>JBBPBQ010000003.1:33831873-33888429 GCA_037974755.1 Cicer yamashitae
ATTTTTACCACAAGTGAGAAAATCTCATTAAAATCAACACCCTTTCTTTGACGGAAACCTTTCACCACTAATCTGGCTTTATACCTCGGAGACTTTGAGTTACTCTCAAGTTTCACTCTATAGATCCACCTGTTTTCCAAAGCCCTTTTGCCTTTTGGCAACATCACCAAATCATAAGTGTGATTATCATGCAAGGATTTCATCTCATCATACATTGCATCCAACCACTTTTGACTTTCTTCACTCTCTATGGCCTCTCGAAAACACTCAGGTTCCCCTTCATCAGTCAAATTCACATACTCATCAGAGACATACCTTGTAGATGGTTGTCTCTGCCTCTTAGACCTCCTGAGTTGGGTTAGAGATGATTCAAAAGCATCACTAAGATTTTCATCGTGTGATAACTCATGATCTTCACTAGTTGGAATATTTACCTCATCTCTAAATCAACACAATCATGTGGCTCATCATTCTGAACATTACCATCAGTAGTATCCAAATCAGGAACAGGTGACCGAACTGGATCACCATCAGCTAAGGCATTATCTCTCTCAGGTGTAGTCTTCTCCACCTTATCAATGTCTTCAATAGTTTGGTCTTCCATGAACACTACATCACGACTTCTGATAACCTTTTTGTTTATAGGATCGTACAACTTGTAGCCAAATTCATCCTCACCATAACCAATGAAGATACATTGCTTTGACTTTGCATCCAACTTGGATCTTTCATCCTTCGGAACATGCACAAAAGTCTTGCAACCAAAGACTCTCAAGTGATCATACTTGACATTCTTCCCAAACCATACCTTGTTTGGTACCTCACTATTCAAAGCGACAGTAGGAGTAAGATTAATAACATGCATCGTCGTGTACAGTGCCTCACCCCAATAATGTTTAGGCAACTTAGCTTCAGAGAGCATACACCTCACTCTCTCAACAAGTGTCCGATTCATCCTCTCTGCTAAACCATTCAGCTGAGGAGTCTTAGGAGGAGTCTTTTCATGTGCTATACCCTGCTGTTTGCAATAGACATCAAAGGGTCCGCAATACTCACCACCGTTGTCAGTACGAACACGTTTCAGCTTCTTGCCTGTCTGCTTCTCAACCAAAGCATGAAATTGTTTGAATTTCTCCAACACTTGGTCTTTTGTCTTCAGAACATAAACCCATAGTTTCCTAGAACAGTCATCAATAAAAGTAACAAAATAAAGTGCACCACTAAAAGATTTTACCTTTAAAGGGCCACAGACGTTAGAATGCACCAACTGAAGCAACTCTAACTTTCTAGAGGGAGAATGCCTTTTGAAGGATACTCTAGTTTGTTTACCAATTATGCTGTGAGAACATTTCTCCAAATCTACATTCTTCAATCCTGGAAGCACATCTTTTCTAGCTAAGCAATTTAACCCCTTTTCACTGATATGGCTAAGCCTCCGGTGCCACAAAGATGATTCCATATCCACGACATTCACACTGTCTTTTGCAACTAAAGCTTTTGTCCAATACAGTTTACTAATTTTCTCCCCTCTAGCCACAACCAAGTTACCTTTACTGAGTTTCCACTTTCCAGAAGCAAAATGATTATCAAAACCATTTTCATCAAGCATATGCACAAAGATCAAATTGAAGCGAACATCTGGAGCATGTTTGACTCCTTTAAGCAACAATTGCATTCCCATGTTGGTTTGCAAACATACATCACCAACACCAATTACCTTAGATACACCATCATTACCATCTTCAAAACTCCAAAATCACCTGAAGTATAAGATGTGAAGAACTCCTTCCTCAATGTAACATGTAGTGTAGCACCACTATCAATTATCCTTATGCTCTCATCAGATACAAGATTAATTGACTCATAGTCACGAAGAATAACAAGATCATCACTAGTAGCAGTAGTAATACGGTCATCATCACTATCATCATCACGACCCCTTTGTTTCTGCTTACCCTTCTTGCCTTTGTTCTCCTTTTTCCACAGAAAACAATTCTTCTGTATGTGCCCTGTTCTATGACAATAATGACACTCCACATTTTTGTATCTAGACTTGGACTTGCTTCTGCTGTTTTCTCTACCACCCTTCGGTTCTTTCTTCTGACTTCTCCCCCTATTTTCAGTGACAAGAACTTCAGATTGAGATGAAGAACCCTGTGCCTTCCTTCTCATCTCCTCATTCAAAACACCACCCAAATCTGTTTCCAAAGAAACAACACCATTAGGAGCTGAACTCGTTATAGAAACCCGAAATGTCTCCCAAGACTCTGGTAAAGATAACAATAAAAATAGTCCCAATAGCTCATCATCAAACTTGATACTCATTCCAGACATTTGATCAAGGAGCCTCTGAAATTCACTCAAGTGGTCCGAAATAGACTATTCAGCAAAAATAATTTATTATTCCCTGATTTAGAGGCGAACAAAGTCTGTATCTTATCCCACATAGTTTTTGCATTTGTCTCATTAGCAATATGATTATAAACATTATCTTCTACATATTGTCTAACAAAACCACATACCTGTTGATGTTCAAACTCCCAGTCTTCCTTCGATTTATTATTCGGCTTATTAGAACCAAAAATAGGAAGATGCATTTTCTTCACAAATAACAAATCTTTCATCTTGCCCTTCCACAAATGGTAATTAGTACCATTCAAGCATACCATCTTTATATTCATATTTGCCTCCATCGTTCAAGCAAGTCAAATAACCCTTTAACCAAGAGCTCTGATGCCACTCTGATGGGGAATAAACACAGAAACACAATAACAAGTAATACGCAGCGGATATAAAATTCTCCCAACTTGCAAGAACCCGTGAGAAGCAACAACAAATATATGGCAGCAAATTAATCAAAATAAAATAGCGTAAAGAACACCGATATTTTAACGTGGAAAACCCCTCAATGCAAGGGTAAAAACCACGGGTCGTCCAGACCAAAGAAATAGCTCCACTATAATCAAATAAGGGTACAAGAGAGTCTCAAAAAGATGCACAAAGTGTGCCTACAACCAGCCAAAATAACAAAGCACTAAAGCTTACAAATGAAAAGCAAGAAGAAGTAAAACATCTAAAAACCTGCTACTGTGCGAGCTCGATTCCTCCCACGCTAGAATTCGTTTCGCTGATCCGACCGTTGAAAACGAAGCTCTGAATGTTGCGAACCTACTGTCCAAATTTCAGCCCGATCCAACGGTTAACGAATGCGCAATCGATGTTTTTCGGAGACTGATTTGACAAAATCGGGAATAGGGTTTACTCTTCTCTTTTCTCTTTTGGTGGTTGCCTTTTCTCTCAAAATAGTCTCTCTCTTGCAACCCTAATTAGACCACTCTCCACTTAAATAAGTGAGACACATGGACTACAATATTTGGGCTTTTCTCCACATAGGAAGGGAGCCCAATACCCAACAGTAGTCAAATTATCATATCTGCAGAATTTTGTGGAGCGTAAATCTTTAATTTAGTCCTCCAAAGATTAGGGTGTTATGACATTTAATATGAGAACTTGGCTGTTTTGGGGATCTTTTCTATTTATATTTGGGTCAACTTGCTTTTTCTGGCTATATCATGTAACTAGTCTTTGGTTAATAGGTTTTTTGGATGTAGACAATAACTTGGTATTATAAATGTCAAAATTATGATTTATCCAGGTCTGGTATTTTTCATTGTTGTTAATACCCTAAGTGAGTATCTGATTAATAATTATTGTTTTGAACAAAAGGGTTATTGTTGCTGCTAGTGAAGTTGAAAAGGAGAGATCAAGAAGACTAGGTACTTCTATATTGAATCAAGTAGTGCGGGAAGCAGTATCTTTTAAGACTCCTCCCAGGACATGAGGTGGTAAAAGAGGGCGTGTTTACTATTGCACTCAGGTATTTACATCTTGCAACTTTGGTACAATACCCATGAGCTCCTTTGATTGAACTTTATGGCTTATGCACTTATAAATTATCATATAACTACTCGGAATCTTATATATTCTTACTGGATGTTCTCTTGTAGGCTGCTACAGGGCCTCCTACATTTGTGTTATTTGTCAATGATGCAAAACTTTTTCGTGAGACTTACCGTCGCTTTATGGAGAAGCAATTGCAGACAAATGCAGGATTTCCTGGTACACCCATTCAGCTTTTGTGGCGCAGTAGAAGAAAAATGGAAAAAGATCAAGGTCAGTATTTGTTTGAAGTGTTTGTAATATAAGTATTTTTAATACTATACTCTCTGCTTTTTGCTTTCATTTTTTTTACTTTGCTGACGCCTTCCCTGGGACAATTATTAATGATGTATGTATATATGATTTGCTCACAGGAAAAATGGTGACAAGGACCAAAGAAAATAATGTGTCACGTCGTCGAACGTCGTCCAAAGTTTCTGCTTCTGCAGGTAAAGTTTCTGCTTCTGACTTTAAACTTGCATCATTAAGTGATATCAATGTTATATGAAACTCTCAGTTTCTTCTTGCATTAAATTGCTCTTATCTTTCAATTATTACATTACTTCGGTCTTTGAATAAAATCGATTCATTTCGATCTATTCTTTTAGTGGTGTGAGTTTTTGTATACTTCCCACACTATTTACCTTTGATCATTCATGCAATTGATGGAAGTTTGTGTTTTTCTTCTCGATTTCTCATTTTGAAATTTACCATCTAAACAAAAGCAAAGAGTATATCATATAGATGTGTGCAGTAAGATAGGGGTCGCTTATTGTAGATTTCGTATGTTAAACTTTTACTTGCATATTGTATTATTATTGGAGTTTTTTCCCCAAATATCCTCTTTTTTTTCCTTTTCTCCAAACTGCCACACTTTGAAAATTAATTTCCTGTTTGCCCTACTTTTTGGGACAAGTTGGAGGTCGTAATGGGGGGCGCGACCAGCTGAAGGCTGGATTTTTTTGGTCCAGTGGGAGGTCGCTGGCTGGGAGTGCGACCTACTGGGGTTTTTGTTGTTGTCATTTTCTGTTTTTACATGTTTTTAATTAATTAATTAAATATAATAATAATAATAATAATAATAATACATTAATAATAATAACAATAATAAAAAAAATAATAATAATAATAAATTAACAAATATTAATAATATTAATAATAATAAAAATAATAAATAATAATAATAACAATACATTAAAACTATAATAATAATAATAATAATAATAATAATAATAATTAATCAATTAATAATAGTAAATTAATAAATAATAATAATAATTAATAAATAATAATACATTAATAAATAATAATAATAATGATTATTACTATTATTATTATTATTATTAATTTATTATAAATAATAATAATAATAATAGTTGTAATAAATAATACATTAATAATAAAAATAATAAATTATAATAATAATAATAATAATAATAATTATTATTATTATTATTATTATTATTATAAATAATGACAGTTAAAAATAATTAAAAATAGAAAATTATATTAAAATTTTAAAGAAAATACATTAAAAAAAAATACATCAAATAAAATGAAACAAAATACATTAAATTATTGATGTCCACCTAAATGACCTCCAGTTCCACATCTAGGATGTCGTCAAACTCGTCTAGCTTCTTTGAACGAGTTGAGGTTCTTCCGGTTCATCCTGATCATTATCCCCAATGTAAGTCATAGGTGGATTAGAACCACTACTGTAACAGCCCGATTTTTTTTTTCAAAACAAATACAAATTCATAATAAAGAGAGAAATACCTTTGGATAAAATATTTAAGTCGTATCACAACGACAAAAGTCAACAATAATTACAAACAGCGGAAACGGTTTTGAAATGAAAATCCAAAATATTTAAAACAGAAAAATACACCGGGGCTATGAGACCTATCCAACGTAGCTCATACTCCTGGGGTATTCTCGGCAGACACCTGTACAAAAGCACTGCCCCAAGAATTTTAACTTCCCCACGTCACATCAAAAAGTGGTACAAGGACCCATCAAAATAAAAGTCAAGCTGACAATATATGGTATAGGTACAATCTTCCAGAATGAAATAAATACAACCACAACCGATAGACATCTATCCCCTATACAACCATCTAATCTGATCATGCTACAAAAAACTATAACCCAAGTGATCTCCACGCGCCCCGCAGAAATCCTTCTGACACAGCAGTGGTCAGGTAAGTCTAACTCCGTTCCCATCTCCAGAGTACTAATTGGTAGGACGATCCTGATTCTCATCTGAGGGCAAGGCCCAGATTTCCACAATAATTATAAAGGTCACCAACCGAAATTAACAAATATCACATAGCATTTAAATTTTAAATGCACAAAATAACCTTTCAACTTAGCATATATCTAGAAAAGATTTTCATATGCCAAACATGCATAATCAAAGTTGAAAAATGGAATTTTTAACAAATTGCATTGTCGTATTCGAATACCACATCCTTGTATCCGAATACAATTGTGAAAATGGCAAAATTTCAGTTTCGAAAACATTTCGAAATCATTCCACACTTACCACACAAAATCAATCAATCACACTCATCAATTACAGCACAATACAAACAACAACCGAGTATGTATATACAACCACCACAGTATATCAAACATGATTCGCATGCCAATCACCCTAATGCAATGCGTATATGCCAATGCACATGATTCCGGAATTCCAAACCAAAACCCTCCTCGAAGGGCGTAATTCATAATTGTACAACCTCTCACAGACCAGTACTAATTATCAAGGTGCAATCTCTCACGGATCAGCACAATTTACTATCGTACGGCCTCTCACAGACCAGTACAATTTTCTATGCGTGCAATTGCTCACAGATCAGCCCGACTTACAAGAGTGCAATCTCTCACAGATCAGCACGGCGCGAAAATCCCCGCAAGGATAAGATGAACCAACTATTCACATGGCATCATCTCGTGGCCCATCACGGTTACCACTATCACTATGGCCCATCGCGGTCACCATGTACTATGAAATGCATGAGCATACTCTAACTCTTTTCACCACAACCATTACGTAAATGCAGCTATTAAAAGATTCCCCTTTTTTAATACTCATTTAACACTAATGATTTTTCAAAACTTTTCACAGAGCATACTCAGACATATTAATTCATAATCCAACAATTTCACATCAAATTCAATCTACAAACCACATTAAATACAACAATCCAAATTCCACAAATCCACACCAAATCACTACAAATTACTCATTTTCAAAACTCGTCATATTTCAACCACAATACACCCATTAATTTCCATAATTGTAAACATGCATTTACACCAAATTTATTTCCTCAAATCACTCCTCAAACACATCAAAACAATTTCACATAAAACACCTTAAATTTATTTTCTGCAAATCCACACATCAAACACGACAAATTCAATCAATTCGAATTCCAAAATTTCACGCCAAATTTAATTGTGACTCATCCGTGTTCACAACTCGACATTTCAAACACATTAAATTCAACTTCCACAATTTCACCCATAAACACATTAAAATCATTTTCCTCCAATCTACCCATAAAATACATCTCAAAATTCATAATATTAATTATGAACACATCAATCACACCAAACATGAATCACCACAACAACATTAATATCTCAGAGTTCTCCCCACCGCTAACTCGGTGCCAACAGCCTCGATTCCTTTTCGAGACTCAAGGAGCTAACTACATAAACATAAATATTTGTAACAATTTGTTCACAACTAAAGTTTATCCAACCACAACCCAAAATTTTGAGTTAATAAAATACTCTAAACTTTTTCTTTTTAAAATTTCAACTTTAGTTCAAACTCATTTATTTGAAAATAACTCGTTTCGTAACTCAAACACTTCAAAATCAATTTTTTTTTTGTTAACCATTACTAACAAAATCGACCACATTAATCACATTAATTCAATCTCAGCAAATCGCACACAATTCACATCAAACTACATCTCAACCGCGTCAATTTTAAATTCCGCTAATTCACGCATAAACGAATTAAATTCATTTTCACCATTTTACACATCAAATACACCAAATTTCTTTTCCATAAAATCACATATAATGTCCTAAATGCAAACTAAAAGTTTGGAAGGAGCCCTTACCTTAATGATAGCTTTAACAGCCGATTACGGTACCGCGATAAATTCCGGTAAAATATTTTGTTCGCACGTCACTTCGAAAACTAGCTCACTAGCACCGCAGCGTGGAGGTGAGCAACTTTCCCTTCTGTCACTTCTCGAATGGAAGCTTAGATCTAGAAGAAAATGGAGGTTTTGAATTGATGGATTTTGAGTTTTTTTCTAAAACTGAAGAAAGAAATGGCGGCCTGGCTTGTGCTTTCTCTCTCTGATTCCGTTTTCTTCCCCTAACCTTTCTGTTTCCTTTTTTCTTCCCCTGATCTCACGTTTTACTATATATATACTACTAACTTAATAATAATAATAATAATATATATATAACTAACTTATACTAACATATATTACTTACTAATTTAATAATAATATATATATATATATATATATAACTAACTTATACTATATACTTATATATTATATACTAACATATATATATATATATTATAATTAAACCAAATCAATAAATATCTAAATATTCTTACACACATCACTTCTCTCACATCTCGAACTATTTTGATAAAAATATCTATTTTCATTGCAACTCAATTGACAAGTAAAATTTCTAGCAATTAGAGATATTTTTAACAAAATAGTCCAGTAATAAATTTTCCGCAACGTAATTAAATTATTTCTCGCCAAATAATTTTAAACGGGTCTCATAAAAATATCATTGACATTTAACACACAACATACCATTAAAATTGGCTAAAAGCCTCATAATTCAACACAAAAAAATATACTAAAATTGCATAAATTAGAATTTAAAACTAAGGGCCTTACAACTACCACCTGCTTCCATGAAATTTTGAGGCTGAGGATTATACATGGAGTCAAACACAGCATAAGCTGACTCAGAAGTTGTGCACTGAGTTCCAAACAAATAATAGAAAAGCCCACTTTCTGTCGGATAACCGGGGGTAGGCATTTCTGGTACTGGCGGAACGTAATATTGAGTCGGTGGTGGATCATAAGATGGAACTTCTGTATGGACATGTAGGTGAGGTGATGATAGAGACGGTTGTGTTGTGTTTTGTTGTTGTGGGGTGGATTGGGAGGTTGACGTCACAGAAGGATACGACGGTGGTTGCAAACGGGGATCACAGAGATATTGTTCGACAGATATAAATAATTTGGTGTGCTGTCTAAACCAAATCATATATTCCGTAGTATGGCATAAAAGACCTTCCACGATCTTACCTTGCAACACGTAATTGTGACGCTCATTCCAGTGTTTAATTTCTTCCCTCCAAACCTAGTTCCAATTATCATCAACCCCGTGCCTCATGTCGACCTCATGGTACATTTTCATGTCCTCTGGTGGTTGTGGTATTTGTTGATGGAAGCCGAACTGAAGTGTGACTCTATCTGTAAGATGTTTTTCAAGGATATGATAGCAATGCAGATAGGTACATGCAGTCCAAGTGACCACCTCTTCTTCAGAAACTTCATGATGCAACATGAGATAAGGTCTCCAATAGAACTGATATTTAAAAAAACAAGCTAAGTTAATTATAACAAGTATAAGAAAATAAAATATTTAAAAAATTCAAATAAAAGGGAATAAATATATTACTTCGTGAACCATCATGTGATCAATTGTTTTTCGGTATCCTTCTATGTCGTTATAAGGAACTTTACCGAAATTTAGACCACCTGAATTAAATCTGTCGAATATATTAAAAATAAAAATATAATAAAATTAGTAATATGGTAAGCAATTGGTTTTTAAAAAAGGAAAAAAATAATATAAAATTTATTTGCAAATAGTTACCTTTGTGCAAGTGGAAATATCCATGGATTGGGTGATTCTGGAGCGACACAAGACAAACGATACCATGCCCAATTTTGCAACAACAGTGCACATCCATCCATAGACATGACATCGAGTTTCGTTGCTTGACATAGTTCTCTATACAGTGTAGAGAAAAAGGCTGAACCCCAACTATATTGAGATGCTTTATTTAAATCTCCTAATAAAGAAAGATATTTTAAATGTACATGGTTGTTGGATTTTTCAGGCATCAATAACCCTCCGATAATACGTAGGATGTATGCCCGACAAGATGCTTGTTTTGCAAATTCAGATGCATCTTCACCAACATCGTCGAACGTATCCTTGAGCCACTTTAATTTAATAGAATTACTTTTTGTTGCTCCCACATGCGGGATAACTCCTAGGTAATCTTGACAAAGTTCTTTAACGTTCACAAAATTTGAACTGCTAACGGGAAAACCAGAAACATTTAATCCTAAATGGAATATACATCTTCCAAAGTTATTGTGCACTCACCTACTGGAAGATGAAACGTGTGAGTTTCTGGTCTCCATCTCTCAATCATAGCAGTGATCAGACCCACATCTAGTTTATAATTTCCAGGTTTGATCACTTCACTGAAGCCAGTCTCTTGCAAATATGGTAATATGGCTTCATTTGGTTTTTTTATTGATTATACCGTGACAATATTATAAATAAAATAAAATAAAATAAAATAAAATAAAATAAATTAAAATAAAATAACATAATTTAAAATAAAATAAAATAAAATATAAAACTTACAAATGATTTAATATATTGGATTTGAGCTATGTGATTCGTAGATAGTTCTATGATAAAAAGAGAAATTTTGTAAAATAGATGTATTTGAATGAATGAAAGAGGAAGTTGTTGGATAAAGATGAAGTAAGGAAGTTGTGTTGAGTTGATGAGGAAGTTGTGTTGAGTTGATGGTATTTATAGGTCGCAGGCCCAGGCCACGAGAAGCAAATAGGCTGTGTACACTTCAGGGGGTCGCTCCCCCAGGCTGCGAATGCTTCAGGGGGAAGAGTCTTACAATCAACTCCCACAATGGTTATTGGTTATGCAAACGTTTGCTCCAGGAACCAAAGTTGAAATGGAAACCATCCCAGTTTATCATGAGAATAGTTTGATAAGTGGGATAAGGATCTTTCATAGACTATTTTGGGCTTTCGTTCCGTGCATATCTGCGTTTAAATTCTGCAAACCAATAGTACAAGTTGATGGAACTTGGTTGTACGGCAAGTACAAGGGAACTCTATTGGTAGCAATTGCACAGGATGGGAACGACAATGTAATTCCTATTGCTTATGCTCTTGTGGAAGGTGAGACAAAAGAGGGTTGGAGTTTCTTTTTGAGAAAATACGTCACTCCACAACCCAACATTTGTTTGATTTTGGATAGACACGAATCCATTAAGAGTGCTTATAATAATCCGAACAATGGGTGGCAAAATCCTCCGTCAAAGCATATGTTCTGCGTCCGACATATTTCACAAAACTTTGCAAGGGAATTTAAGGAGAATGCTTTGAAAAAAAAAGTTATTTCTATGGGTAATAATTTCATTTTTAATTGTTATAATTAGTGTAATATTTGATACATTTCATTCTTAATTTATATAATTAGTGTAATAATGCTTTTTCTACTATTTCAATACAGGTTACTCGATCAATGATCCTACATATTGATACTACCCTCAGAGAAATCGGCATAGTAAACCCGGAGGCTTTGAAATGGTTAGACAACATACCTCGACAAGATTGGATTCAAGCATTCAATGGAGGTAGCCGTTGGGGTCAGACGACAATCAACCTTGTGGAGTCGATCAACGCAGTATTAAAAGGCCTGCGCAACCTTCCCATCACTGCTTTAGTCCAATCAACTTATTTTAAAACAGAGACACTGTTTCGAACCATGGGAAAACGACACGCATCAATTTTAGCTTCTGGTCAGGTATACACAGAAACTTGCATAAATTTTATGAAATTGGAAATAAGTAAATCCAATAGTCATAGAGTGGATAGTTTTGATCGGAGCAACCACACTTTCATGGTCCACGAGACAGTAGTTCCAAAGGAAGGGCGACCAATTGGTCACTTCAGTGTAAACCTTCCTAACAAGTGGTGCGATTGTGGGAAATATCAAGCTAAACATATGCCTTGTTCACATGTCATAGCAGCATGTTCTAGAATAAAATATGATTATTGGAGCCTTATACCTGATGTGTACAAGGAGGAAACAATACTAAAAGTCTACGACGAAGCGTTCCCACCCATACCAAACAAAGGATATTGGCCAGAATATAAAGGTGTTAAGGTGTGTCACAATCCATTAATGCGGAGAGTCAAGAAAGGTCGCCCAAAGAGCAAACGCATTAGAACAGAAATGGACACTACAGAAAAAGTACCAAGAAAATGCGGATTATGTCGGGTATCTGGTCATATTAGGAAAAATTGTCCAAACGCTGCAGGCACATCTACTCAAATTTGGATGTATTTTTCTTTTTAATGTATTTTCTTTAAAATTTTAATATGATTTTCTATTTTTAATTATTTTTAATTGTCATCATTTATAATAATAATAATAATTATTATTATTATTATTATTTATTATTTTTATTATTAATGTATTATTTATTACAACTATTATTATTATTATTATTTATAATTAATTAATAATAATAATAATAATAATTATTATTATTATTATTTATTAATGTATTATTATTTATTTATTAATTAATTATTATTATTATTATTATTATTAATATTTGTTAATTTATTATTATTATTATTGTTATTATTATTAATGTATTATTATTATTATAATTAATTAATTAATTAATTAAAAACATATAAAAACAGAAAACGACAAAAAATAAAAAATAAAACCTCAGTAGGAGGTTGCACCCCCAGCCAACGACCTCCCATGGGACCCAAAAATTCCAGTCTTCAGCTGGTCGCACCCCCCAATACGACCTCCAACTAGGTCCAAAAAGTAGGGTAGACAGGGAATTATTTTTCAAAGTGTGGCATTTTGAGAAAAGGGAAAAAAAAAGAGTATATTTGAAAAAAAAACTCTTATTATTGAGTTATGGTTATCTAATGGGCAGAAAAGCACAAAAATGGAAGGGACTGTTTTTGCTCCTGCATTGGAAGGAATGAAGCATGTGAAGTCTGAACAGGGAGAAATTTTGTCCAAGCCTTTCTTGGATGTCTGCAAGCGTATACTTCCTGTTATAGGTACACTACATGATCTAGGTCCCTTACTTTGTTTATTGTTGCAAGACCAGGATAGTAAAAGGAAAACCTGTTTATTCAACATACTTTAGTGTTTGATGTGTTTTATTTATGGTACCTAGACCAATATATGTCGGATTTATTTAAGTTAATATTTTATTTTGACCTGAACATGAAAAAAAAAAAAAGACAATTTAATTGGTTTGAATTGAATTTTTTGTTTTTTCGGATTATTAATGTAGTTCTTACACCTTTAATTGGGTTATTGATTTAATATTTTCATAACATTAAATTGATTTTATTACAATTTTTGTCTTTATATTTTTACAATTTACGAAATTGGTTCCCCTATTTTATAAATCGACACTTTTGGTTCCTCACTCGAATTTTGGAACTAAAAAATGACAACTTGACATATTTTAAATGAAGAGACATATAATTTCATGATATAGAACCGTTTAGATGCATTAATTATTCATATATCATTGATTAAATTACAAATATAAAAATTTTATAAAGTTGAAAGTTAAGTTTTACAGTGTTTTATTATGATTTTATGGGTGTTAATCATTCTACACCATTGCATTATATGTCACGTTATTTAAATCATGTCACATTGCCTTTTTTTTAGTTAAAAAAATTAGAGGAATGACTAATTTTGTGAATCAATAAAAATAATAGGACTAAAACTGTAATTAAACTAAAGATAATTTTGATTTTGTTTTTGACTAAAAATAAGGTGAATCATAATATTAAATTTTGATTTTGTATCAAGTGAAAATCATATCATTTAAAACGTTCTTATAAAAAAAATAAGTTTAAGTACAAAAAATAATTTGACCTTTTGATTAATTTTTAGTTTACTTTTATTTTAATTAACAAAAAACTCCGAAGGAGCCAAGAATAAAGATTAGTAAAAGAAAAACGTGTAAATGATCAAATAAAATGGATGTAAATAAAAATTGCGCGCAATTCACACGACTAATGCGTCGTACACATAATTAAGCATTTATCTTACACAAAAAATGAAGTGAGACTATTACACATTCTTCGATCTCCCGATTATTATTAATTGGTTAAATAAATTTTTAGTTTTTATGAAATTAAATTATTGTATTTTATTTTTAGTCTCTATAAAAAAGACTTTACACTTTTCAGTTTTTATAAAGATGATTATTTTCAATCTTAGTTCTTAGAATAATTTTACGTCATTATTATTTTCGCGTCATTCAAATTAAAAACAAAACAATTATATTTTATTAAAAAAAAAAATCTAACTTTCAGATTTTGTGATGCCTTTTTCCCTTTCTTTTCTATTTTCATCCACGATCATTTTTTTTCTTCCGATTTCTTCCCATTTCCCTTTAGAAATCGTTCCCATTCTCTATTTGCTCGATTTCCTTCGATTTTCTCTTCAATTGTTTTCCTTTAATGGTATTTCTCTCACGATTCAGCGATTCACGAGTAAGTGAAAATAGTTTTTCGTTTATTAACATTTTGCATTGGTTGAATCATTTGATTGATTTTCATTTTTTAAATATTAAAACTGATTTGACGTTTCATTGATTGAAGCTCATGGGTTTCTTTCTTCTATGTTCATATTCAGAGAAAATATAGTGGAAGAGCAAAAAACAGATATGAAATTTCTTATCTTCAAGCTGAGGTTAATTTCCAACTAGTTCATGTCTGATATTGTTATTTTACTTCATGCTTATACAATTCATGTGAGCCTTTTGATTGAATTAATATTGCCTATGTCGAATTGATTGAGAAGTGAGAACAATGTCATTCTGTTTTAAGGGTTTCTGATTGCAATAATTTTATGATCTATGGTAGTAATTTTTTAAGAACTTCACAGTTATGAATTTTTGTGTTTTCTTACACTTGAGTATTAATAATTACTATTATAGTTAAGTGTGGAATGCTTGATTAGTAATTTGATTTATATGCAGCTACTTACTAATATTTATAATAATGCTCTAAGTCTAATGTGAGTCTGCATTATTATTTTGAAAAATTAAATATGATATGTATTGTTGGTTAAACCTGTGTTAAGCATCACAGTGCATATTTCATCTTCATCTTTTTGTAGGATTGTTTTTAGAAAACACTTTATGTAGTTTATTGTTAGTTAAACCTATTTTAAGAGGATTGCTTTATAGCTGAAACATCGTTTAAAGAATGATCTACGATTAGAAGCCGTAAACTGGCATTTTATAGTGATTTTCTTTAGTAGTGTCATTTAAATTATCGTAATTTTCTATTAGATATTATGTTTGGTAATGCTAAGAGGGCTGGTATGTGTGTAATTTTCCTTAGAACTGTCATTGTCACGATCAAAAGTAACGGCAGTGAGTGTTAAAGAAAAGTTAGTTAATCTTGAAGAAGGTCTGAATCATTTTAAGTCAGATAGATTTGATGGTAAGTTCTATGTTTAGTCCAATTGCTCCTTAAATGACAATGTTCGATTTTTTTTTACTTTAAACGATTTTATCGTTTTACATTTTTGCAATAGTCCAATTGATAATTTTGAAGTGTTAAAGTGTATGAAAATGAGTTTAAGTCCAATATGACACTAACATTGATAAGAAGGAAATAGAAACATTTTATAGTCTTCCCCTCCCTTCAAATATACTATAAAACAAACACTTCAGTTCAATCCTACTCTCTACTTTTAATTGTTGTTTGCATATTTTGGGTCTGATTTTGAGAACCCCGTTTTGTTCTCCTTCCATTAATTTGTAGACTGATAGGACCCAAGAAGAGAAAGACCCAAATGAAAGGAAAGAGTGTTGGGTTGGCAAGTTAATTAGTGTGAGGGGAATATATATATATATCATTCAGTTGTACAGTTTTATATTAGGGCAGAGTGTATCTTAAAACTTTGAAAATCACTAACAGAGAGATCTAATCACCACATTTTTAATTCTATTAGATTAACAAAAAAAAATTAGCAAAGACAAAGAGCAACATGTTTTTTATTTTTCCCAAGTCAATGTATTTGTATTTATATTTATATAGCACAAACTCTTTCTAATGACTGAGATTCGTGTTGGGTTAGGTTCAAGTTTGAATTATTGCATTCTTCTTTTCCTTTTTTTTTTTTTTTCATATTTAAGTTATATTTATTCTATGTTACTATATATTCTTCTTTTCCTTTCTTTATACTTAGGTTATATTTATTAACTTTTGGTGTTATTTCATCAATTTTTTCAGTTTATTGAATTGAATGGATAAAAATTGGATATCCTACAACTCTAAAAAATCTCTTAAAGAGAAGTACATTAGAGGAGTTATTAATTTTCCTTATTTTGCGTTTGCAAAATCAAATGATGAATTTTTTTTATGTCCTTGCACCAATTGTGTCAATTGCAATCAGCGCTAGCTTGTCTAGTTCTTAAAGTGTATCTCAAGTAGAAGGAGAGTTTGACCATGACATAGATACATTGATTCATGCTTCCTTTTGTTGCATCCAACTAATGAGAGTTATGGTGCAAATTTAAATGTGGAGGACGAGGATCTCAAAGCATTAATAGATGAACCCAATACTCAACAATCTGAATAGGATAGTAATTTCGATAAATTCCATAAGTTATTAAATAAGGCAGAGCAAAGTCTTTTTCCTGGTTGTAAGAAGTCTTTTATTCTAATTGAAAAAATCATGTAAGTGTAAAAAAAAATGGTGGTGATAAGACAAATTAAATAAATCAAAGTCTTCATGCAAATCACACAAAAAAATGTTTCGCATGTTTGTATAATTACCACCTTGTACTTTCAGTTTTGCGAAAATATTAAAATGTGTTTTGAATAAAATAATTAATATTCTTAAATTGTTCTTCCTTTGGATTGAGAGACATTTCCCAACAAATCATAGTATGTCCAAAAATAACAATTATTTCAATAACTAAGTGATTAGTTATACCATAAATTAATTGACAAAATTATGATGAATTACCGATTTTTCTGCTATCTAGTTGTTCTTGGCTATCCATAATAAGTGTGACTCAACTTATTTTCTTTTAATGCCAAGTTTAGTGCTTCACCTTGTTTTTTTAGTGTGTATATTTGGAATTGGAATCTTTTGCTTGAAGTTTTGGTAAAATCTCTTATATATATCAATGTTCCTCCATAATTTATCTACTCCAAATCCTATATTGCTGAGTGTTTTCATTCTTCATCCAATTTATTTCATTATTTTTCCTTTATTTTTACTAAACCAAATAGCCTCTAATAGCGTATAATATATAAGACACTTCTATTTGGTTTTGCGTTGAGGAGAAACTAACCAACATTTGCAAGGTGAAACATGATTTTTTCAAGTTGGTGCGATATTTAGATCTTCGACTCAATTTATCTAACAACAGTGAAATCAAATCTTGTATGAATTTACTTCATCAAATTTTCCCTTTATTTTGAACAGGTTCTCTTATGGCCAACCGTTTCCTAACCATCTTATTTATCATATGCATTGCTTCACCTTCACCGATCACATCCTTTTTAACAACACCAGGTAACTAACTAATTTCATACTTCAATATTGTTAACATTTCAATGAAAATATGTGTTAGGAAAAACTAGAGATAACTATCTCAATAATGCGGAATATTTTTCTCCCATCTATGCAGATAAATGGGCAAACAAAAAATACAATTCTAAAGAGCAATAATAATTGAAAGAAAATTAAATATGAGACAAACACAATTTTAACGTGGAAAACTTACCTCAAATTGAGAGAATAAAACCGCAAGACCTAGTCCAGTAAAAACTTCCACTATAATAATTAATGGGTACACCAGAGACTTCCTAATAACAATAGGGAACATCAATCAACAACAACAACCTTATAACAACCTTCCGCTAAAACTACTCAGACTGTATATTAAAATAACTAACTCAATGGTAGAAATAACCTATCAAAATTGTAGATCAAAGGGAGCAAGTTTGCTACACACCTGTTACCACTTACGGAACTGAATTCCTTTCGTTTTCTTTGGTTGTCGTGCGTGCGTGCGGTTATTGTTGTTGTTTTGTTTTTTTTGCATTAGGGATTTGAAATCCATTTCCTTCATTTTATTTTCCTTTACATGGGTCAAGTCCAATAAACCATATATTTTTTTTTCTTTTTCTTTTATTTCAATAATAACAATACAAATAATAATACTAATAAAATTGGTGGGTTCCACTTGGAGAGTGAGCCCACCCAACAAATCTCCCCCTCAAGAATCAAGTGGGAAGGTACTGCTCAACCATGCTGGCCTTCTTTCTACAGCATATCATCTTTGACATAGGCAAGGTCTTTGTTAAAACATGCATTTTATTTCTTTGACAGCACTAAACTTGAGTGAGTGGAGGCAATTATTCTTTCTTTGTTAGTAGCTTTTGGTTAGTGCAAGACAAGTGAATGCAAGAGTAATTTATTTTTCTGCTTTTGGTTAAATGACTTGTCCCTTTGGCTAGTGTTTCTTTTTCTGCTATCTACTTGTTCTTGGCTATCTATAGTTAGTGGGACTCAACTTATTTTCTTCTAATGGCCAAGTTTAGTGCTTCACCTTTATTTTTTAAGTGTGTATATTTTCATTTTATATGTGTGTCGAAATTCTAATCACCATATAATTTGTTAAAACATGCATTTTTTTCTTTGACAGCACTAAACTTGAGGTGTGTGGGGGAAATTATTCTTTCTTTGTTAGTAGCTTTTGGTTAGTGTGGGACAAGGGAATGCAAGAGTAATTTATTTTTCTGCTTCTGGTTAAATGCTTTGTCCCTTTGGCATGTGTTTCTTTTTCTCCTATCTACTTGTTCTTGGCTATCCATAGTTAGTGGGACTAAACTTATTTTCTTGTAATGGCCAAGTTTAGTGTTTCACCTTCATTTTTTTAGTATGTATATTTTCATTTTATATGTGTGTCTAAATAAAGTGTCGAAATTCTAATCACCATATAATTTGTTAAAACATGCATTTTTTTTCCTTGACAGCACTAAACTTGAGGTGAATGGGGTTAATTATTCTTTCTTTGTTAGTAGCTTTTGGTTAGTGCAGGACAAGTGAATGAAATAGTAATTTTTTTTTCTGCTTTTGGTTAAATGTCTTGTCCCTTTGGCTAGTGTTTCTTTTTCTACTATCTACTTGTTCTTAGCTATCCATAGTTAGTGGGACTCAACTTATTTTCTTGTAATTGCCAAGTTTAGTGTTTCACCTTCATTTTTTTTAGTGTGTATATTTGGAATTGGAATCTTTTGCTCGAAGTTTTGGTAAAATCTCTTATATATCTCAATGTTCCTCCTCCATTGCAAATCGTATATCGGTAAGTGTAATTATTCTTCATCCAATTTATTTCACTATTTTTCCTTTATTTTTACCAAAGAGCCTCTAGTAGCTTTTAATATATATAAGACACTTTTGTTTGATTTTTCGTTGAGGAGAAACTAATCGCAAAGTGAAACATGATTTTTCTAAGTTAGTGTGATGTTCATATCTGCGACACAAAATTGATTTTAAAAAATTAAAGCAACCCCACGTAGTTTCTACCTTAGCTTAAGTTGAATATATGCACATCACACTTAATTTCTTAGCTATGTCCTTCTCACCGTTGCCATTTGTTTGCGAATATGTGTGACTTCATTTCTATGTCGTAAAATATCTCTAAGTGGTGTTTTGTTTTTATCTTGCATTCTTATTCCATTAGTCCCATAAAAAATCCTTGATACATCCCAACAAATTTAAGCTTATACTAATATAATATATGCTGAGTAAAAAGAATTGTTAAAATTAAATGTTATTTTTTATTAGGAATTAATCTTGATTAATTATCTTGACATAATTGAACAGGAGATCTCATGAAAAACCGCATCATATTCGTCTTATTAATCATATGCATTGCTTCACCAATCATATAAAGTAACAAATTAATTTCATACCTCAATATTTTTTACATTTCCATGAAAGTATTTAGAACCATAGGATTTGATATGCATTTTTTTTCAATAAGTTTTTATGAAAACGTGTAAAATATAGTTGATAATATTCCCATAAATATATTAGACAATTTTTTTAATCAAATTTCATTGAGTTTTGCAAGAGATCTCGATTTCATGGATTCAAAACATTGTTTGGGACCTTTCGAACAATGTTCTGATACTTCTGAAGTATGCAATCATTATTTGCAAAATTATATATGCCTTTCATGGTGGAATTTGTCATCCAAAAAATGAGACAAATGGAGCCCTTATAACTTTATTGAATTTCTTTTAGATTCTTTATATTAATGTATTTGTAGCAAGTTTTCGGTGTTTTTTTTTTTTTTGGCTTAGCAATTAAATAATATAAGTTTTGACTTTTGTGTTCCATTTGTTGAGTAAGTTTTATTTTATAAAAATAGTTAACTTTTTTAATAGTAATAAATAATAATATTTGTAATGTGAATATATGTTTTTACGCCTATGTTGTTTGATCATTTACATGGGCGTAAACAATAAATTTGTAATAGTCAATTTTTTTTTTATAATAATAAATAATAAATTATTTTGTGTAAAAGAAATGTTTATTATTGTGTTGGACAATTCACACATTAATGTGTATACATATAACATTCCTCTTACCTAAAGTAGTTTATTGCTATTAAAAAAAGTTAATTATTACAAATTTATTATTTAATAAGTTCATGTAAATGATCAAGTAAAATGGACGTAAAAAAATTATATTTACATTATAAATTTTATTATTTATTGCTATTAAAAAGTTAACTATTTTCGTAAAATAAAACTTACACAACCAATGGAACATGGAAGTGAAAACTTATATAATTTAATTATTACGAGTCCAACACACTTAAGCCAAAAGAAAAAGTTCAACCTACTGAAAATTTGCTACAAATACATTAATATAAAACATCTAAAAGAAATTTAACAAAGTTATAAGGGTTTCACCTGTCTACTTGCAGCAACAAATTACTTTCTCTGGATAACAAACTCCACCGTGAAAGCCATATATAATTTTGCAATAATGATTGCATACTTCAGAAGTATCAGAACATTGTTTGAAAGGTCCCAAACAATATTTTGAATCCATGAAATCGAGATCTCCCGCAAAACTCAATGAAACTTGATTAAAAAAATTGTCTAATATTTATGGAAATATTATCAACTATATTATACACGTTTTCATAAAAACTTATTCAAAAAAAAATACATATCAAATACTATGGTTCTAAATACTTTCATTGAAATGTAAAAAATATTGAGGTATGAAATTAGTTTGTTACCTGATATGAATAGTGAAGCAATGCATATGATTAATAAGATGAATATCATGCGGTTTTTCATAAGAGCTCCTCTTCAACTATGTCAAGATAATTTCATAAAAAATAACTTTTAATTTTAGCAATTTTTTTGACTCAACATATATTATATTATTATAAGCTTAAATTTGTTGACCTGCATTAAGGATTTGTTATGGAACTCTATGGAATAAGAATGCAGGATAAAAACAAACACGGGTTAGAAATGTTTTACAACATAGAAAAGAAGTCACACATATTGACAATTACATAGAAACGACAACGGTGAGATTAGTCAGAGCAACCTCATTCCCCAAAAAATATTTAGCGTCCCCAAATCTTCAATTTGAAAGTTTTGAGATAAATGTTGTTTGAGCTGATGAATGCCAACCCAGTCGTAACGTGTGATGATGATGTCATCAACATAGACAATGCAAGTGGTTGGTGAATAGTGCAAGAAGAAAATAGAGTAATCAGTTTACATCTAGTCATACCATACTCCTGTTGCACGGTGCTAAACCTCCTAAACCAAGCACGAGGAGATTGTTTCTAGCCACATAGAGATCGACGTAATCGACATACCAAGTGAGAGGTACTGCTAACAATGAAGCCTGGTGGTTGTGCCATATACACCTCCTATTGTGAATCACTGTGTAGGAATACATTTTTTATGTCTAATTGATGGAGAGGCCGGTGATCAATAACAACTATGGCAAGAAAAAGTCAGACAGATGCGATTTTGGCAATCAGAGAAAACTTATCTCCATAGTCAAGGTTGAAGATCTGTGTGTATCCTTTTGCCACACGACGAGCTTTAAGCGATCAATCTTTCCATCAAGCCGAAGTTTGACTGTATAGACCTAGTGACACCCCATTGTGGTTTTGCCATCAAGTAAAGGTACCAAATCTCATTGGAGTGAAAAGCTGTCATTTCATCTATCATTGTCTGACGCCGGCCAGGATCAAACATAGCTTCACCTGGCAATGGGGAGATTGACGACATCTAGAGAGAAGGAGGGGGGAGTCTCAAATAAACTGACATTAGTAGAGACAAAGTACCGTCGAAGATCTGGGGAATAGCACAAATAAACTGTCTGCAGATGAGAGTAGCCGAGAAAAATACACTTACAATATGTTTTCTGTGCTTCTTGTGTGTCTTAAACAAGATCACAATCTTTCTATTTATAATGAGGTTACAATAATTACATTAAATTACTAGGAACTTGTATTTGACTAGGAGTTCTACCAATGAACCTAGGAAGTTGTACAGTCAAGGAATAATAAAAACATACTTTGAATTAACATTATTGGTATGTTGCCTTCTTGATTTATTAGTTTTTTAATATTACATACTTTAGTGTTGTATGAGTTTCCAAGCCAACTATTGTATGAGGTTTGTCTCGATGAATGTTTAGTATTTGTTTCAGTTTTAGTCATTTAACTTAATCTTTATGGTTATTTATTTTAAGCTAAGTAGTTATGGATCATAATTGGATGAGTGTTAATCGTTTGAGTGAAGAGTATCAGAAATAAGTGGAGGAGTTTTTACAAATTTCTTTAAAAAAAACTTCCTAAACATGAATGGAAGTTTTATTGTCCTTGTGTAAAATGTTTAAATGGAAACCCGTTATATTTTGAGGAAATAAGAAATCATCTTATTTGTTTTGGGATTTGTCAGAGTTATACAAAATGGATAAGGCATGGCAATTCGTTAAACAAGGAAAGTGTATTGGAAAGAGAAGAAGTTTGTGAAGATATAGACAACCGGCCTGAGGACATGATTCGTGATATTAGACAAGAGTCTTTTCAATGTGCACATGTGTATGATAGTTTATGCAATGACAAAGAAGAGGCTTTGTATTCAGGGTGCACCGACTTCACACAATTGTCTGCGGTGCTGAGATTGTTCGACTTGAATGCCAGAAATAGATTAACATATAAAAGCTTCATTGAATTGTTTGAGTTGTTGAAAGAAATGCTTCCCAAAGGTAACACATGGCCAAACCATTATTATAAGGAAAATAAGATATTATGTTCGTTGGGTATGGAGTATAAGATACATGCATGCCCAAATGATTGCATATTGTATCGAAATGAGCTTGAAGAGTTTAACAATGTCCTATGTGTGGGCTATCATACTATAAAGCAAAGAATGGTGATTCCAATTGTGATTATAGCATAACAGGTCCTCCTACAAAGGTGTTATGGCATCTTTCAACAATTCCAAGGTTCAAACGATCATTCATTAATGTCAATGGTGCATAGAATATTAGATGGCATGCAGATGAGAGGCAATGTGATGGACAACTTCGTCATCCGACTGATTCGTTGCAATTGAAGAAAGTTGATAAATTGTATCTGAAGTTTGGGAATGAGCCAAGAAACCTTAGACTTGGACTTGCTACAGATGGAATGAACCCATATAGTAACTTAAGTAGTAACCCATAGTTCATGGTTCGTTCTCTTAATAATCTACAATCTACCTCCTTTGATTTGTATTGTAAGATCAGATGTGCACCTAAGAGGGGGGGTGAATTAGGTGTTTGGGTATTTTAGATGTTTTCAGAATTTAGTGATCGATTTTTGCGGTTAATGATGGTAGATGAAACAGTAAATAGCAGTAAGTAAATGAACACAACAGATTTATCCTGGTTCCCCTTATAACCAAGGGTACATCCAGTCCTCTTGCTCACCACAAGAGATTTCCTTCACTATTTGTCAGAATATGTACAAGTCCTCACCCTAGGACCTTTGCTACAACCTTCTAACAAATCTTCTATGATAGAACACTACTTTCTTAGATAAAAACACTTAAAGAAAGTACAACTTTCTTTTACAAACACTTGTGATTTGATAAGAGTATAGGAGTAAGAAAGAGGTAGAATGATAACAATCCAAGATTGATTCAAGTACGTTGAGAACCTTAAGGATATGAAAATGATATGCAAGTACTTGAATTTAAGAAAATGACTTTGAGAAAAATTCAGAAAAGTTTGTTCAAAGTCTTGAAGTTGTGTAGTAGGATTGTTGTCTTTGAATCTGAAGTTGTGATGTATTTATA
This sequence comes from Cicer yamashitae, assembly GCA_037974755.1. Lineage (NCBI taxonomy): Eukaryota > Viridiplantae > Streptophyta > Magnoliopsida > Fabales > Fabaceae > Cicer > Cicer yamashitae. The sequence continues at coordinate 33,856,365 of JBBPBQ010000003.1, forward strand.
GTCCATAAACATCTGTTCAGATTCGTGGCCATTGATCCAAGAGGTTTGAGGAAGAATTGCAATGTTTTAGATTCAATTCAGAACTGAAAAAGTGCATTGCTTCCAGTTGTATTCGAATACAGGCTATGTGTATTCGAATACGCCTCTTTGCAACGTTCAAATTTATTCAAATTTAACACTGTGTATTCGAATACACTTGGATGTAGTCGAATACAGATTGGTTAATTTGGCCACTGACTTGCTGGGTGTATTCGAATACAATAGGATGTAGTCGAATACAGATGAAGGGTTTTGGCTACTGACTTAGCATTTCTTCATCTGTATTCGAATACACAGGGATGTAGCCGAATACAGATGAAGGGTTTTAGCTACTGACTTAGCAATTCTTCATCTGTATTCGAATACAAGATGTTGTATTTGAATACACTTTTGCATATTTCAAAAAATATTAAGTCTAATACTTTGAAAACAAAGTTTTTGATTTTCAAAAATGTTGTTTATGCATATGTAACGATGTAAGGTTCTCTTGTATATGATTTCATGGATTGTATCATTTACCTTTACATAAAATATCTAATTTAATTCATTAGAGAATGTTTGGAGACTGTCTTGAAGACTTCTTCTTTTTGAGCTTGTCGCTTTGAGCAAGATCATCTTTTGTATCATCAAAAACATGTATTTTACATTCTCCCCCTTTTTGATTATGACAAAACCATCTGTTGTGTATTGATGACTCCCCCGTAATGTATGCGCATCATGCTCCCCCGTAATGTATACGCATCATGACTCCCCCGTAATGTATGCGCATCATGCTCCCCCGTAAAAGACCCTAACTAAATCGGGGTAGATAGGACCTTTGTAACTAATAAACTCTTCCATACGTTGAGCTTTAAGTAAAGCAGGAAATTGAAATGCAGAGAATGAGTCTAAAGTACCGAATTTTGGAATGATGAGGCGTTTGTCGGAGTAGAGTGTGCGAAACCGAGCAATTTCCTCTGGTGTGTGTAAGAGGCGTGATAAATCCGTGACGTTGGTGCTCTTTGTTCGTTTCTTGGAGGGACCCACGCATGCATGCTTAGTTCTAGGTCCTCGTTTGCGTACGTCTTGAACAGTGTTGGAGACGTTGGACATATTGATGGGAAAGAAATTTGTGGGTTTAGGGTTTATGAGTGTGCGAAATCTGAATGTAAGAAGGAGAGAGATGACCAAAGTAGGATTGGGCTTGGAAGTTGAGAACAATGGAGGAAGATGAAGGGAAGGGTTCGAAAAGTGAAGAAGGAGGCAAACGTATTCAAATACCTAATCTGAGTATTTGAGAAATATGCTGTCGTGACCTTTAAATATAACAGAAAAATTGGAAGGTGTAGTCGAATACACTTGAGTGTATTCGAATACAAATGGAAAAATTTGGATTCTTAGTGGTTCTGAGAGCAGGTGTAGTCAAATACACTTGAGTGTATTCGAATACAAATGGAAAAATTTTGATTCTCAGTGGTTCTGGGAACAGGGGTAGTCGAATACACTGGGATATCTAGAATGTGTATTCGGCTACAGCTTCTATTTATTTGAAGCAGAGAGTAATGTACCATATATAGCAGTATAATTTCATTATATAATCACCAAGATAAGGACAGGTAAGCATAGACAACTGAATTATAATATGCTAACAAGAGAAAGAACTAATACCTTTGAGATGATGATAACAAAGTACCTTATATTTAAAGATCACTTTCACTTAAGATGCCGAGTTCTCGTCGTATTTTGTAAAATGAGTCCTTAGGAAGTGGTTTGGTGAAGATGTCAGCAAGTTGATTATGAGTATCCACAAATGTGACTTCAACATTGCCTTTAAGTACATGATCGCGTAGAAAATGATGTCGTATATCAATATGTTTGGTCCGAGAGTGCATGATTGGATTCTTTGAGATATTTATCGCGCTAGTGTTGTCGCATCTTAACGGAATGCATCCGAGATCGAGTCCATAGTCACATAGTTGTTGCTTAAGCCAGAGAATTTGGGCACAACAACTTCCTGCTGCTATATATTCTGCTTCAGCAGTACTGAGTGCAACACATGCTTGCTTTTTACATGACCATGATACGAGTGCATTTCCCAAGACATGGCAAGTGCCGCTTGTGCTTTTGCGGTCGGTTTTACATCCTACATAATCTGAATCAGAATATCCAACGAGACTACAAATACTACCTTTCGGATACCATAGTCCCACGTTGGTTGTTCCTTTCAAATATTTCATGATTCGTTTGACTGCTACAAGATGTGATTCTTTAGGATCTGCCTGAAATCTTGCACACAAACAAACACTAAACATAATATCTGGCCGGCTGGCCGTTAGATATAATAAAGAGCCAATCATACCTCGATATTTTGAAATGTCTATTGATATACCAGATTCATCTTTATCAACATACGTTCCTGAACCCATTGGAGCAGCACTTTCTTTGCAATTTTCCATTTCAAATCGTTTTAGCAATTCTTTGCAATATTTTGCTTGATTGATGAAGATGCCATGCTTGAGTTGTTTGATGTGAAGGCCAAGAAAATAGTTTAATTTTCCCATCATGGACATTTCAAATTCACCTTGCATCATCAATGAGAACTCTTCACATATTTCATTGTTTGTTGAACCGAATATGATATCGTCAACATAGATTTGGACCAGCAATGTGTGACCATTATTTCGTTTAATAAATAATGTCTTGTCAACCTTTCCTTTTTCAAAACCTCTTTCACACAGGAAGGCACTCAATCTGTCATACCAAGCTCTTGGGGCTTGTTTTAGACCATAGAGAGCTTTCCTTAGTTTGAATACATGTGTAGGATTTTTGAAGTCCTCAAAGCCGGGTGGCTGTTTGACATATACTTCTTCATTGATGTATCCATTTAGAAAGGCACTTTTCGCATCCATCTGAAATAATTCAAAGTTCATAGAGCAAGCATAAGCAAGTAGTAAACGTATTGCTTCTAACCTTACAACCGGAGCAAATGTTTCGTCAAAATCAATTCCTTCTTCTTGATTATATCCTTGGGCGACTAATCTTGCTTTATTGCGAACAACTATACCATTTTCGTCAAGTTTATTTTTGAACACCCATTTTGTACCAATTATGTGTTTATTTCCTGGGTTAGGAACAAGTTCCCAAACTTCATTTCTTTCGAATTGGTTAAGTTCTTCTTGCATAGCGAGTATCCATTGATCATCTTTGAGTGCTTCACCAATTTTGGAAGGTTCGATTTGAGAAACAAATGCCATGTTTAAGCATGCATCTTGTAGTTTAAGTCTCGTTGTAACTCCTTTGTTGATATCACCAATAATATTATCAATTGGATGATCCCGATGAGTTCTCCATTCCTTTGGGAGTTTATCATTTTCCTTTTCAATGTTGACTTCATTGTCTTGACTCGGTTGATCAATTTGATCTTCTTTACTTGGATCACTACTTTCAATGTCATCATCATAATAAGAAATAGCTTTGTCCTCTTTCAAGGGGTTAGTTTCATCAAAAGTTACATGTATTGATTCTTCTACAATTAAAGTTCTTTTATTGAAAATTCTAAATGCTTTACTAGATAATGCATAACCAATAAAGATGCCTTCATCTGCTTTTTCATCGAATTTTCCAAGATTGTCTTTTCCGTTATTCAGCACAAAACACTTGCATCCAAAGATGTGGAAGTGAGAGATATTGGGCTTTCTGCCTTTGTAAAGTTCATAAGGAGTCTTCTTAAGAAGTGGCCGAATGTTTACTCTGTTAGTAACATAGCATGCCGTGTTTACAGCATCTGCCCAAAAGTACTTTGGTAGGTTTGAATCACTTAACATGGTTCTTGCAAGTTCTACCAAGGATCTGTTCTTTCTCTCAACAACCCCATTTTGTTGAGGCGTTCTAGGTGCAGAAAAATTGTGGAAAATTCCATTTTCTTCACAGAATTCTTCAAATAAGGTATTTTGAAATTCTCTTCCATGATCACTTCTAATTGATACAATTTTGGATGATTGTTCATTTTGGACTAGTTTGGCATAATTTTTAAATGCTTTAAAAGCTTCGTTTTTACTTGCCAAAAACAAGGTCCATGTGTACCTTGAATAGTCATCAACTATCACTAGTCCATATGAATTTCCACCAAGACTTTTAGTTCTTGATGGACCAAACAAATCCATGTGTATTAATTGAAGTGGTCTTGTAGTTGATATAACATTTATAGCTTTGAAAGAAGTTTTTGTTTGTTTACCTTTTTGACAAGCGTCACATAACTTATCCTTGACAAATTTCATTTTTGGTAATCCAACAACAAGATCATGCTTGACTATTTTGTTTAAATGATCCATGTGGATATGTGCAATTCTTTTGTGCCATAGCCATGCATCATTGTTGTCGCTTACCAAAAGACATTTCATTTTCAGGGATAAATCATCAAGATTAAGTATAAAAATATTCTTGAAACGTTTATCGATAAATTGAATTTCACTTGTTGCTGCATTTTGAATGATGCACTCTTCTTTGTTGAAGACTATCTTATGTCCTTTGTCACATAGCTGGCTGATGCTTATGAGATTATGCTTTAGTCCTTCAACATACAGAACATCTTCAATTGATGGAGAAGGTGCTGTTCCAACTTTTCCAATACCTAAGATTTTTCCTTTATTATTATCTCCATATACTACGTATCCTTTTGATTCAAGGGTTAAGGCTGAAAATTTTGTTATGTCACCCGTCATGTGTTTGGAGCATCCACTATCTAAGTACCACAAATTTAAAGTACTTTGTGTGCATACCTACAAAATTGAAATCAAATTTTATTAGGTACCCAAAGTGCTTTGGGTCCTTGGGGGTTAGTTCCTTTCTTGACCCATATGCAATGCCCTTTAGGAATGCTAATGTTTCTTATATGACAAACATTAGGTGTGTGTCCATGAATACCACAATATGAGCAAGTAGGAATTTTACTAGTATATGTATGAAGTTTATTTTTAGTAGATTTCTCCTTATAAAAGTGACCCTTTTGTAAAATTGTGACATTTCTTTGATTGGTTTGAGTACTTGATTTGACAAAAATGGTCTTATTTGAGCTTGGTTTATCAAATTTAGAAAATCCAATACCACTTTTATCGTTTGAATATCTTTGCATGTTTAGAACATTTTCCATTCCTATATGTCCTTTTTCATATCTTTCAATCACTCTATTTAGTTGAACAATTTTAAATGAAAGTGAATCACATTTGTTGCATGTAGAATTCTGCTTTGATTTTTCAGCATCTTTTTCCATAATATCAATTTTTTCTTTAAGACATGAAATTTCTTTCTTTTGTGTTGATACTTGTTTAAGCAGATTTTTACATTCAACAAGAAGTTCCTTTATTGCATTTTGTGCTTCATTGTATTCTATGACTAATTCATGATTATAATGAGGAGTGTTTAAGTTACTAACCTCTTCGTCATCTGAATGGTGTGAAGCCATTAGTGCAACATTAGCATATTCATCACTTTTAGTTTCTGATGATGAACTTATATCGTTATCTTCCCATGCTATATATGCTTTCTTGAAGTCTTTTCTTTTACTGGCATTCTTCTTGATGAGATCTGGACAATCTGCTTTGATATGTCCTTCAATGCTATATGTAGAAAAGTCATCGATCCAAAAAAATTAGATGAGTTGTACAATGAAGCTGCTATTATTTTGTGCCAACTGGAGTTGTATTTTCCTCATTTTTTCTACATTACGGCTCACTTCATTGTTCATCTAGTAAGAGAGATTAGATTGTCTTGTTTTGTTTATTTAAGGTGGATGTATCTAATTGAGCAATTCATGAAGATCTTAAAAGAAAATGTGAAGAATCCACACCATCTAGAAGCATATATTATTCAAAGATACATTGTAGAAGAAACTATTGAGTTTTGACTTTAAGCTGTTACATGGTGGAACTAGTATTTTTTTTTCCTTCCATTGAAAGATATTATGGAGTTGTGTATGGGAAAAGAAGTGTTATGCATCACCATTTACAAGTTTGACTAACGTAAGTATGTTTTATTTGTAAATTTTTTCAAATTATGATTTTCATTTATAATGAAAATTCTGGTTCATATCTTAGGTGTACATCGTCATTGTATTGACTTGGGAAATAGTGAAGCATATGGATTTAATTGATCCAAGTTTCATTCAGAGTGAAAATGATCCAACTAATGCTCAAGCCCACATTCAAAATAAGTTGTATGAGGAAAAAAAACTTGTTACCTAGCACCTTCATCTAATAGAGTAAGTATTTTTCCGTTATAGTTAATCTTTTATAATGGAGAAAATTGAATAAACACATATATAATTGTTTGTTTCCCTATATGTAGTTGTCATTGGCAATTGCTATTTATTAATCATATAAAGCTTAATGTAGTCTTTCTATGTTCATTCGAAAGGAAACTAGATAAAAAATATGCTACATTACTGATTTGTAAGTATTTAATTTATTTATTGTTCATAAATCTTGTGATATGTTTTATAACAAAATTTCAATAAATATATTTCTATTGTAGAGCATTTGAAGGTTATTACAAGTTGCAAGGTTTGAGAATTAAATTCAAGCTAATATAAAGTTTTCCTATAGTAAGTTGTTTACAAATGAAGAACTTCATTTATAAAATTATAACAACTTTATGTATATAACATTTTTTTGTCATGTTCAATTTTAGAGTCAGAGACAAGTTTCAAATTATGAGTGTGACTACTATGTCGTGATACATATACTGAACATTGTAACTGAGTTGTAACTACTATGTCGTTAAAAATTTAATTATTTTAACTGAGTTATGAGCACAATTGAATTAACAAATTATTTTATCAAGTCTGCTAATGGAGTATCGTATTAAAAGATTATATATTAAGACGGTTATTTAAAAGAATTGACTTAACAACTCTGTTAAAAGATTATTTGATGAACTAAATTTGTTGTAGTTAAGTCGGGTAAACTTGAAATTATGTTTAGTTGGTTTATAAAATGTGTTAAAAAACATGTTTATTAACGTATTTGTTGTTAAATCATATACAAAATCGACTAAAAATATGTATTTTTATTCTACTTAAAATATATATTTTAATCGTCGTAAAAAAATAAATTTACACTAGTGAAATAAGGGAAAATTCCTTATCATATTTTATATTGAATGATTATAAAATAAAAAAAAGAAAAAAATAAGTAATACCAGAGCTCTATTTACAGAGTATATATTTCAAACTTAATTAACTAATTAACCAGCCTTAACCAGTGAACTCACCGACAAACTAAATTTAACCAATTTTCTAAACTATTAACAAAATTATCTAATCTTAACCATATTTTACATTTTTAATCCTCCAATTGAAGTAAGGATTAATCTTGCCTCTTTTAAGGATGTATTTATGTATAAACTATACATAAATTTCATGCTAACTTTCATGTTATGACATACTTTTTATGAATCTGGTGCATCTTTTTCCCTGATGTGGATTGCCAAAAGGAAATACTACAAAACAATAAAAGGAAAATAAGAGCATCCGACATATGGACAAAACTTGTTCTGCACTTTGGATCCATGCTTAATGCTAGAGAATTAGTTCACTAAAAGTGGGGTCTTTGCTTAACATCTTCAAAGCATATGACTAGAATATATTGATAGCTATGTAATAGGGAACAGTTAGAAAGGAAGAACATATATATGCTTTTTGACTCCACATCCACATACAATAATTTCTATTAAGTCAATGAAGGAAGACATTTAAATGACAATGAAGTTCTATGCTTGATTTTAGATTTAGAATTTTACCCATTTTGGAGCATAGTAACGAATAATCACCGACTCATTCCACCAAAACAAATTAATTGAATAATAATTTACTTTATTTGCTTGGAATTTACTTGTAGCTTTTCTGATTTTAGCTGGTGCATCAGGTTCTTATCCATTCAATTATTTTCATGCTTGAAGATTTCATGCTTGCTTGTAATGTATGAAGCACCGACAGACACTCAACACGATATGGAGAAAGAAATGTCGACACCGATAATAATTTGTGAAAATGAATTTAATTGAATGATAGTACATGTGTTGGTGTTGTGTCGGTGTCCAATAGTGTCACGTGTTGGATACCAGACACGTCTTCGATTTTAAGTGTCCTGGTGTTCTGTCGGTGTCCGTCACTGGCACCTGTTGGACACAAGACACGTGTTTGACTTTTAAGTGTCCGTGAACAAATTTTCTGGATTTTGATGCAACTACTACTTGATTTTGAACTCATTTTGATTTTCATAGCAATTTTCAGTAGTGTTGTTGAATCCAATTCTTATGATCATCCAATTCAAGGGTCTCTATTCTCTTAAAATCCAGAAACCGTGCACATCATTACTTTGACAAACCTAAAGGAAACATCTAAATAATACAAAAGTTCCACACCAAAATTTCTCTTTTGTTTTCTCTCTTTTATTATTACCTTTCCTCTGCCTCTCACATGTTCATGTCCACTTAGGGGAGAAAATAATGGGAGTAAAAGATCCAACATGACATAAAATATATCGATTTTCATTACTTTCATGTCAAAACATCTAGCACAATAACAAAAGGAAAAACATCCTAGTACAAAAACAAAGGTTGTGATGCTACAAAGGACCTTTGTCCATGATTACTCAAGACCTTAACAGAACAAGATGGAATGTTATTCGCAGAAGAAAACTGTGAAGAAAGTCAGTGACATCTGAAATTCTTCTTTCAATCTGAACCACCTGAAATAAAAAAAAAACAAATAATTTATTTATCATGAATCTGAGATTTAATAGCATATGCCAATAAAGTATATATATTTTTATTTTTTTGTATGGATAAGAAAAAAAGTAATGAAGGCTAAACTTTTCATACCAAAACTTTTAGGTGTTTTGCACTTAAAGCATTCTGTTCTGCTTGCATAGTTATGCACTCCACAGCCATATCTGATGCATGAGAAACAAAGAAAATGAAAATGTATTTCTATGGTATTTTCATATTTCTCATTTTGTAATCGACATGGTTTTACAAGTTTATCTTTCATGAGAGACAATTGGTTAGTATTTTCATTAGAGTACTTATTACAAATTGAAATAAAATATGTAACATAATTCAGGATATGTAGATAAAGAAATAATAAATGCAGTTGAAAATTTTAAAAGAATCTTATAAAAATGGACAAAAAAAACTCAAGAGGATTTTATATTTAGAGAATGAAGTTTTACATGAAAATGCGGCATTTGTGATTGAACTTAGTTACAAAATATGTGATGATGATGATGTGAATTTACCTAGTGCAAATCCAGTCACCAGTTTTCCATCCTGGAGGGTAATTGCAATCAGAGGCTTCCATGTTCCCACCAAATCCACAAGAATAAGAACTTTTCAACGCACCACATCTATAACAGCTTGTTCTGCTAGCATAGTTGTGTGCTCCACAGTTCATACCATTGCAATACCAGTCCCCTGCCAAGGTCCAGTTGTATCTATAAGTTTCTGGATCAGGGCCTCCAATCTTAGGGTATCCACAATTTTGGCATGCATCCCTCTTCTTGAAGTTTATGTGCTGGCAAGAACCACACATCCAATCTCCTCCAGACCAGCTCATTTTAACTGTTACATGTATAAAAACTTTTAACATTTATTTTTCCTTCAATTCTCAATGCATCCAGAAAAAATATATAGAACATAACTTATTGCATATATCCTAGAAATGAAACATGACAATGAGAAATACTAGTAACTTTTATTAAAAGATATGGCAAAATAGATCCATAAAAGTTTTGTTTGCATAGAGAATTTTGATCATAGTGAGATAGTACACTCTGGAAAATAACATGTCTTTTTATTTTACTATTTTTTATTGGTTATGATAAACACTATTTTTATTAAAGAAGGACATTAATGTTTATTTTACGATTGTTTCCAAGAGAATTTGAACTCAGTATTTTGGAATTACAAAACTAAATTTTTATAATTGATCATGAGCTAACACCTCAAGTATACTTTTACTGCTCTTGGTTAATATAAATAACAAAAATTTCAAGTACCCTTTTAAGTAATATGATTAAACTATGAGGTTCCACTTAACAAAGGTAGATTGCTTATATAATAATCATGTATAGGGAAGTTATTTGTGATGTGAATTATAAACAGAAAATAAGAACCTTACCTTATAGAAGAAGGAAAAGGAGTAATAGAAGTATGAGGCAAGTAATGGTTTTATGTCCTATGAGTTGTAGCTCAAGAACACCTTGTACATCAAGATGGTTGGTGAGTTTTGTTCTTTGGTTTAGAGGCTATATATACTAGCTTATGACTTATTATTGTGTGAAGACATATGAATGAATGTCTCTTTTAGTACTTTTGTAATGTAGATATCAAAGAACTTTTGAAAGCTTAAGCACCTTTTTAAGTGCTCAAATCAGTTGTCACATATTCTTGTTTTTTTTACTTTTCCTTCCATTAAAAAATAATTTAATTTCACTTTCTGAAATATCTTAACAAATATCTGTATGGTAATATATGATTGAATGATTCTGTAATTTTTTTACACTATTAATATTTCGTATTTAAATCTGTAAATCATTAATTTGTCAAAGTCTTTTTTTCTCTCTCTTTTTAATTTAAACAATCTCGTAGTTTCAAATATTGAGTTTTTAGTTAATTATTTCTTTAAAGTCTAATTGCACCAATAATCTAAATAGGTTTTAAAATATGTGTAAGGATCTATTACGTTTTTTGTAGACATTAAATTTTTCCAACCTAATTTTTAAATATTATCATATTATATTAATCATCATGCATATCAAATTTAGATATATTGAAAATTCAAAACATTGTAATTTAATTATCGATATTTATTTTTACTATTAAAAGCAAAGTATACACCCATTTGAGGTTATTTGACAAAGAATCAAATAATTTTGTAATTAAGAAAATATTGTGAAAAGTTGATCTATGCAATAACAACTAAAATTTAAATTTGTAAAATTGAATATCTATAATAATTCATTAACTGGAGTAATTTGCTGATCATTACTTATGGATTAACTTTATCCCTTCTATGTATATAATGACATTAAAAAAAAACCTATTCATATTTCATTTTATATATATATGTGTGTGTGGCAGACTCTTTTGGGAAAAAAAACTGGTGCTTGTTCCCCTCTTCCCTTCCCATGTTCCTTTTCTTTTTCATCCAAAACCCTTTTTTGCCCTTCTTTACATGATTCCGATGCATTATTGCAGAACATATCCAGGGTATAAGGTGTTATGAGGGGAAGCTCTTATATATGTGGCAGACTGCAGCAGAATCCAATAACCCCTGAACCCCACCAAAATAATATGACGACATTATCTTATAAATCGCATCCTAACATAACTCATATACTCTATTGTTCATTGGTCTATACTTCACATTCACCCAACTTGCCAATAAATCTTAACATTTGAGACACACATCAAATACTGACACTAATATATATATATATATATATATATATATATATATATATATATATATATATATATATATATATTTTAAAATAAATAAAAATAATTGAATGTAATTATGTATATTGTTAGACTAATTTATATGAGTAACCAATTGTTTTAAAATAATTATATATTAACAAAGTAACACTAACCTCGACACTTTTAAAAGTCAAATTCATCCATAATGAATTTTTTAATAACTAGTAAATCTTTTCAATATGTTTAAGTAAACTATTTTCAAGAAGTCCATCTTCAATTTTATTCGTGAATCATGTCTTGACAATATTTATTTCTAAATTATTTTTATTTATAGTTGTAGTAGAAATCGCAAGTGTTAAAACAATATAAATAGATATATTGAAAAAGTGATAATTTTTTTTACTTTTTATTTCTTTTAATTTTAATACTACTATACTTATTATAGGGCTTCACACTTGTTTGCGGGACAACGACGGTTGTCCGAAGGACTAGGGCTTTGTCCTTCTTTATACGTTTTAAAGTATGGTTATAATCTGAACTTTAATATTTAAATATAACTTGCATTCTATAAAACCTAATTAATTAATCTAATAAAAATAAACTACGATTGTTCTATAGTCAAAGATATAAGTATAATTGGCCGAAATTCGTTAACAAACGCGATATCTTATATTGTTATTTTTTTATGATTTCGTTTTTTCTAATCTTTTAATATCAAGTTACTGTTTTAATATTAGGCTTATGGAGAGCATGGTATTCGTGTCTGTGTAATTAGAGGACCGTCTGAAATAACACATTATGGAGGAATTGATTCCTTATTCATCACCAATTTTCCATCCATATTATCAACTTCTTTTGTTTCTCTGTTTTGAATCACTTTATGACAATAATAGAAATGCCATTCGAATATTCATATCCCACAAAACAACTAATTAATATCAATCCTTTGTTTCCATTCAATGCTTGTTATACATGTCCAATTTTTATGGTAACTTGAACTCAAATTAATTATAAACCATAGGATATAATTCTCCTTATTATGGTTACTCACGCATACTGGCCTGCGGCATCTTTTAACAGTAGCATATAAAGAAAACAAGCATGGCTAGCAAACTTTCTTTAATTGCTTTAACATGTTTCATCTTTATTATTATATATATAATAAAGTGTAAGAAATTATAAATTAGAATAAGGATCGCGGCGAGTCGACGCCGTTTAGAATGGATAGATCAACTTTTTTTGACAAGAATGGATAGATGAACTTGGTCATCAACTTTTAAGGAAAAAAATATACCTGGAGTGCCACTTGGTATGACCTGTGGAAATCCTTCGGATACCACTAAGTCCCAATAAAATTTTGTATCAAAAATGTGTTACAAACCACGAGATTATAGAATTAAAAAATTTATCTTATATTAAAAATAAGAAAATAAATACATAAGAAAATTCATTAGCATATTTTGTATTGATTGATTAAAAAGATATAAAAAGATTACATGAAATACTCTATAGAGTTAGTATAGACATAGTAAACTAATTACTACTAACTATCTCTAAGTCTAACTAATTTTATTTTCTATAATACAAAAGTATAGTTAGCATGGACTTAACAAACTGACTACTACTAACTACTTCTAACTAACTATATTATCTCTAATACAAAATATTTAATCTTAACAAAATGGGTGTAACAAGTCTTATAATATCATTCATCGATAATCTCTTGCATAAATACCGAATTACTCGCTAAAATTTTATAATTCGATCCAACTAGTCTTCCACATTATAAATATTTTAAAATAATCTTTAAAATTGCAAAATATTAATCAAATTCGTCTATTTTCTAGGGTACTATAATATATGTCCCTGTAGTGTGAAAAAAAAAATACCCGTATACAGGTCCATACACGCATGGATAACGACCTTAATACTCTTACTTGTATTTTCTGGGTATCTAAGTGTAAGACCCGTAATTTATTTATAGCAAGAATTAGAGCTTACTGTCTATTTGTGCCTTTTGGTGTCTATTTTTCGTTTGTTTACTGTCTACATTGTCTGTTTATTTGTAAAACTTATTTTATTTGTGCTTGACTTGCAAATTGATCTATGAAAAATTGTTCGGGTGTTTTCTTTGATGTTAAATGACGTTTTTCTAAAATTGTGCTTGGAATTGTCGAAACTTTTTCTACTGATTTTTAAGAAAACAGACAAGATATATCCGTTGTTTAAATTTTAACGAACTCCGAATGTCACCAAAATTTAAATGGGAGCTTGATATATCGACTATAATGAGAATTCGATCTCATTATATTTTTCTGAACTAAGTAAAAAATCTTCAGATAAAAGTTTATTTGCGAAATTTTGAAAAGTTTTAATTAGTAGATTTATTATATATTATTTTTGTTATCGGGAAATTTATCTGTGAGCGTTATACGACTCGTTTAAGAACGAACTTGGAGACCGAGTGAGATAAGGTGACGTAAAGTCATAAATATCTAGATATTTTTCTAGGATATTAATATTCTAATGAGATTAGTGAAAATAACTATATATTTTCTTACTATGTAGTAAGATTTTGTAAGAACCAAAATGAACCACCTCACTCCCTTTTTGTATGCGGACTAGAATGACTTGTGTAAGAAGAATTATATTGGAGAACATTAGGGTTAGTAAGATGTTGGGAAAATATTTTCGGAGACTTGGTTAAAATTATTCGTCGAAAAATAATTTAATCAAATTACAGAAGATTTATGATCGACAAATATTTTATGACATCACACATTACTGTTAAATTCATGGTTCAATTGGTTTGCAAGGAGAATAATTATTTTTACTAAAGTAGATCTAGAAGTGAGTTATGTGATTTATGTAAGAGTGATTAAATGGTGTAATGATGGATTTTAACAAAATGTCTAGATATTTTCTTCTTTTGAGATCACATGTGGTAAAACTCTCATGAGTGATTTTTTTTTTTTTGTGATACTAAGAGTTAAGTGAAAGAAATTTTGTTTGTCCCACTTAAATAATTTTCTCCCCCCACCTTGACTCATTCACTTGACTTCATTTTTTTCGCTTTCTCTCACTTAAAGAACAAAAAGAGAAGTCACTTCCCTCTACTGCTCACTCACTACTAAGAATATAAAAACACTTAGAAAATATACATTTTTCCTTCCAAATCTTTCCATGTTTTGAACAAGATTTGTGAATCAAAACTTATCCTATCACTACCCTCTTTATATTGATGTTAGTGGTTTCCAGATAACAAAAAAATCCTTCCTTTTCTTTCACCAAGGCCTTGAGGCCTCTAAATGAGTGGAAGATGTGTTTTTTTGTTTATTATTTTCCTTTCATAAATGTTGTAGATCCATTTGTTTTAATGATGAATCTAAACGAAAAATTTAATTTTGAGTATTTTAGTTTTTTTTCAAAAAAGAAATATCTTTAAAAGTTGTTACTTCTTTGTTAATGTTTTAGATCCCTTGGTTCTAAAAATGAATCTAAAAGGGAGTTTTGATTTTGAACATTTTAAGTTTTCTTAAAAATGAACTATGTGAAAATGTTCTTTTTATTTTGTTAATGTTATAGATCTACTTGTTATATTAAAGGATCTATAAGAAAATTTTAGGGTTTCACAAAAAAAAAATTGGTTTTATACTAGAATCATTTTTCCTTCTCAAATATGATAGATCCATGACTTTTGATAGTAGATCTAAAGGAAAAATTAAATTTGGAACACTTTGAATTTTTGCTCGAAAAATGAATTTATGTTGAAAACTTTGATCTTTAAGTTTGTGTGTTTTTAATTGTAGAAACAGTTCTAAAATGTGTATTTAGAAGTAAGGATCAAAGAAATTTTTTAAGAGAAACTTTTCCCCTCCCTAACCAGTGTTGGCCGATCTAAAAAGAGTTTGTGATTTCAAAAAATTTATTGTGTACAAAAAGGTTGTGATCTTGGTATTAAAAAGGGTTGAAAACCTAAAGAGTATTTACTTAATTTGTTGATAGAAATTTTAGGCTTTTTAAAATGTTAGTAAAATTGAAGTTTGTGTGAAAATAGAACTTGTCCATGATCAAATGATTCGTTTGCTAAAAGGAATTTGAAAACCCTAGAAAAGTTTTATGAAGTGGTAAATACTAAAATGTTTAAGTAACTTGTGATTTTAAAAGGATAAAAGCCTAATTTGTAAAGGTTATGTCAAAGTAAATTTTTAAAGGTAATCAAGTTGGAAATTTTGGGAAAGCCGTAATCTTGAAGAATTTTAAAATGTTGAAAGTTTGAAAGATTTATGTGTGATGCACCTCGGTAAATAGTACTGGTTTGTGAGAGCCTGTACATTTATGATTTAGGCCTCTCGAGGAGGATTTGAAATTTCAAAATGATGTGCACTGACATATAAGCATTGCATTAGGGTATTTTGTCACACGAGTCATGTTTGTTATATGATGATATATTTATATGCATGCTTGTTTATCACTTGATACCATGCCATGTTATGCTTTTGTGTTTTGTACTTTCATATATATGTTGTTTTTAGATCGTGACCCTATACTATAATTGTGTATTGAGCTTATGCCCCAAGATCTTAGAATTTTGAGTTGCGCGGGAATTGCAATGACGTCAAAGATGCGGTTGGGAGAATGATTTGAATTGGCCATCATAAGCAATGAGGTTTGATGCCACCTGTGGGTCTTCAGTACCCAATCATCCTCAATTTAGAGTTTCAAGATCAACTTAAGGGTTTTATTTATTTTTCCTTCCTTCTTGGAATTTTTTATTGCAATGAAAATTCTTTATTTGAAGCAATTGTGACTTTTTTGTTCAATGTAAATTGATCGACTGTAAGTAAGTTAGTTATGTCGAAATCATTTTATAAAATGCGGTAATGATTCTAATCGTTGCTTTAAAAAAATAATATTGCAATTAAATATTTTCCTCAGATTTTAAATTAAATGACGATTATGAATATTTTATTCACAAGTGTTAGTTGATTTTTAAAAAAATTATACTCCGGGTATAAAATTGGGTTGTTACACTAAGTAGTACCCATACCAGTCCCCGATACCTGTGTTTGATGTAAAATAAAATGATAAATCACAAAATATCATAACATTTTGAACACAATTAAGAAAATATTTACATAAATTACTCTTTTTTGGTACCTTTACTTTTTATCAAGTTTCGTTTTGATCCCATAATTAATTTCCGTTCTGTTTTAGTCCCTTAAATATAGTTTTGTTAGCCACTTAAGCTCTTTCCGTTAGTTTTGATTAAAAATAAAGTTAAATCATGACTACGTGTCACTTTCGTTTGGTGACTATGACGTCTAAGTCATTCATGGTCAAAATTAGGGTTTTCACAGTTTTCAAACGTCCTAGCTATCAAACCAAAGTGATACGTAATAATGATATAAATTTTTATTTATTAAAACTAATGGAAATGATTAAAGTGGCTAACGAAACTATATTTAAGAGACCAAAACGGAACTAGTATTAACTAAGGGATCAAAACGAAACCTAAAAAAAAGTTAAGGACCAAAACAAAATCTAAAAATAAGTTAAGAGACCATAAAAGTAATTTAGCCAAAATATTTAAACGCGTTTAATATTGAAAACAATAAACTATAGTATTTATTGAATCATGTAAACATTTCTTTCATTTACTATATTAATAGAAACAATATAAAAAAGGCAGTTAATTTCTAGACCAAACACAAATTTTTTTGAACAAAAACAAAATAAAATTTAGAAAAAAAAAATAGTATCTTTAATGAAATTAATTGTTATTAGATTCGTATCCATAATCAGCCTCTTGACGCAACAACCAACAAAAAAACATTGGGATATTTTGCTTCAGTTTTTGCCGATTTGGATGTGATACATGATCAGCTGCGAGATTTCATTCTTGTTGAATGTGAATGATATGAATTTTTTGTTTACATTAATTATGAAAAAATCTCATTGTTTTGTGAATCTTGTAAGGTTGTAGAGCAATTCATAGATAAATGTCGAAAATATTACAATGGTCATGGAAAAACTCAATTTGTTGAAGATGATGCAGAAGTAAAGAAGTTGGTTAAGAAATATGTCGAAATTGAACATAGAAACAAAGATATTCAAGATAATAATACTCATTGTTGTTAAATCTACTTTTATTGATCATATTGTTCAAGAATTTTCTCCATCTGATTAGCAAAAAATTTAATAAAATTCATGAAGAAGTTTCTAACTCAGATTCCATTGATTTTTGGGAATTAGAAACTATTTTAGAGACACTTAAGAAATATGAGGTCTTGGCTACATCACTGCAAGAAAAACACTTATTTGTGGCTATCGTCAAAAAGATTTGTTACTACCGAAATACCCTCACAAATTATTGGCAAAAAAAATTCATCACAAAATTGTAAAATTCAATTTTATTGTTATAACTGGCTGAAAAAACCCTCATAAACTTTGTGAGGGTTTTTTCCGTCACAAAATATATTGTTGGATTTTATGAGGGTTTAAGAGGCCACAAATGTAGTTACGAAGTAATTTGTGAGGGTTTTGGCGGCCACAAATTTTTGGCTTCTTAGGTTATCCTAAATTCCCCTCTTACTTTATATATTAAGCACACTTATTCTTTTCGTCTCTCTTTTCATTTCTCACTAGTCACTTCTATCTTCTCTTCAAACTTTTTATCTTCCTCCTCTATAAAAATTTCCACTTCTCATTTTCTCCTTCATTTCTTACTTCTATCTTCATTCTAAAAAATTTCTTTACCTTTTCTCAAATATTATTCTCTCTTCCCCTCTAAATTGTTTGTTCCCCATATTATCTACTTTTTTAAAAAAAAAAATAATTTTTCTATTTATTTTTTTGTGTTTTTTTTTATATTGTTTATGTTTTTTAAGTAAATTAAAATTGTTTTTCCTATATTAAAATATATTTTTATTTTGTTTTTAAAATTAGTAATTTGTTGCAATTTTAACTGCTACAAATTTTTATTAAAAAAAATGGCCATTTGTGGTGGTTTAAACCCCCACAAAATGAGCACTTTTTATTTTTTTAAACACAAAGTCTTTACTAGATTTTAAAAAACATATCAACTTGTGATGGCTCAGACTGCCACAAACTTTGTGACCAACTCAACTGTAAGGCTTTTATGTCGCCATTATCTGATGATTTGTCAATGCTTCGGGAGTTTTGTGAGAATTTTTGGCCACCACAAAATGCTAGTTTTCTTGTTATTTGGGTGACCCGAAGTAGTTAGTCTTTGGGTTAGACAATGGTGTTGTAGTGTCTGGATTGGATTTTGGAGAAAACATAGAACACGAATCTTTTAATGATTGACATATTGGATCAATGACAAAGAGTTTAGAGAACATAGATGTGCAGATCATTCTCGTAGAATGGTTTGAGTAATTGAAATCTGTTTTGACGAAAAATATTTCGTTGATGATACTTTAGTGAATAATTAGAGTGGTATGAAACTAGTAGATGAAGCAGTATGTTGGTTTAATGGCAAAACTTCATTGTCTGTGTCGGTGGAAAATTATCAAGAGTAGTAAATTTCTGAATTGTCATAAAAGATTATGTTATTGAGATTAGGAGTAGTTCTACTATGTCATTCGTCTAAGCCTAAAAATTTTCAAGGAGCCTGGTAATGGCATGAGAATACTTTTCTAATGAAATTTAACTGTGAGTTGAAAACAAGTGGGGTGGCGTAGAAAGTGTTGTGTCTGCATAATTATTAGCACTACGTAGAAAAATGGATAAGTAGTGTGCACGATGAGTGTTAGTGCCACGAATGATGACAACAACTTATGGAGTTGTTTTACTTGTCTCAAGTTTCGAAGATAAAACTATTTTTAGGAGGGTAGAATGAAATACCCCAATATTACGACAAATTTTTTAGTGTGTTGTTTTTCATTTTCGAATGTAACACCCTTAGTTTTCATAGTTGATAGTATTATTTTTAAATTATTTATATTTCAATACTTCTAATTTATTTAATTTTAAAATATAAAAATAATATTATTTTCTAAATCGTTGAGAGTAATTATACTTGCTAGAGATTTCGTAGAAGAACTTGGAAGTAAATTTTATTATTTTTAAAGTAAATTTTCATAAAAGTCGGTTAATGAGAATGAATGTGCCTCAAGAATGGCCATAGGAGAAATCATTGGTGTTAAAGTGTAACATTGGTGGTGTATTATTCATGTACTTGGTTATTTTTTTAGGCCACAACTGCAAGCAATATATTTTTTAATATTCACAAATTAGATTGTACAGGGTTATTCTGCTTAAAGTTACATTAAGAATTTTAGATTGTATAGCTAATTTTTCATAATGATCAATTATTGCTAAACTAGTTAATATGATTAACACTCACTGGGGCTAATTCTCATAGTTGGGAAAATCATTGGTCTAATTTTTCTTTTAAGTTAACAATTTATTGAAAAGAAAAAGAAAACAATTGGGGGACATAAACCTACCTCAGGAAAGAAAAAGTGCTTAAAAAGTTCTTCAAATCATGCCATGTTTCTGGCCCTTAGGCGGAAATCATATATGAAGTAGAATTCAATGTCACAAGGATTGAACCTTTTTAAATTCTATCTTATATCTTAAAATTAATTCTCAAATATATTGACTTGAAGTATTGAGAAAATAAGTACTTCAGAATGTTATGAAGGATTAGTATATAAGTGAAACAAGATTGTGAGTGTAACACCTCGATTTTTAAAAGCGCGAGTGTATTTTTTTAAAAAAAAAATAAATTGATGAAAATCCCAAGTTAAATCCATAAATGAAGAAAATATTTTTGGATAAAATATTTGAGTCGTAACACCACGACAAAGGTTAACATTAATTACTAGCGGAAATGGTTTTGAACAAAAATTCAAAGTATCCAAGTAAAATATACACTGACTAAAATAGTTTGTTCGAATACAAAAGTTCCCTTTTTACAGCAACAACTTGAAATGGGAAAGGGAAAATAAATAAAATTCTTAATTAACACCCTAAGCTGATCATTAATCTAACTAAGGGTGACTGGGTACTGAGAATCTACGAGCGGCATCAAGCCCCGCTGCTTTCGGTCACACAACCAACCCATTGTTGTGCCACGCCTTAGATCGACCCTGGTTCTCATCTGAGGGCAAAACCCAAATTTCCACAAAAGTTGTAAAGGGTCACCAACCGAAATTAACAAATACCACATAACATTTAAATTTTAAATGCACAAAATCACCTTTCCACTTAGCATACATCTATAAAGGGTTTGCATATGCTAAACATGCATAAACAAGGTATAAAAATGAAGTTTTGGACAAAACTACACTGTTGTATTCGAATACAGCATATTTGTATTCGAATACAGATGCAAAAACAGCAGAAAAACAGCAAAAACAGCAAAACAGCACAAATAGCACAAACAACACAATTGTATTCGACTACAGCCTCCATGTAGTCGAATACAGATGCGAAAACAGTGAAAAATCCTGCAGATTTTGTATTCAAATACAATTGCGAAGTCAGTGTCAAAACTTTGTGATTTGTATTCGACTACACCCTCCTCGTAGTCGACTACACTTTCGAAAACGCAAGTCAGAGGCAAAAACAACTCAATTGTATTCGACTACAACCCTGTTGTATTCGAATACAACTGTAAAAATGACAGATTTTCAGGTTTGAAACACACCAAAGCCATTCAAACACCTTCAACACCAAATCAATCAATCACCAACACCAAATACGACACAATTCACACACCACAATCAAGTACGCATATACAACCATCACAGTATATCAAAAATGACTCGCGTGTCAAGCACCCTAATGCAATGCGTATATGCCAATGCACATGACATCATTTTGTGGCCCATCCGGTCACCACTATCACCATGACCCATCCGGTCACCATGTACTATAAAATGCATTATCTCGTGGCCCATCCGGTCACCATGTACTATGAAATGCATTATCTCGTGGCCCATCCGGTCACCACTATCACCATGGCCCATCCGGTCACCATGTACTATGAAATGCATTATCTTGTGGCCCATCCGGTCACCACTATCACCATGGCCCATCCGGTCACCATGTACTATGAAATGCATGAGCATACTCTGACTCTCGACACCACAATCATTAAGTAAATGCAGCTATTAAAAGATTCCCCATTTTTAATGCTCATTTAACACTAATGATTTTCAAATTTAACACAGAGCATACTCAACGCATATAATCCTCAAATCACATGAAATTGTATTCACAATATACATCGAATTCAAATCACCATGTACCCAATCTCATCAATTCATTTCACACCAAATCAAAATCCACACATAAATTGCATTTGTTCAAAATCCCACATTTTCAAACATCAAGCATATCTCAACATTCATAGTATTACCCATACACACATCAACCATACCAAGCAAAAATCACCACCACCCACACCTCAAAACTTATCAAATTCAATTTCACCATTTTACCCACAAAATGCATTAAATTCATTTCTCACAAACTACACCTCAAACCTGCCAAATTTATTTTCCAAAATTTTCAACCATAACACACCAAATCAAAACTCCAAATTGTTAAACATAAACCACCAAATTTCTTTTCCACAACTCACATAAACCCATTAAATTTCTTTTCCCCAAATTCACACATAAACCCCATCAAAATCAAACTCCACAAATACACATATAGAGTCCTATATGCAAGCTAAAAATTTGGAAGGAGCCCTTACCTTCGTTGTAGCTTTAACGGCCGATTACGGTACCGCGATTAAATTCTGGTAAAACTTCGCTTCGCACGACGCTTCCAAAGTTGGCTCACTAGCACCGTAGCGTGGGGGTGAGTAATTTTCCCTTCTGTCACTTCGCGAGATGAAGCTCCGAAGTCGAAGAAAAGTGAAGGTTTGTGTTTGGCGGTTATGAAACCCACCAACACGGTTTCGCAAACAGAGAGGAAAGGAGAAGAAAACGCACGACTAAGGAAAATGTTTCTGTTTGCTTTTCTTTTTCTTTTTTTTTTCCTTCACTTATACATATACATATATATATATATATATATATTACTAACTCACCAAATAATACATATATACATCTCAAACCAATAAATTTCTAAAACTCTCACACAAATCACTTTTCTCACATCTCAACTATTTTGATAAAAATATCTACTCTCGTCGCAACTCAATTGACAGGTAAAATTTTCAGCAACCAGAGATATTTTTAACAAAACAGTCTGGTAATAAATTCCTCGCAACAAAAATAAATTATTCTTCGACGAATAATTTTAACCGGATCTAAAAATATATATATAAAAATATATTTATAATAAACATATAACAAACTCTAATAAAATATGCTTTTGGTATTTAATTCACAAAATGAATTAAAATTGGGTTAAATGCCTCAGCAATTTAACACCAAATATACTAAAATTGCATAAATTAGAGTTTAAAATTAAGGGTCTTACATTACTACCCTCCAAAAAGAAGTTTCGTCCTCGAAACTTAAAGCACGAGTAACACCCACACTAGGTTTGCACTATAACTCAACATACATGCTAGAACTTGTTTCGTCCGGCCTACTCGAAGAAAGCGTTGTCTATCCCTTCTCATAGGGTACTTAATAACTTTGCACATTATCATAGCCGGTAAGACTTGCCCATTCCACTCAACATGATTTTGTCTACTATCAACAAGAGATTAAGGATGATCAGTCCCTCAATTTGTCAATAGGTAGCCAACGACCATGATGATGGCTTAGACCATATTAACCCAACTGTAATAATGCTCCCTTCGACTTGGACTTAAAGCTATCACGAGGCACCAGCGGTCTAACAATCTTCTCAAGGTCCACTGAGTTTCCCTTATTTTCCTATCGACGAAGTACAATCGCCCAAAACTATGTCACCTAGCCTCATATATGTCCACTTGGTACGAAACATATCAAACCGAAACACTAAGTTTGACACTAACACACTGAGCACAAAACAATCATTACCGCCGAGAACTCCCTAATTTCTCCATTGTCCACAAATCCTCGATTTTCTTTAGTCGCACCACTACACCAAACCACAGTGTTCTTATCAGAATGTTGGTCTGATTATAACTTTAATAATCACATCTCAACATCCGAGTGGTGATCAAGGTTTCCTCAAATATTTTCGATGACATGTCCGAACTATACCACCTACGACACGCAAACTTCCTTCCAGTTTAGTACTTCATTTTTAAGGGTCACATCTCCAACAAAATCCAACTTGAATTTCATTCACTGTTTAAGACCTACATTCGTCTCATTCCTAACACCTCAAATTCACGTTTCACTAGTCAATTTGCTACATACTTCGCAATTCTGGACAACCCGAAAATACATTTTCATTATGACAGGTCAACCACATTGTATTCACTCCATCGCTTTTTCCATTTATACAAACCTTAAATCTCTACCTCGAACCTTGATGCATCTTCATTGTTTTGAAATCATTACTTAGCTTACTCTTGTATGTCTTTTTCCAAAAGTTGTTCTCTCCTTTTACGGCCACAATTGGTACACATCATTGTGCGTCATATCCCAAAATATCATCCAACTTAACTTGATTTTCTTTTTGTTTTTCCTCTTACTATTAAACTTTTCTTCCTTCGAATAAGCCTGTCATCCTGGTCATTAAGAATTCCTTCAACAACTCAAGCAAAATCTTTATTCTTCCCCATTTTCACACCTCCTATGAAATATTCTACATTTAAAATATAACTCAAAACACTTTTCACCTCTACCGTCATTCAACCGTCCATGTGGTCAACATCTAAAGTCCTTTATTTGCTTAGTTCATCTGCCATCATACTTCGTCTTGCTTCATTATAGTGATTTTAATAAACCAAGCCTTACTAGTTCCCACCAAACCTTTTCATTCCACTCTCAATTCTTCCCTACCAAACAACCATTTAACTCTTTTGATCGACGAACACAATAACGTACCCCTATGGCATGCATTCAAGTAGTGCCTTTGAATTCATTGGTGTACCCTTCTAATAACAATGTTTGATTTTTGGATGGAATAATTCATTTTATGGATCCTCAATTGACATAAACTACATACCCATGTGCTGCTCCAACAAGTTTCATGGCACGTTTTCCAAAATTTGGTTCGCTCGCTAGATTTTCTTATTCGTTCTCAACCTTCTCCGAGGTACCAACTAAAAAAAATCTCAGCAATTGAACAACCTAAAGAGCTACTTCTCATACATTCCCAATAAGCATCTCCTAAAGAATAATTATCTTTAGACCTCATCCTCATAACTTAGCAGTAAAATATCTCTAAGATCCACATATCTTCCTCATCCATCTAGTAACTGAAACACTTCCATCCATAACATGAATTATTTATCACTTGCCTACCTCTTCTCCCTCGATCATACAAGTTTAAGGTGTCACTTGGTCCTCCATCCAACCTTGCGGATTTTAAGTCGTTGACTTAAAGATTAACCATCTTAGGGTCCCAAATCAAAGCTTACATACAACAATCTCTAAGTATTCATGTACTCTATACTTCCAATTCCACTTAATAGCAACATGTGGTTCCATACATCAAGGTTTAACTCAAAAGCTCAACCTTACCCCTCAAGGTATCGACTATTCCTCAAAGCGTCCTTTGCATAGCCAAGGTAATATTTACCCCTAATGTGTAGCGCACCTTAACTTCATTACAAGCCTTTTTAGTTGACACCTGAGCATCAGATGCCATTCCAAATGGAAGCCTCGTCTTCTCAACAATTTCATGGTGTTCACATCTCTTTGACAGTTATCAAACTTCATCTAGTCTCGTCCTGAAATCTACCAAGAAAACATCTAATACTTTTCTTAAAAAAAATTCTCCTTTTAGATCTTTACTTGAAATCCCTTATCCGTCTCACACCAATAACATCTTTGAGTTATCACCAATAACATAGCCTCTGTATCCTTGGAACTACTTCATAAATCCCATGTTGTCATGTTTCGCTTCAACCCTGTCTTTCCTAGACCGATACATTTAAGGAATTCAGAGACACTCGTCGACCTAAGTCGACTAATGTTCTATGTTTTAACTACTTTTCCAACTAAAGTGCTACAAGGCACCCTGTTTCGTATAAGAAATAATAAACTACTTAAGCACATCATGCTTGACCCAAGACAACAAAATACAACGTACACGTGGACTCCAGTCACTTGATACCCCTAACCTCGACTCTTGATCAGCTTAGGACACCTAAATCACAGCCCCAAAGAAATTTAAACCAAGGCTCTGATACCACAATTGTAACACCCCGATTTTTAAAAGCGCGAGTGTATTTTTTAAAAAATAAAATAAATTGATGAAAATCCCAAGTTAAATCCATAAATGAAGAAAATACTTTTGGATAAAATATTTGAGTCGTAACACCACGAAAAATGTCAACATTAATTACAAACAATGAAAATGGTTTTGAACAAAAATCCAAAGTATCCAAGTAAAATATACACCGACTAAAATAGTTTGTTCGAATACATAAATTACCTTTTGACAGCAACAACTTGAAATGGGAAAGTGAAAATAAATAAAATTCTTAATTAACACCCTAAGCTGATCAGTAATCTAACTGAGGGTGACTGGGTACTGAGAATCCACGAGCGGCATTAAGGTCCGCTGCTTTCGGTGACACAACCAACCCATTGATGTGCCACGCCTTAGATCGACCCTGGTTCTCATCTGAGGGCAAAACCCAGATTTCCACACTAGGCTATCTCACTCCCATTCCCCCATCAAGCCAAACCAAGGCTCTGATACCACTTGTTTGGAATTTCGGGGGAACACGGCAACAGCAATGGGCTAAACGTCTAGGATTCCTAAGAGACCTTGACATCACATCTCAACCCAAAACCTTAAGACTATGGATATGTGAGTCAACTCTCTTATATATCCAACATTTCATTCATTCATAGTCAATGTGGGCCTAAGTAGTCACACTTGCATTCCAACATAATATAATTGGAAGTTTGGAAGACGATGCAAAAGAGGTATTCAATAATTAACATGTTTAATCTATCTTCATGAAGGGTGGTCATATGAAGGTAAATAAAAACATTTTCAATTACATATTTACATTAAATATGTAACATATATAAATTACTCTTCATGAATGGTGGTATATGAAAGGAAAAAAAAGTTTTCATCAATTAAGATATGTTAATTAGAAGTATGTGTAAAACAATATCTTTGTAAGTATCTATCCTTGCACAATATAGATATAGCTCAATTTTCTTGTTCCATTATTCAATAGTTGATAGTAAAAATTAGTCTCGATGTAGATACATGTAGAATCTTCATGTAATTGAATAAATTCTTTTTGTGTGATTTAAGAACTGATAGTTAGGTACACGATTATAATATTATTCAAGTAAAATATAATTTAGACGTAAAATATATCAAAAATTGAACAATTTAATAGACACAAAATATAATTTAGACGCTAAATAAAACAATTTATGATATTAAATTTTAAAAGACAAATATGGGCAAAATATGAAGGAAATCCGAGATGGTGGAGATGGAAATCAGCATGGTTGAGGGATGTGGGGAGGGTTGACAAGGGAGGATTTAGTCTAAACTGTTGTTCGAAGGCAATTACAAAGACGGTTGGAGATACGAAAGAAAAACTATTTTAACTATATACCAAAAAATAAATATAATGGGCTATTCTCATTGGGATTGAAACATAATGTGAGAGTGCTGATATGAGAATGTGTGAAAATGGTGTTCGAGGGTGGACCTAGAAGTGGAGACAAGGGTTGTTAAGGAGGTGATTAATGTAAGATTTCGAACGAATGAGTTGGATAGAGTGTGTCGGAAGGCAAATGGTCGGGGTTGTGTTCCAAAAAATCGACATTTGCTCTCTTTAATATATTTTATAAAACTTTGGCTTTAAAAACTTTATTAGAAAATTACTTCACATATATATTTGTCCTTCATTTGAACAACCAATTTTGTTATCATTCAACACTATTAGTTTTAGGGATGCACAAAATAAACAATTATAAAATTCAAATAACATCTATATCCATCATCAGTTTTATTTTGAATTGGATTGGTCATTTTTTTAACGGGTGTTAATTGAAATGTCCATATATATATATATATATATATATATATATATATATATTATTTCTCTAACTATATAGAAAAAATCTAAATTTTTATTTTATTTTTTTAAATATTTTTATCTATATTTTTTTGGGAATAATTTTCAAAAAAAAAAACAAAAATTGAAAATTTTTCCAAAACAATTTCTGAACAAACATTTCTTGATTTTTTGGAAAAATTTCCCATTCCAAAGAAACTTTTTGTGAAAACAAAAGCTCAAATTTTTTTCTTTTAAAAGTTTCTTAATTTTTTTCTTTTAAAAGTTTCTTAATTTTTTTCCAAACATATTATTTATGAAAAAAATATATATTTTTTGAAAACTTTTTTAAAAAATATAAATTAAAAATAAAAAAGCAGTTATAAAACTGATTATGGATATAACTAGTTTGGTGTAATCAAATCGAATATTATATAGATGGTTATAAAATTGGTTATCATAAATGATTTTTATAAAAATGTGGATTTGGTGTCCATGAGCCATCTTAATTTTAGTTCTCTTTAAAAATTTGTTTGTCCATGTATACCATTGAAAGGTTAAAATAAAATAAAAAGACTTCAATGTACTTTTGGTCTATTTATTTTGTTTAAAATTAATTTTTAGTCTTTATAATTTTAAAATTGGGTTTTTGGTCCCCTTGTTTAATAATTTGTGGGATTTTGTTAATCCTCTTCATTTTTATGATGTATGATGTTGCATACTCACTAATGATATAGTAGTGATGTGACACAACTAAATTAGAAAATATTGAATCTATACCATTAATCAATATTTGTTTCATTATTTTTTATTCGACAAAGTTTCCCAACCGTCTTTATTAGTCACAACGTAAAAAAATTATTGGGAAGGAAAAGAGAAAAATATTAAACTCAATTTCAATATATTCAATTTAGTTGTGTTATATTATTATTAACTTTGCCACATCATAAAAAATAAAAGAGGACGAATAAAATTTCACAAATTATAAAATAGTGACCAAAAATCCAATTTTAAAAATAAGTGGAACTAAAAGTTAATTTTGAGTAAAATAAAAAAAAACTAAAAATACATTTGAACCAAATAAAAATAATGAAAGGTTTTAATTTTGATGACACATTGAATAACTAAGTTGATGTGACCATTGGAGTGTTAAAAAGAGTCAAATAAAATGCATCAATATACTTAAAAGTCATCTTATATGATTCAAATTTTTAAAAAGGTTTCTTTGCAACTCCGTAATCGCTAAAAACAAATTAATTGTACTATATAAAGAATAGAGTTTTTATATTATAATTAAAGTGATCTTTAATTTTTTGTTTCTTACGTATAAAGTAGGGAAAAAGGTATGCAATTTCTCTTCATTATTTGTGGAATTATCCTCTTCCTTTCTCAACTTCTTGTAACCTACGGTGGTAAGTCATTTTTCTAATTCCTTGCAAATTTTCTTCTTTGCCGTATCTCAATCTTTCACACCTTTAACTGACATTTGATTTATTATTGGTTTATGTCCCAGACTGCGTCGGTAAGTGCATGTTTGACTTTGACTGTCCGACTGATCCATGCGGGATTGGTGGAGTTGGAAAGTGTGTTTCTCAGTGTTGTCAATGTGGATATTAAATTGAAGCCCCAAAATATATTTATGTTAGTTCCAAGCCAATTATTGTAACGGTGAACACTCTGGTGTTCTGAGTTTTAATGGGTATATCCACCCCTAAATATAAATTTAAATGTGAGAGAAATCACTTGAAAAATTAATAATATTATGGCTATCTTTGAAATAAAAGATGAACACTTTTCTATAATGATGTTTTATTACATATGATATCCAACGTGAAATGATTTAATGTCACTCACTTTATATATTTAATTATAAAATTGGTGAGCACTTCAATGCCCTCAAAATATGTTGTATCTTTCTTAGGTGACTTCATATAACATGCGATACTTGTAACAACTCGAAAAATTAACCTATAGTGATTAAGTAGATGAAAGAATTAATAAAAATTTAGTAATTTAATTAAGTAATGAGAATAATTAAAGGACTATCAATTAGAGTTATTTGATTAGATACGTCAGATAAAAACAAAACTTAATTATAAAGCATTTTAAGATAAATGATTGCATTAAAAATACACTTAGAGAAAATATATTCTATCGTAGAAGTAGTATAAAAAAAATCTTATTTTAATAGATTAATTAACAAGTATCAAACTTATTAAGATTATTTATTATTTAAACTAATAATAATTGTTGAGTTTTTACGCTAACCAAATAACTAATAATAAGAAATTAAGAATAAAAGCGTAAAGTTAGAGATCTATAGAGAAAAGTTTATGGTCACGGTTTCACTTGTAACTTTGATTACTCCGATTATAGTTCTATTTAGATTACTTTCTTTTGATTCAATAATCAATCCATTTACTAAGACTATTAACCTATTTGGTCGTCATTCGTGATTAATATTTTTTTCTCTAAATTAACCCCTTGTTTGGTCATGCAAAAAGTTTAAATTCAAGAAAAGCATAAAAGGTTGAATGATTGGAATACTAAAATTAAATTTGGTATTCCAGTACGTTATAGTCTTAATTATCTTATAGATCCATCAATTAATTGTAATACGATTGCTAACAACTAATAAATTAAGATTATGCAAAGAGTAATCAATCATAACATGTGATTATAGCAATAAAAAAATTTAATTAACAATAAAAAGTAATTAAAATAAAACAAGAATAGATAACTAAAACATGGTAAAAAGTATCTCGATTACAAGATTCATCTAACATCCTAGAGAGACCTTAGTTGTTCATTATTATAAACAAAATTAAATATAAAATAATTGTGTTCATCAAATTAAAGGAGAAGAATAAGAACAATAAAAAAAGATGAATATTTGCTCCAAAACTTAAGACTCTGCTCACACTCCAAACACTCTTAAAATCTCTCAATTATTGTGGTGCCCCTTTGACCATAATGTGCAGTTCCCCCTAATGATAAAGTTGGTATTATTTTTATGCCTTGTTAACTTTTATATGATGAAAGAGCTTCTAATTTTATGCGACCAATAACAAACTCTTGTTATCATATTTTTTCAATCTTCACAATTATTTCTTGTTCCTTCTATTCTTGAGCATGATCTTTTGTGATAAACACAAATATTTGTTCCTTTTTTTATGGACCAATCATATCTTTTTTTTATACTTCAAATCTTCTATATCTTTGTCTCATATATTATATAATATAATATAATATATTATATTTATGTAACATTTCTCTTACTACTTTATAAAATATTTCTAAACTTAAATTAATAAATGATTTTCAGCAATATTATTCTATTTGTAATATTCTAATTTTAGTAATAGTTAACTTAAGTTAAAGTGAAAATAGGAAAATGGTAGTATTAATAAGGTCCAAATGTCAAAAGAAGACCATGCCACTTTTCCTTCTCTACTTCTTCCTTACTCACGGGTAATGATTCCCTTTTCAGCTCATCTTCTTCGTTTTCTAGCTTTTACCATTTCTCAAAAACATTCCAACACACCAATAACCAGTTACTGTTCATCGTATTCTCCATCTCATATTTTTCCCTTCCCTTCTAAATTTCTCTAAAGACAACAGCCTCTGAAGAACTCTCATTCCCTTAGAAACCTTTGCATGTCCATTTCTTCCTCTCTAAAGCCCTTTTAATCAACCAAAACAATACTGAAGGAAGATAGGGAGAACACTGCGAAATCTCTGAATCTGAAACTGAGCATAAAAGACAGGGAACAGAGCGCTGACAAGACAAACATTTTCCACTATCTAACCCAAGTTGAAGGGGATTATCCTTAGAAAACAATGAGTTCTTTTCTATAACTGATTTCACATTTTGTATGTGGCTTTTGGGTTTGATTTTAGTTTATTTTACTAATTTGTAATGATTTCTCTAGGTTTGAAATAATGGGTTCCTTAAAATATGAGAGTGGGGAAAATTGTGAAGTTTAGCATATAGGAAATGTTAAAAAACTGCATTTTCACTTTTGCAAAATCATCCATTTTGCATATGGTTGGGTGATGATTTTGATGTGTTAAGATTTAAAAATGGGGGTTAACTGTAATGGCCGAATTTCTAAATTTATGTTTTTTTCCTAAATCCTCTCTTATGCGTTTTCTACCTTTGATCAGTTTTTGCTTTTCTTATGCGTTTCTGCTTTTGATCAGTGTTTGTCTCAGATGCGCTTTCTACTTCTGACCAGTTTTAGGCTTGATTTTTCTTTTTCTTCTTCTTCTACCTCTGATTCTTTCTTCTTCTACCTCTAATTCTTTTCTTCTTCTTCTGCCTTTAATTATTTCTTCTTCTTCTTCTACCTTTAATTATTTCTTCTTCTTCTGCCTCTGATTATTTCTTCTTCTTCTGCCTCTGATTCTGTTTTGTTTTTTTTTTTTTTTTTTTTT
>JBBPBQ010000003.1:33888755-33921672 GCA_037974755.1 Cicer yamashitae
TTTTAATTTTTTCATCTTTCTTGCATAATACTAAACAAATTAATTTAAAAATTTATATAATATTATATGAATTCTCTAAAACTAATTAGTAATAATCTCTAAAAAAAATGGATTAATTTTGAATTTTTCAATAAATTTACTAAGTTAAAAAGTTTTTCATGAGTAAGTAAGTGGGTGTGTGCAATAGAAAATCTAGCTGGGTTTAAGTAAGAAAATCCACTCTTAAAAGTTTATGAATAATAAATTAAAATAGCACTTCATCAACAATTATAATAAAAAAAATAGTATATTAAAAATAGTATACCAATAATAACTATAATAAAAAAAAAAATAGCACTTCATCAACAATTAAAAAATTACTACATTTTAATTTTGAGTATAAATTTTACAATTTAAATATTTTACCAGTAATTTGTTTAACAAATCTTATTAATATTAAAGTTTAAAAATAATATTATACTCAATTTTAAAAATAATATATTAATCTACATTCTAAAATAAAATATTAAGTCTAAAAATATTTTAAAAAACCATATAACAATAATAATTATATAATTAATAATCTATATTTAAAATGCATTACATACTTGATGCCGAGTAGTGTCTGACTTGACGCTTACAAACAAGTAACAACTATTCGCAATCACCACACATTACTAGAAAAAGCGCTTTTAGAGACCACTTTTTCGGTCTCTAAATGGAGAAAATCGGTCACTAAATTCAATAGCGACCGATTTAGTGACCAATTTAAATCAGTTGGTAAACTGCTAGTCGCTAACTGTTGCGACCAAATCAGCGACCGAATTTAGTGACTAATTTAGTCACCGAATTTAGTGACCGATTTAGTGACCGAATTTAGTGACCGATTTAGTGACCGAATTTTGTGACTGAGTTAGTGACCGAATTTTGTGACTGAATTAGTGACTAAACTTTGAGACTGATTTAGCAACCACTTTGAATTAATTTTCTATGTCATTAGCGACCGATTTAGAGACAAAATTTGTGACATAAAATATTATTTTTATTAAATATTTAGTCACCAATTCCGTCTCTAAATATTACCGTTTTTTTAAAAATACATTACTTTAATGTTCAAAAGAACAATAAAAACAATTTTTAATTTGTTTTCAATATCTAAAAAGTTCATACACCAAAATCATTTAAAAGCATTAATCATTTCAATGTTTATAACCAAAGAACATAATATATTTAAGTAATATTTTTAAGTACTCAAAATAATACAAATAAAATTTTAGTTTAAACATAATATATTTAGTCATAACAAATTGCAACATATTAGTTCTTTAGATTAACTCTTCACTATCCATCTAACTCTTCATCATCCTGATCACGAGCATTATTATCACCAATCTCATCATCAAAATCACCAGCATCATGATCACCAATCTCATCATCGTTATCACCAATCCCATCTTCATGAATTTGATCTCTAGTCTATGGCATGGGTTTAAAGTTCAAGCTACTCATCAGTTGTTTTATCAAGTGGTTGTTGCGCTCAACTGCTCTGTTTGTATTAGCCAATTCCTCTCAAAGTTGATCTCTTTCATTTCTCATTTCTTCAAATTCATGTCTTTGAACCCACTCTGTTGATGAAGAACATGACCCACGATAATATGGTCTCCTTGATAATACAGTAGATTCCATTCTGAGACCATATACTCATCATTTTTTTATTCCTGCAACCTCACACCTCACACCACACATCTAATTCTTTTGGTGGAGGAGTTCCTTGTGAAGTTGATTCTTGGGTCAATTCTTCCAACCTACGTTTAAATTTTTCCTGTCAACATAGATATAAAGCTAATTAATATTTTAAAACACTATTCCGATCTTTTTCCTTTGTCTTTATCTGTCATCTACAATTAATAAAAAAAAATACAATTAAAAATGTTTATAGCATAAACACAACAACAAAGTATAGTAATCAATCTTCATCACCTCCACAAAATGAAAAATATTTAAATTTAATAATCACTATCTCTACCATCATCATTATCATTATCATCATTATGAAACTTATAGTGGTTTTCAAAATCATTTTCTGCATCAAATTCGTCTGAATCTATGTTGTCATCCTCCTCTTCTTCCTCCTCTTGGTCTTTTGCAGCCTCAATATTCATTTCAACTTCCTCATTTTCCCTTTCATCTCTCAAATTATCAAGTAGCTCATCATTTGCAGCAAAAGCTACATTTGTTGCGGTAGATGTTGAATTTTGATATGCAACTTCTAATGTATATCGATCATCGACTGTGCCTCTAGGTTTGGTTTTAATGGCAACCCACCAATCAACTTTTTCTTTTAATTTTTCTGGGTAAGGTACATAATACACCTGAATAGCATTTGTTGCAAATATGAAAGGATCATATTTTGAATATCTTCTACGACGATGAACCTCCACAATGCCATATTGGTGTTGAATCTTCATGCCAGTGTTGGCAACAATATCAAACCATTCACAGTTAAATAAAACTAATTGCTTGGTTGGTTCTCCCAGGTATTCAACTTGCAAAATCTCTTTAACAACACCATAATAGTAATTTTCTTCAACTCCTTCGTCGTCACCCTTGACACAAAGTCCACAATTAACGGTTTTCTTACCAACACTCCACTCTTCTGTATGAAACTTAAAACCATTTACAAAATAAATAGGCCAAGTATGAACCTTCCTCTTAGGACCATATGCTAAGTGGTGCAAATACAAATTTTGCACCAAGTTATTTTTATCATGTACCTATCAATAGTCAAAATAAACTTATTATATTCCACAACTAGAAGATAAGTCATGTACTATAGTTGAAATATAATAGTTGAAATCACAAGACACTTACATATGTTTGAAACCAACTTGGAAATTCAGATGCAATCCTACCATCCACTTCAGTTTGACATATATTTGGATCATATGCTTCCAAATATTGCACAAAGCATCTAACATATATATATATATATATATATATATATATATATATATATATATATATATATATATATTATGTTATGTTATATGATTGATAAAAAAATGATATATAAATCAAGATCAATTTATTTTACTTACTCAATATATGGTTGAACTTCTTCACAATTTAGTAGAACATGCAAATGTGCAGCAGCTAATTCTCTATCATCCAAATATCTACTCTTACAAGTTCCAGCTGAGCGACCAGAATGATTGAAAATTGATAAAGTTTGTTGAACTACATCATGTTGACCCCCATCATCATTTCGACCTACTCTATTTCTCAAAGATTGCACATGAGATTCAAAATAATATGAACAGAAATGAGAAGTCTCTTGACATAGATATGCCTCACAAATTGACCCCTCTACATGTGATCTGTTTTTAACCATTTGTTTCAACCTATTCAAGTACCTAAAAAATAAGGAATAATATTAACTACTAATTACAAATAAATAAATAAAATATAGATTTGTAGGTTGAAAGATTTGAATAATTACCTCTCAAATGGATACATCCAACGATATTGCACAGGACCCCCAACCCTTGCTTCATAAGGAAGATGAATCGGAATATGCTCCATGGAATTAAAGAATCCAGGTGGAAAGATCCGTTCCAATTTACAAGTTGTAATCACTATGTTTTGTTCCATCAACAACAAATCATCCACTCGCAAAATTGTTGAGCACAAATCTTTGAAAAATTTACTCAACTCGGCTATAGGATTCCACACATGATGTGGAAGTGCACTAAAAGCAATTGGTAACAACCGCTCCATAAATACATGGCAATCGTGACTTTTCATTCCAATTAACTTCCCTTCTCTTGTGTTTACACATCTATGCAAATTTGAAGCATGTCCATTAGGCATTTTTAACTCGGAAATCCATTTATACACAGCCTTTTGTTGATCGCTAGACAAAACATATTTGGCTTTAGGCTTTAAAACTTTTCCACTAGATTGTATGTGTAGCTCTAACTCCTTTCTTCGACAATACTCCTTTAAATCCATTCTTGCCTTAACATTATCTTTGGTCTTATCTTTGATGTCCATCACTATATTGAAAATATTATCAAACACATTCTTCTCAATATGCATTACATCAAGATTATGCCTTATTAAGTTGGTTTTCCAATAAGGTAACTCCCAAAAGATACTTTGTTTTTTCCAATTATGATTCACACCAAATCCATCACATATACACGGATCAACCTCGATTATTTTAGGGAGATAACAAACTTCTTCCCACACATCATCCCCAGTTAACCGTTGTGGAGGTTGAGACTTTTCTATTCGATTCTTGTAAAATGCATCCTTATTTCTTCGGAATACGTGATCCATAGGCAAAAATTGACGATGAGAATCAAACCAAGAACACTTACCACCATGTTTCAAGAAAAAAGCTTTGGATTGACTCATGCAATATGGACATGCTAATTTCCCTGCTGTACTCCAACCAGACAACATTCCATATGCAGGAAAATCATTACTAGTCCACATTAATGCAGCTTTCATTATAAAATTCGTTTTTTTGGAAATATCATATGTAAGCACTCATTCATTCCATAAAAATTTGAGCTCATCTACCAGAGGTTGCAAATACACATCTATCTTGCTCTTTGGATTATGTGGTCCAGGAATAATCAAAGTGAGAAACATGTAGGGAGTTGTCATGCATAATTCTGGAGGAAGATTGTAAGGAGTGACAATTACCGGCCAACATGAATAAGGTGAGGTAGTATGATTAAATGGTGTAAAACCATCGGTACACAATCCCAACCTTACATTCCTCGGTTCAACAGCAAAGTCAGGATAAATTTGATCAAAGTTTTGCCAAGCCTCTCCATCTGATGGATGACACATCACTCCTGGTTCTCGTCTATTTTCATAATGCCATCTCATATGTGGAGCTGAGCTCATCGAAGCATATAATCTCTTAAGTCTAGGAATTAGAGGTAAATAATGCATTCTCTTCATAGGTACCTCTTTGAATTTATCCCTACCAACCTTTTTTTTCTCATAACGAGGTGCATTACAAAACTTGCATTCTTTTAATTGTTTACATTCATCCGTGTAGAATAACATACAACCATTTACACAACAATCTATTTTTTCCACAGTGAGACCAAGTTTTGAAACTATTTTCTTGGTCCTATAATAATCTTTAGGAACCAGATTATTTGGAGGATGTGTCTCCTTCATAAGTGCCACTGTTTGATTAAAAGATCGTTGAGAAATATTTCCCTCTGATTTAATTGCCAACAATCTAACAGCAAAAGACAATTCAGTGTGATCCTTGCATCCCGACCACAATGGCTTTTGAGCTGCATTTAGTAAATCATAAAACTTTTGATCATCTATATTTGGAGACTCCTCTAATTATTCATCACAATGCATTTGATACTGTGGTCCAATAGCATCATAAACCATGCTTTCAAATCTATTAAAATGATTGTTATGTCGCTCTTGTGCAGATTTTTTCCTTTTAATTTCTACATGCAACTCTGGATCACTTTCTGCATGAGATGTCCAATACCAATAGTCAGGTTTAAACCCCTTCCTTAAAATATGAACCTTAACCACTTCAAAGTGTAAGAAATTAATGTTATTGCAAACAGAACAAGGACATCTAATTTCTCTATTTGATATGTTTGGTTGTTGGATTGCAAATGCCACAAATTCATTTAACCCTTTTAGAAATGCATCAGTATACCCCTTTCGACTAGGATTTAGCCTATTATACATCCAACTACGACGTTGGCGGATATCCATTTTCTGTAATATCATTAAGCAAAGGCTATACATTATAATTAACAATTTTTAAAATTAAACATCTACCAAGAAGACAAATAAAATAAACCATTTGAGTAATTAACCATCATACTTCCTATACAGAATGAACCATTTGAGTAATTAACCATTACAGAATGATTCGTTGCAGAATGCCTATACAGAATGAAGCATAATAAAAAAATTACCTTTCCAAAAATCGAATATTCAGCCTTATATCTTGTACAGGAAAATTGCCCAGCCTCCTTGCTATTCCAGAATTACAGAATGCCTATATAGAATGAAGCATAATCAAAAACAATGATATTTGAACAATGATATTTGAACATTTACTTTAAAACAATTTCATAATTATAGCCCCTGTAATTTGTAGTAATTAAAAATCAACATTCACTTTAAAACAATTTCTAAACAACGGTGACATTTAGTGTCTTTTAACTATTGTAACATTTATTAATGTTGAATAGTTACAAGAGATCAAAGCTATAGGTGTTATAAATGTTGATAGTTTTTTCAACCGTGACTTCCTATTCCTTGAAACTGCCTCAAACTTCTTGTCAACATGGGTGTGAAATTCTGTTCTATTATTAGTCCATATGAAAGTCTCAAGAATAAAATGTTATTTTCCTGCATCTAATTCCTATGAAAATATGGATAATGGGTTATATATGAACACTGCGCAATTGCATTGATACCATTGACTAGATGTCAATTTATATAAAAAGTTCCAAGCCAACTTTGCTTAGAGTTTATTTGCAGACCAAAAAATTTTAAAACATCAAAAGCCAACATTGATTAAAATGAAAAGGGTCAAGGCCCAGATTATTAACATGCTGATTTTTCACTAAGTTGTTTGCTACTGGAATGAAACTTGAGAAAGAGATCATATAACCAAAAAATAGTCAATTTTTGTATATACCAAAACTAATACACCTTATCCTTACACCATGAAATTCAATAGATTGGCACTGAACTACTGTCGATGAACTATGACTAGTCTATCCTTCTTAGTGCTTACTTACTCAAACTACATAATAGAAACTTTACAAGTAAAAAGAATGAAATGAATAAGTTCAACAACAAACCATGTTGCGTCTCACATGATCTATTTGTTTTTTTTTTTTACTAATATGAGTTATGATTATGTATGTGTGATATATAAAGGAGATTGTTTAATAACCTATATTGTGGTTTTTGTGAAACTTGGATTTGATTACTTAAGTTTCAAGGTGAACAACTACTGAGCTAGAGTAAGGTAATGATTTTTCATTTTGGGTTTCTGGATCCTTCAGGATCTGGGTTTATGCTATGATAAGGAAGAGGAAGGCAAGCAAAACAAAATCCTTTTTCTCTGGCAGTATTTTTGGTATATAGAGATAGCATAACATTTTCAACCACTTTGCTCTTTTCTTCTCATTTTATTAAACTTCAACAGGCAAATGGTGGATTTATTATGAGTGCAAGTCATAATCCTGGTGGTCCTGAATATGATTGGGGTATTAAGGTGACTTTTCTAACTATTTCTCATCCAGTAATTGGTCATAGATCAATTGTGTGTTGATTTTTGTTGATAGAAAGTGCTTCCAAAGTTACTTGGTTTTTTAGCTTTCGTCGGGACATTGATTGGTACCTTGAAAAGCCTTGGATTCAGAAGTTGATTTTATTTTTTGTCGATATTTCACTAGGGTATTTATTCATTTAGTATCCCATGTACATAATAAAAACAGATTTGCCAATACGCAGTTTTTCCTATAATGTGTTTGTAGTCAATGTCCGGACTTTGTTATGTGTAAATCTATCAGTTGGCATTTCTGATAAAATGTTTTTGCTACTGAATCCAGTTTAATTACAGTAGTGGACAACCTGCTCCAGAATCCATCACTGACAAGATTTATGGAAACACCCTATCTGTAAGTGTCCATATATTCAAGTATGCCGTAACATACCAATTCTTCATTCTGTTAGTTGAAATATTTGACTTGCTCAAGTGTTTCCTTCTTGGAGGCTGAAATGTTGTGTAATTTCACCTTATCATATGATAACATTACTTTGTAACGCCTAACGTGTCTGTGTCATACAGTTGAGTTCTCTCATTGTAATTAAAAAATAGTTAGATTTTATGCCCCTCTTATATAGCACAGCAGCCATAAACAAAAGAAATCCTAAATTCCATAGTAGATTCTATCTAGATAAATTAAAAAGCCCAATAAAATGCAAAATCAGTATGCATAATCAAAAAATTAGAAAATAAATTCCTTACCTTCTGGTTCACGATAGCCGACGAGACGACAAACAATCAGAGCTTCACGTCGTAGCTGCGGAGCTTCACGTCGTAGTTGCGGAGCTTCACGTCGTAGTTGCGGAACTTCACGTCGTAGTTGCGGAGGTTTAAGAGAATCGGTTGGCTTCACGTCGTGTTGAGAAAGATAGGTTGAGTTTCTGGGTTGAGAAGGAATGGGTGTGTTTTTGGGT
Organism: Cicer yamashitae; assembly: GCA_037974755.1. Classification (NCBI taxonomy): domain Eukaryota; kingdom Viridiplantae; phylum Streptophyta; class Magnoliopsida; order Fabales; family Fabaceae; genus Cicer; species Cicer yamashitae. The sequence goes on from JBBPBQ010000003.1 coordinate 33,896,997, forward strand.
TGGGAAAGAAAAGGGGTTTTAGGGTTTTTGGAGTAAATTGAAACAGAAGGAGGAAGGAGGACAAGCGTGGGACAATTAGTTATTACAAAAGAAAACTTCTCCTTTTTTTTTTAATTAGTTATTAACAATAAATTAATAAAGAAAACTGATTCTTATTTTTTATTTCTTTTTTTTATGTAATTAAAAAATAAATTATGTAATTAAAAACTATTTTAATTAATAAAGAAAACTAAATTATGTAATTAAAAAATAAATTATGTAATTAAAAAATAGTTAGCGACTAAATTATGTAATTAAAAAATAGTTAGCGACTGAAATTTTGGTCGCAAACATTTAGTTGCTATTTCAGTCTCTAAATTTTGTTAGCGACCGATTTAGTGACGAAATAATATTTAGATTCAAGGTTCAAATTTTCAGTCTCTATTTCGGTCGCTAGTGTGAAAGGCAAATTTTTTATTAGGAATAATTAGCGACTGAAATTTTGGTCGCTAAAATTCAGTTGCTATTTCAGTCTCTAAATTTCGTTAGTGACCGATTTAGTGACGAAAAAATATTTAGTTTTTAGGTTCAAAAATTTCGGTCTCTATTTTGGTCGCTAGTGTGACTGAAAATATTCGGTCACTATAGGCGAAATTTCTAGTAGTGACAATAGCACCACTGTAAAAAAAAAATATATTCATTAAAAAAATAACTTCAAATAAAAAATAACATTAAAAAATAAAATATAAAATATAAAATAACAACTTTGTTGGAGAAATGTTGGAGAAAAAATATTTGTAGAGAGAAGGTAGAGAGAAAATTTAGAGAGAAGGTAGAAATGAAAAATGAGATGAAGAGTTATATTTATAGGAGAACAATGACACTTTGTGGCGCCCAAAGCAGCCACAAAATTGGGCCTTTGTGGCGGCATTTGCAGTCAGAAAAATGGACTTTGTGGCGGCCTTTGCAGTCAGAAATGCCAACGGTACGCTACGCCCTTTGTGGCGGCTTTTGCAGTCACAAACGAGTGACTTTGTGGCGGCCTTTTCCCTCACAAATGTGTGATTTTGTGGCGGCCTAAGCCCTCACAAAGGTCCAACGGTGTAATTTACTGAGGGCTTTTGCCCTCACAAAATTTTGCTGAAATTCAAATCCATTGTGAGGGCTTTTTCCGCCACAAATAACAACAAAGTTGAATTTTAGTATTTGTGAGGGCTTTTTCGGACAGTAATTTGTGAGGGCTTTTTTCAGCCACAAAATATTTTGTAAGTTGGCCACAAAATGAGTGTTTTCTTGTAGTGTAAAGAATATCAATCCTTTAAAAAACAACTGTGAATTTCAAGTAACTATCATAATAATGACATATGCAGATGACAATAAGATGTGGATGATGCAACAACCAGATGCATATGCATACACAAACATGCAAACAAATAATTAATTGTACTAATATAATTTTCTATATTTTTCTTCCCCTTTGTAATTATCTAAAAGGGTGAAATTAGATGTAATACATACAAAAAGCAAACACACATAAATTATATGAAAATACCAAGGAAAATCAAACACATAAGAACATGGAAATGAAAAGATCACTACAACAATTGTAGTCTCTAGCAACACTTTTTTAAGCAACATGTATAAAGTGTTGCCTAAAAGTGGATAAGGCAACATTTTATATCTGTTGCCATCATTGTTCTTGCAATACTGTATAAACGTTGCCTAAAATATTTCTGGGAACAATTTTGAAACGTCTCTGTGATAGCTTTTTGGCAATATATGATAATTGTCCCCTTATGTATTTCTAAGAACATTTTTCAATAGTTACCTTTTTTTGAACAAAAGACTACATTTTTATAATATTGTTTAAAAAATTTAACATTGATGAATTTCTGTAGGATGAATTCTTTTACATACACTTTTAATTATTACTTTTTATTAAAATTTAAAATTAAAGTTTATAAACTCGTAAACAAAACAAAGCTATTCTTATTAATCATTATCATTCTCGTTTAAAAAAAAAAAGAAACTATTAAAATAAGAGAAAATTTGCTTAATTTGCTTATTGATTAATTTGAATGGAATTGAGTGGAGAAAAGGGTCACAATACACACACGCAGCATCCTCGTATTATCATAGCAGCAATTTCCATCCGCAGAGATAGATTTAAACAAACAAACAAATCTCTCTCTCTCTCTCTCTCTCTCAGATCTATCTCCCACCAATTTCGTTTCGGATCTGAATTGACGGCGTTAGGGTTTTGAAGGGTTTTTTCATTTTCTTCAATGGATACACCCTTTCCCATTCCTCTCACCGCTGCTCAGGTTCATCCATTTCTCTTCTTATTCTCTTTCTTCAATTTCTCTGAATCTTAAAACCCTTATTAATTGATTCGTTTTTCTTCGTTCAGGTTGGGACTTACTTCGTGGGACAGTACTATCACGTTCTTCAGAATCAACCTGAGTTCGTTCATCAATTCTACTCTGATGCTAGTACCATGCTGCGTATTGATGGAAATGCTAGAGAAACTGCCACTGCAATGCTTGTATTCATTCTTTCTCTATTACCCCTAATTTTTTTTGGTGTTTCAGATGATTGATTTTTTGTGTGATTAGAATTTGATAGTTGTGAAAATACTAATGATGTTAGTGAAAATAGAATTTGAACTGATTCTGAATTAGGTATTACATTTATGTTTTTGGTTCATCATTTGGTACCAATTTTGAGATGAAGGTAAACACAACTAATAGATATTGAATTTTTGTTTACGTTTTTGTTTATCATTTCATTTTAATCTATCGTTACCTCTTTTTCAACCTATATCTCAAGTGATGATGTTGTTACTTGTGCTTGGATTTTTTTTTTGGTGTGTGATTGTGCTAGAAAATAGTGAAAATGTATTTTTCCCTACGAAAACAAAACCTTTTGTAAGCTGAAACATGGTTTTATATTGCTTGTATTGGATTTCAAGATAATATGGAAGTAATGAAGTGAATGTTACTATGGTGAGAATTGTTTTTGCTATCTTTGGATTTTGGACTCTATTTTTGCTTGTATTGGATTTTGGATTTTTGAGTTTAGCAGCTTATTCATTTAGATTTGTCATATTGTGTGTCGTTGTAGCAAGCAAATGAGAGGATGATAAGGTTACAAAATCTGGAGTTAGATCATTGATAAAATCTGGAGTTAGAGTTCTAATTTACAGGTATCTAGAGTTCTCCTTCTCATTTTGATTTATTTATGGCTTGAACTTGAGGCTTCATATACATGTTTTTAGTGCTAAATTAACATAATCATCTGCATTATTATTTCTTTAGTGGAGATCAAGATTCAGTAATTCCACTAACTGGAAGCAGAACCTTAGTTCAAAAGTTGGCTAGACAATTAGGACTTAATACGACAGTCTCTTACAGAGTATAGTTTGAAAGCCAACAGGTAAATGTTAGTATATATATTATATTATTATTTATGTTAGTATTTTTTTTCTTTCACCATATTAAATTTACATTAATTAATTATCTTGTTTGAATTGTTAAGAAACCATTACAAAAATGTTGGCTCCATTTTATAAGACCAGAAAGCTTTCAATAGACTGACTAGGAATCACTGACTAGTCTTTCCCCAAAGTAGGAAGATCCCTTCATCTTGGCTTTAGTCTTTGTCAACATAACTGCATATTTTATTCTTTGTTCGAAGTTTGAACTTTATTATGTTTGTATTCACAACAACAGTATAAAGAAAGGATTTTTTTAGTAATTGGATTTCAAGATAATATGGAAGTAATGAAGTGAATGTTACTATGGTGAGAATTGTTTTTGCTATCTTTGGATTTTGGACTATTTTTGCTTGTATTGGATTTTGGATTTTTTAGTTAAGGACTGTTTTATTTTAAATTTTGTGATGTTGTTTTGCTAGGAAAGTGAAGTAGTTTGCGGTGGACACTTACTGGATCTGTTGTTTTGCGTTTCTGTTCTGTTTCTGTTTCCGAGTTCTGTTTCATCATTTATTTTTGTTTTTATTTTATTATGCACCAAGGTAACAATGAAGATGATGATAAATTATTTCAAGTTGACGATGAAGGCGATGAATTTGAAGAGAATGAGATAGATGACAAATTTGAAGAGGACGATGTAGATGATAAATATGAAGAAGACACAGTTGAATGATTTAGATGATGATTTTAGATTATGGTTTTTTGGATGATGTTTTTTTACTAGCCATGTACTTGATTGAAGCATCACAACTTCAACGAACTATATATTTTGCTAGACTCAGTACTTTAAGTATTAAACTTTATTACATTATGTTACACAATTTGTTTACTACCATTTATTTGAATACAACTTTGTTAATAATGTGTTAAATTTGCATTATGTTTTCCTTAGTTCAATTTGTGTATGTAATTAAATTTATTATATACACAATAATTTATTATTATAAAATAATGACAATATAATTTATGATTTGAATTAAAATAATAGAAAAATTAAAATTTATTTTACATATATGAATACAGTTTAAAATTGTTGCCTATAAGCTCTAGCAACATTTTATCAATGTTCTCATTGTAATGCTTTAAGGCAACATTTATCAATTGTTGTCAGATATGACAACAATTAAAAAATATTGCCTTAGAAGCGTCGAAAAAATGTTCCCTATTCCCATAGTTTAGGCAACATTTATAAATAGTGTGCCCAAAAGTGCGAGAAAAATGTTGCCAAAGATAATAGGCAACGCTCACATATGAGATGCGCGAAAAATGTTGCCTATTCTCTTTGACAACATTTTTCTTTGTTTTGGCAACATTTTTCAAATGTTGTTAAAAAGCAAAAATGTTGTAGTGGATAAAGCAACTATTTGAGAAGCACAGTTATCAAGATATAGGCATCCCATAATGCTTTTATTCAGGACTTGATACTTGGGGTACAAGTCTGTGTATTTTCTTCCATTTGGACTATGAAATATAATACACTGAAATTCTTTTTCATCATCATCAAAAAGTGATGAAATGGATGGACGATATTCAGAAGCTTAAAAATTTAACGTATTTCGAAGAACAATCTTTGAGATGGTGACTTTCAGATATTGAGTGAACCACACGTCCTTTGTTTACAAATGTTGTTAACCATAACTCTTTAAAAAAGTTTGGTGAACACAGGTTTTTCAGTCATTGTCACAAACTCAAAGATGCCCATTGCTTTGAGCTCTTTAGTAAGATTATATCCAACAGTGAAAGATCTTCTAGATCAAATGAGGGTTCAATGTGAACAACAAAGTTGTGTGCTTTATATTGAGTAATTGGATGATTATCCATGATCAAAAGGATGAAGAAAAAACATAAGAATACACAAAAGGAAGAAGACGATAGAGTTAGAACGCAAAGGCAAAAACTAAGGTTTAAATAGATTGATTAAACTCATTCTATTAGACTGGAGAATTAATTGTTTAAGCTTCCAAGATAAAGATTTCGCAATTTTTTCGAAGAAAATTGACCATTGATATTCTTGAGAAGTTAACACACTGAGTGGTGTGATCATAACTGTTAAGACAAACTCTCAAATTAAGTTTTGATGAAAATAAACAAAGGTTAATTAAGAATGTTAATTATGATTTTAAATGTTATGTTAATTTAATTTGTGCTCTTGAGTGTTTTTATTAAAGATAGGAACCAAGCAAAGCAACGAAATCAGATGAAAAACTAAACAGAACATTCTTGACCATAAGCTGTACAAAACAGAGAATGTTCTGCAGAATCAAGATTGATTGTCGCAGCCACTTCACCAATCATTCTCCACTACTTTAACTAAGCTTCTGCCTTAATTCTTTATACTAAGTTCATCAGTACATGGCAAGGAACAAGTAGGAATCATTCTTGTTTAAAGAGGCTATCGAATCACTGAGATAAAACATCATGAATCAAAGCAAGTCAAAACGGATTGCAACTTTCTCCAGTCTGGAACTTTCAAGAAAGTTGATACAAAACTGAACTTCAAGATTGATTATCAGTCCCTAGACTATCCAAAAGACTATCAAACCAGATTGATCATCAATCTCCATTTCTGATCATCATTCTCCGTTTCTGAAAGAACAATCTCCGTTTTTGCAGAAACAGACTTCTCAATTCTGCAGAAGTTGTTTACTCCTTTCCAAACAGTTTTGGATTAAATCAAGTATCCAGATCAAAGCCCAATAATCAACGAATAATTTCGAAGCTTAAGGGATCATAAAACGCACAGGAAATCTGATCAAAATTTGAATAAAACAATCCAGTTCAGCAAGGCCCAAAATTGTTCACATGAATGGATTATTTTTATTCACTTATATTGTTTTGGTCAAAAGAAACAGAGCACTACCAACAACTCTTTCTGACCATAATTTAATGCTCAAATCGTCTATAAAAGGAAGGCAAATACACAACATCATTCAGAACTTCAAGTGCCAAGTAATCTCATCAAATCATATTAACTTGCATTCTTGAAGGCATCTCATTCACAAAAAGAATCAGTCTGAAACTTCTATACACTTCAAGCTTATTATACTGAGTTCTTTTTATCCTGAATCTATTCTCAAACAAGAGTTGAACATAATCAGATTCAACCAAATCTTTTATCATTATTGTGAAAACTCATAACTATAAGGATTGTTTATAGTTTTAGTGTGATTAAAAGAGTAAACTGTAAAATCCTATTAGAATTGTTAGGTGACTTGATTGAATCCTTTCTGGGTGGAAAGGAATTGGAGTTACAGATCAAGGTTGATCTTTAACTGTGTAAACAAAAGATTGTTCTCTGTTTTTGAACACTTAGTGAAAATCTCACAGTTGTGAGCACTGGACGTATCCCGAGTTGGGTGAACCAGGATATATCGTTGTGTGGTATCTCTTCCTTATCTCTATTTACATTCAGTTATTTTTATTATCAAGTTAAATAGAGAAACTAAAAAACTGTGATTTTAACTAATCAAGAACGTTCTCCATTTTCTGTTTCCAGAACCAAGAACGTTCTTCGTTTTTGTTTTCATAACCAAGATCATTCTTGAGTTGTTTTTCTTAAGTTTTTAACAGAAAATTTTAATTAGGCAAGATTACAATTCAAACCCCCTTTCTTGTAACTTGACATTGCTACTTCAATAACAACTTTGAATAAAAACAAAGAGATAGATAAACTAAGAAACAAAGTAAAGAAAATAGACTAAATAGAAAATAAGAAATACAGTAATCGAAGCTTAAGAAAATAGAATGAAAATAATTTTTACATAATACAGTCCAGGACTAAATCTACTATTAAATCAAGAGCATATAAGTATTCTTTGTTCTGCCTCTTCACATTACGAGTATTATTTTATCTACCTCTCTAAGCTCCGAGTATTCTTTTTTTTTTTCCCTCTCAAGGATCAAAGTATTTTTTCACGTTTTCAAGTATCTCTTTTTGGATTAGAGAGTTATTGCAACTATCGAGCTTAGATACATTCATTCAAGTATGTGTTAGAGTTGACACGTAATCTTTCTTTGGATGTTTAACTTTCATTGAGAGGTTAATACAATTTAAACTCCTATATCAATTCAAGTGTATAAAAACAACTTTATTGATTTACATCAATTTCTAATAACTCTCAACATATAGTATTTTTCATTCATTCTTTTATTTGGATGTGTTCATGGCTTTTTAAAAAATCATCTTTTAGCATTGTCTTTTTCTTTTGATACATAAATTATTTTGAAATGTTATTCTCTTATATCAAATTTTATCCTTAGAATGTCCATGATTGGATGATTTCTTTTGGAATGGTGAAGGTCATTGAGATTATCATGATTATGACGATGATTAACTTTGTGATTATTGTACTTAATCATTAAATTGGACCTCATCAATCTTCTTCAGTTTGAAAAATGTTTCTATTTAAATACTAAAGAATATATCTATTGAGAATAGTACTGTTGGAGATCTTGACACATAGTAATAGTAAATTGGGTCATTAAAAGTTTTGTATTATTCATTGTATTGTTGTACTACTCGGGCAATTGTACAATACAAATAAAATTATTCCAATTGTAAATTTAATTGTACTAGTGAATATAAATCATTTCCTTGTTTTGGTGCCACGTAATCAGAGGAACCAAAATCTTTTACTTAGAATTTTATCTTCAAACGAATATCAATAACTTAAGTCAATCTTCAATGGTGACTTATTTACTAGAGGCATTGACTTTTCCAGATGATAGCTTTATCGAAGGAAACAATGTTTCATAGAAGATTTGACTTTTATAAGAGTGTTTAATTTCTCATAGACTTTATTCATATATTACTCTTGTTCTTTGAATCAGATGATCAACAAAAGTCTTGACTCATAGTTGACTTTTGTGATAGACAGATGATCATATTTATGCTCTTTTCTTTTGTGATTAGAGGATCATTCATTGACTTATATATGATTTTCTTTGCCTTGAATATGAACAATCAGACGTTCTTTGCACTGTCTCTCATAAATATATAGTGGCTTGCTCTATTAGTAAACATAGTTACTTGTGCATAGGTAATAATATTCTTCGTGTTAATTAACACTCAGATGATTATATCTAACATACTTGTAAAGTTTGTCACCTTAAAATAGATAGTCATTGATATAAATCTTAACTTCTAACTTAATCTACACACTAGCAAAAATAGTTAAGAGATAATTGTTCTTATCGTTTTTGTTTTCATCAAAACATCAATCAAAGGATTGTAGTTAAAATCACTTTTGCACTAACAAAATCCTACATCGATTATGGGTCTTCAAGTTGATAAAGATTACTCATGATCTAGGAAGAAATAGCACGGTCACTTCAAATTTAAACTTCAAACAATGAATTTAGAACAAGAACATCAGTTGGGGCAATGTTTCTAAGAAATAATAAGAAACAAAACATAAATTGAATTTTGTGACTTATCAAATGAATTCTAAGCAATGAGTAAGACTCTGGATTACAACTCTATTTCCTATGTTCGTTTAGCAATAAACGAAATCAAATTCGGATAAGGGAATCAACTGATTTATCACACATTCACAGGAGTGCTTACTAATCAAACTAATTGTATTCAAATGTTCTCAACCTTCTAACTTAGTACAGTCAATTTGTAGAGGACAAAAACCACTATGGGGCTTGGTTACAGGAAGATAGTTTTATGTTTTCTGAAATGCTCTCACCAGAGAATATTACAGGTATGCACTAAGAATCTAAAAGAGTATTTCAATAAGTACATACTTTCTCAGGGTTTGTTGTATGTTTGCAGTTTTTCTATGCATGTAATTTCTTGTTGCAATTGTGTATTCAACTAATGATCATATTCCTTTATATAAAGAACTTTCACAGCATTTAGGGTTTTTGGTCGTTACAGCGATTTGTATAAATTTTGTACGTAAAATATGGATCGCATCAATCTTTAGAAATCTTGAATCAAAATTCAATACTTGTCCATATTTTTATTCAGCGTATCTTCATAAGTAGAGCATGATTCATTAGAGGATAAGTATAACTTTAATGAGTAGAGGATGTTGACTTATTCAAAGTTCTGGGCTCAAAGGATTGACTTGTGAATTGTTGAATTTAAGAAGAGCGTTGACTTTGAGAGTCTTGAATGTTGTTAGATTCTTTCAAACACAAAAGTATCAAAGTGAGTTTGCGTTAACAAATTCACCAAAGGCACGTTGAGAGCACGTTGATCATAATCAAATGATAGTACAATTAACAGAGTCATAGAGCATTGCCTTTGCTTTGAAGGTTATATTTTGTTCCAAGACAAAGGATCCAGCACGTAGTCTTCACAAACATATATATTAAAGAGTCTGCACACTTAAACAAATTTATTAAAACATAAATTGTTATCACAAAATACTTTTGTTATCATCAAAATAATTAAGAGTCATTGTTCTTCAAACCGACTTGGTTCAAACACTACTTTGGGTTAGTGAACGCAGATAAGCCACATCTTTCCCAACAAACTAGAGAGTCTAGTTGATAAGGTTTCAGTATACAACTGGAACATCTCAGCGATATTGATCTCGTCTGTCACATAAGACCTTCCTACCAACATCCCTCCAAAACCTCAATTCGATCGTCTGCTCTAATTTTATGACGTCACTAACCCTCGACATGCCCTCTATATGCAAACATAAAGGAAATGATAAAAAAACATCATTGTGACATGAAACTCAACCCATACTACAACTTGTTGAGTTCATTTCAAACAAATCAACAACATCACCATCAAATGACACTCAACACATACTGCAACTCGAGTTCATTTACAACAGGTCAACTTATCAACTACTACCATCAGAACACGCTCAACCCAAATTGCTACTCGTATGTCATAACAGTTTAATTTAACATCAACATCATCAAGAAAAACATATCATACAAACATAAATACGCCATACATCATCAACAACAAAATATTAATGTTATCATTTCATCATCATTAGATATTACTCTAATACGTTAAGTTATTAGTCATAGAATTTAAATATAATTATAGTCATTTATCATATATTATTATTTGTTAATAATTATCGTTATACACAATCTTCATCAACTCACCAAGTAATCATTAATTACTAAGTAATTAAATAAATTTTAATAAATATCTCATTACTTCAACACTCTTAATCTAAACAATTAATAAATTAATATTACACAAACTTTCACCTAATAATTAATTAATTATAATTATAATCTAATTAATTATTTTATTAAACTACCATAAAAATTCATTATGGATACCTAATTAATATCTTAATCCATTTACTATAGCTAATTAGACTTAATAATTCATCATCTATTAATTACTAAGATATTTTAACTTTTGATCATCTAAAAATTGATATCTGAAATCAAAAACAATTTAAAACTTTTAGAAACATACAACAATCATCATATATCACGTAACAACAATACTAACATCCAACCATACATGATTCACAAAAATTACATGCATTAAACACACAATTTAACTCGATAACAACCCATCAATTCTTAAATACACACGTATAGTCATACACATATATCATGCAATCACACACTTATAATTTATCACGATTACCCACACGTTATATATCCTATATGCAAGAATTGTGTTCTCCTAGTTTTTCAAATATTAAAGTGTTGAAATTTATGAAGTTAATTGATGATTTAATCGAAATTTCAAACAATGTGAGTATGTTTGTCTTTGATTGATTTTGTTAAGAAAATGTTTTGTCTTAAGTTGTTGAAGAAAAGATTTGAGTTGAACTTTAATAAGTTTGAAAAACAATTTCGAGATTTTCAAAGTGTGGGATAAGTGTTTTGAAATTCACTTTCGCCAAAGTATTTAAACCAAAGTTTTTTTGAAGTTAGGGAACCTAAGAGAAAATTCAAACCCTAATTGATTTGGATAGTGGCCGAACCTAGGGTTCATTTGGGGGTTGTCTTAGAAACATGTATTGATTAAATTAATTGATTGGTTTAAGGTACAAGGAAATTGAGAGGTGTCGTTGGAATCGTCGGATCGGTTATGCTGGCGTAGCGTAAGTTTCTTGTGTAATAAAGCACTATCGAGGTAAGGGCACTTTCTAACAATATTATATATGCTTGAATGCATGATGTGTCTGTATACATGTTCTTTGTGCTCGTGGTGAATAAATGTGAACACAATTGTTTATGTATTTGATGTGATTACGTATTCATAACTGATAACATATGTGCTATGAATTTTATTGATGAGAATATATCTTGAGTATCCTATGTGAAAAAGTATTAAAAATTATTAGTGTTTAATGAGTATTAAAAGGGGAGTCTTTTAATAGCTACATTTACATAATGATTGACGTAAAAGAGTCAGAGTATGCTCATACATTTCATAGTTAGTGGTGACTGTGATGGACCACAGTGCTATTGGTGATCGTGATGGGCCATGGGGTGGTTTCATGAATTGATTGGTCCGCCTTATCTTTACGGGGATTTATCAATCATGTAGGTTTGTGATAGACTGCACTCTAGTATATCGTGCTGATTTGTGATAGGTGGCACCTCGATAATTAGTACTGGTTTGTGAGAGGCGGTACATTTATGATTTATGTCCCTCGAGAAGGGTGTGGAAATTCCGGAATCATGCGCAATGACATATAAGCATTGGATTAGGGTACCTTGTCACACGAGTCATGTTTGTTATATGATGATATTTATATGCATGCTTGTTTATCACTTGATGCCATACTATGTTATGTTTTCGTGCTTTGTATTTTGTATATATTCTGTTTTTAGATCGTGACCCTATACTATTATTGTGGATCGGGCTTATGCCCTAGGCTCTTAGCATTTTGAGTCGTGCGGGAATTGCAAGGACGTCGAAGATGTGATAGAGCGATGATTTGCATTGGCGACCGAAAGCAGTGAGGCTTGATGCCACCGTGAATCCTCAGTACCCAGTCATCCTCTGTTAGAGTTCAAGATCAACTTAGGGTTTTATTTAAGGGTTTTATTTATTTCTCCCTCCCTTATTGCAATATTGTTGTTGCAATGGAATTTATGTATCTGAAGCAGTTGTGATTTTTTTTTGGTCAAGGTGAATTGTTCGTTTGTAAGTAAGTCAGTTGTGTCAAAACCATTTTATATAACACAACAATGATATTAATCGTCATTTTTGAAAAAGAGTTTTACAATTAAATATTTTACTTTGATTTAAGCCAAAGTACGATTATGAGTATTTTATCCATAAGTGTTTAGTTGTTTTAAAAAAAAATTACACTCTCATTGTTAAAAATCGAGATGTTACAAATTTCAATTGAATACCATCAGAATTGTTACCCTTTTTTAAAAATCTTAAAAATTTCAGAATACTTTGGAATTATTTATAATCTTTTAAAATCTTAACCGAATACCAAATATTTTTTTTAATAAAAAATTCTTTTAAATTCTCTATAAATCCCAATTCAATATATTATTATACATCAAATTAAACTTTAAAAGAAAAGTAAAGTATTGCATTTCAAAGCCACGAGTAAGTTATGATGAAAAATATTAAATAAAAAATTCCAAGCTTTTCATATGAACTTTCTATCTCTATAATCGCAAAAAAGAAATTTATGTAATTTGCAAATTATTTTTTCGCAAATTTAAAAAAAAAAAATTAATCAAAAGGAAAAGAAAAAACTAATCGAAGGAGATGAATGCAACCAAAAAGAATAAATATAAAACAATAACTCAAAGGACCACCAAATACTTTGATGAAATCAAAAATTAACTAAGCAATGAAAAGAACAGTTCGACATCCCACCTTTTCCTAAACCACATTGATACTCTTAAGAGTTTACATCAGATGAGATAAGGTCTCACAAAGTATTTATATGTTATGTACGGCCCGATTCAAATTTTAAGATCATATATACTTCAGTTGAAGTGATGAACCCAAAATGAGAATGTAGAGGCGCATATTTGGGATAAAAGTAATGTATCATTGATGGCTACAGATATACAAAAAAACTTGTGAGGGGAATTTCCAAAATATATTTGGAATTCTCTAATAGCTATATTAATGTAGCAAAATTAAATAACTTAATGTATCACTTGGTCAAGTGGTTACAGTGTTTGGGTTTAATTCAAACCAATGCATCTGTTAAGTTACCAAAGGTTACAATCTTTTTCAAGAGTTGTTTTCATTCACCAATTGGTATGAGTTTATCTATAAATATAGATACTTTAGAGGAAGAAAGCAAGAGACCACCATTTTCATGTTACATGAATCAAATTTTTGTCAAAAATATTGTTGAGTCATTTCTTCTTTTCTCAAGTGCACGAAAGTAAATGAAGGAACTTTATTATGTAAACTATCGTTGATCAATAGGCTTGATGTGAATGTGCAATTCACTTCAACGATTCCAAAGTATCCTGAAGGAGATTCACCGGTTAACCCGTTTGCATCCAATATATATAGATTGGTGAGGGTGAATCGAACCTAAAGCTTAGTGTGATACACACGCTTTGGAATTTATTTGTGCAACCTTCATCCTCATCAATTTCATCCTCTTCTTATTCAAGATTTGCAGCATACCCCCAACAAAAGATTCAACAATCTTTAGGTTTCAATTTTAATTTATTTGTTATTAATTAATTAATAACTGCAATTTTAAAAGAGATGAACACTCGCATAATTATTTATTCATGACTATGGTGAAAGGTACACAATTATATACACATGTTTCAAATATATGCAAACATGATATAAGTTTGAATGTTCATTTTATGTGATTATGACAGTTTACGAAATTTGCATTTAAATTTATTTTGATGCATGATTGTTAGTTTTAAGTTTTCCTATAACATGGATAAATTTAATACTACAGTTTTCCACCATCAAAATCATTTGAAAAATGGTAGATAGTTATTTTTGAAGATCTAAACTTTTTTCTTTTGGAATCAAACGTGTTTGAAAGTATACGTCTGGAAGGTATACAATTGAAAAGTTTGGTGAAGAGTTGTGTTGTTTCATGATGGGTTATGATTGTATCATTGTCAATGAAAGTCTTGTTTTCTTTATCTGGGTAGAATGTTTATCTTTTTTCATACCAAATATATATATGTTTATGTTAGATTTAATATGTGGTATTAGATCAACACATGTACGTCTTAAATAAAAATTGTTGCTTCATGCAAGAAATTGCTGTATGTATAATTGATAATTTCATATTATATGTGCATGATAGTAATTATTTCTTGTTTATCTTTATATTTTAAAATTATTGTAAGTTGACAAATGTTGATGGAAGAAAGTAAAAGAAAATCTTAATGATTTATTCATTGTTTATTTTCTGTTGTGACACTTATTTGGATTTACCAAATAACATATTTAAATATGAAACTTGAATTAACAAATAGAGTTTATGATGCATGTATTAGTTACAATATAACTATGAATATATGGTTTCTTTAATAGAAATGAAATAAATTCTTATTTGTTAAGAAGTAGATGACTTACATGTTTGGACCCACCTTATAATATTTGATTATGATAAATTTTTATGATCATGTTTCGTTAGCTTCTGGCAATATATATTTAATGCATTCAATGTATTATATCTTGAACTTGGATATATTGAAAAGAGAATAAGAATTTTAAATTGAGATGCTTATTAAATATTGTAAAAGGTAGAATGACATAAGAGTATGTGTATGTGATAATTGAAATGTTTATTAATTGTATTCGAAACAATGTGAAGAGATTAAATAGAAAAAGTGTCATGGTTTGGTGATAGTTGGTCAACACTATCAAGAATATAAAAAGTAATCGGATGCTTGATGTAAGTCATGACTTGTACCAGACCTGATATAACATATGTTGTTGAAAGATTAAGTCGGTATACAAGCAATCCAAGTAAAGAACATTGGCATGCTATAAATAAAATATTAAAATATTTGAAAGGAACAATTAACTATAGTTTAATCTATAGTGGATATCCTTCAGTTTTGGAATGATATATAGATGCCAGTTGGGTAAATCATGTTGAGGATCATGCTTTCACAAGTGGATGGATCTTCAACCTTGGTGAATGTGTAGTTTCTTGGAGTTCAAAGAAACAAACTTGCATTGCCGACACCACAATGGCTGCAGAATTTATTCTTCTAGCTGCAGGTAGTAAAAAGGCTGAAAAATTTGTTGTATGAGATACCAATTTGGCCAAAGCCAATGGCACCAGTATCTATACATTGTGATAATCAATACACACAAAAGCATATATCCAAGTATATAATAGAAAATCAATACATATTGGTTTAAGACATAACTATGTAAAGGATTTAATGGAGTGATATCCATAGTGTTTGTAAGAACTGAAAAGAATCTTGCAGATCCTTTGACGAAATGTCTGAAAAAGGACCTGGTGTTGAAGACATCATTAGGGATGTGATACAAGCTCATATCTAAATAATCACCAATGGTGGAAACGATCAACTCACACTTGAGTAACATCAAGTCTTGAGTTCAATGATAAAAGTACACTATTAGAGTGATTGAAGTACTTGACAATAGATACATCCCAAAGGGTAAAAGTACTTGAACCATAAAATAAAAGTGGTAAGAGGAAGTCTCTTCTTAATGGACATATACCTTATATTTGCTTAAATGTATAATTATGGGTGCATTTCTGATATAGTCCACCTATATGAGAATGAAGTGGATCGCTTCATAGAGTTCAATGGTTTGACTCTTAAATTCTCATGAAAAGGAAATGAGACATATGGCCTTATCAAATGTATCATCTTTATAATTCGATCAATGGTATCGAGATTTCATGTGTGAGTTATGCAAACTTGTTCTAATGAATGGTTGGTTCAAAGCTTGTCTACCAATCTATTCGGGGATGAGTGAAAACATAATTTACTAAGTAATAGTTCAAATTGTAAGATACCTTTATCTGAAACCATGAGATTTCTAGAATAACGGATTTAGATATATTTTGAAAATGGTGGGGGATTGTGAGGGGAATTTCCAAAATATATTTGGAATTTTCTAATAGCTATATTAATGTAGCAAAATTAAATAACTTAATATATCACTTGGTCAAGTGGTTGCAATGCTTGAGTTTAATTCAAACCAATGCATCTCTTAAGTTACCAAAGATTACAATCTTTTTCAAGAGTTGTTTTCTTTCACCAATTGGTATGAGTTTATCTATAAATAGAGATACTTTAGAGCCAAAAAGTAAGAGAACACAATTTTCATGTTACATGAATCAAATTTCTGTCAAAAACATTTCTGAGTTATTTCTTCTTTTCTCTAATGCAAGAGAGTAATTGAAAGAACTTTATTTTGTAAACTATTATCAATCGATAGACTTGCAATTCTTCAAGGATTCCAAAGTATCCTGAAGGAGATTCACCGATTAATTCGTTTGCATCCAATATATATAAATTGGTGGGGGCAAATCGAACCTAATACTTAGTGTGATACACACGCTTTGGAATTTATTTGTGTAAACTTCATCATCATCAATTTCATCATCTTCTTATTCAAGATTTGCAGCATACCCCTAACAAAAGATCCAATAAAACTTAGGATGGATATAAAAATCAAAACAAAAAGAATATGAAACAATGAAGTAAATAACATTGATGTATACCAGAAATTTCATGAATCTCTTGGTCTTTATAATTACTTTTAATATTTGAAAAGATGAAATGAAGAGGTAGGGTGAATGGGGAAGAAAGATAATGACCGGTGGGGTGAAGTGAATGGAGAAAATCATAATGTATACATTAATTACATTGGAAAAGAAATATGGAAATAGAAGAGGTTGATGGTTTAGGCGTCTAAATGGTTAGCAATGTGTGAGAGATGAAATTCAAAGATGAAATGGAACTTTGGAAAAAGTGAAAAATTGGAACTTTGGAAAGATGCAATGGATAAACAGTAGGAATGGAGCTGAATGGTTGGAGTAAGTAGGTGAAGTTTTTTGCACGTACAATAATTAAGAAACTGGTTTAGGCAGGATTTGTTACAGGTTTAAGCGCCAAATATATAGTTTATTATTTTGCTTTAGTAAATTAAAGATTGGTAAATATACATATTATCTTTGACATTAGAGTTTTTGTGTGTGTTAAGAATGTGAAGGAAATAAAGAAATGATGAAATAAATATAATCCCTAATAGTATTAATAATTATCAAATTTATAACTTATAAATTTAATATTTTTCATCACCAAAAGAAATCATTGGAGTTAACAAACTTTTTTGAGTTGTAAAATAACTGTCAATTAAATTTTATTGTTGGGAAAACTATAAGTTAGTTTAGGACTTGTTTTTAAAATATAAGTTAGCTTATAACTTAATTTAAAATATAAAGCCTAAAATTATAGAAAAATTAAAATTGACTATATAAATTAATTTTAAATACGATAAATTAAAATTAAAGTTATAAATATTTTCGTAATCGTATCAGACAATAATCAGATAATAAATGAATGTGATTGTTTACTGTAACAACACACATTCAATATTTCTGTTTTTTTTACGGTAACAATGCACACCCAGTAATGTCATTTCTTTATTTACTTTCTTTTTCTATCTTCTATCAAAACAAAATTCACAACAACTCTATGGAAGAACATGGTGAAGCTCCTACCATCTTCAAAATTAGTCTCCAAAATCTATCTTCCTAAGAACCTCTCATATAAATCGCCACATCTCACAACCGCTTTCTCTCATTACAATTACCATCTCACTTTCCGAACCACCACCACCATCATCATGTCCATAAACCTACACTCCCACGCCTTCGCCGGCAACCCTCTAACATCCAAAACTCCGAACCGAGGCGACCCGTTTTCTCCCACAACCGCACTCGAAACCCTAAAATCACGAATCTCTGAAACCACCCCTCACCACTCCCTTTCCCCTAATTTTAAGGTACTGCCCTTCAGAAACGGGAAGCCCCTCGCCTCTTCCTCTGGTAGCGAGTCATGGCGACTCGGTTGGATCGGTCTGAGCGAACTCGGTAGGTTATTGAGTCCTGAACTGAGCAGCGACTCGTTCGTGTATCTGGGTTCGGATGCGGAGGAAGATGCGGTTTACTGGACGATTGATGTTTCATGGGAGAGTGGATTTGTGCCTGAAATTGGCGGCGTAAGGTTTAGCTTTGTGGAGCTGAGAACGCTTATGGTTGCTACTGATTGGGTTGATTCTAAAGCCATGGGAAACTTGGCTATTGCTGGTCATGTAAGTTCCTTTTTGTTGTGTTGTTGAGAAATGATTTTGTTTAGTGAAGAAACTGTTTTTGCTTTTGGGTATAATTTGTGATTGATGCTGTGTTTATCTTTTAAAGTAGGATTTGGTTGAGACAGAACATTATACATGGCTTATTTGGTGTTTTTGCAAAATAAAACAGAACTAGTTATTGGAATGAAAAATGGTACATTTAGGATCTGGCTAGTGGTTCATTGTTGTCATAAATACAATGATATAGTGGAAAATTATAATTTCTATGGTGGACAAGAATACCTGAATTGCTCAAAACATCAACCGTGATTGATGCTATTCCCTAGAAGTAGAAGTTCAAGACCATAGAATGATTGATGCTATTCTTCCTCATGGTTCACACGGTAAAATGATTGATGCCGGTTTGACAAAAACAAGGGGAAACAGACAACTATGAGTTGAGTTTTAAGGCAGACATGTCTGTTTTTTCTTGTTTTAGCAAATTAGGTCACTTTCTTAGACCTTACAACAAGGAGGACCGTGAATTTCTACATTTGAGACCGACACCGGTCATCATTGGAATTTTTTATGAATTCAAGTATTGACCACCCTGATAACCTATCAAGGTGGTCCACCGTGACTGTAGAACTTCTCCTTTTTTGATATATTAGATAAGGATAACCATATGAAAAATACATAACATAAAAAAACAAAACAACACCTTTTTATCTGCCTTACACAGCAATTTCGTATAAAACTATTTGGTGGTAGTGTTAGGAAGGTTTAGAACATAATTTAATAGTATGTCAGTTGTCATCTTAGAAAGTAGAAACAATAGCCATGGTTATTACTCTTTATTGTATTGTTTTGTGGGTATATCATATTTCTTTGTGACAAATACTTGTATTGTTTTGTGGGTATATCATATTTCTTTGTGACAAATACTTGTATTGTTTTGTGGATATATCATATTTCTTTGTGACAAATACTTCAATACTTATGCAAGTTTCTGCAATTATATTATTTTTCTAGTTTGTTGACCTTTATGATACTTCATTCTTTGATATCTGTTATAAGATGTTGTCATTCTGCAATACCAATAGGCAATGCTGCTTTACTAATTCCTGGATTTGGCCAGGCCAGAGCAGTGTTAGAATGGCATAATATTTCACGTTTTTGTGGACATTGTGGAGAGAAAACAGTCCCAATGGAAGCTGGGAGGCGGAAGCAGTGTTCAAATGAATCATGCAAAAAGAGGATATATCCACGAGTTGACCCGGTATGCTATCTTCTTGTTTGAGTTTTGATTGATCAATTGAATGATTTGGTGTTTTGCTGAAGACTCCGGTCAATTGATCTTATACAGGTGGTCATTATGCTGGTAATTGATCGAGAGAATGATCGTGCCCTTTTGAGCAAACAATCCAAATTTGTACCTAGAATGTGGAGCTGCTTAGCAGGTTTTATAGAGGTGTGTTCTTGACCTAATTTAAAGCCACTTCATTGTTTAGGTACTCTAACTAGAATTCCAATGGATTGGATTATATTGATTTTAAAGGGAAAAGTCATTCGATTCGATCTCTTCAGTTTCCGTATTTTTCACCCAATTAGTTTGGTTTATATTTGAATTTGGGTCTTAGTTTTCTTTCTTTCTTTGTGGAGCTATTAAATAAACTTAATAATTCATAATGAATATAATAAAACAAATCTCATCTTAGATGCCCATGGAAGCATAGGTAAGGAGGGTTGATTAAATTAAGGGTAGTCCAATAGATATAGGTAGACTAATGTAAACTATTAGTCAAATCATTATAATAAATTTAGAGTTAAATGGTCTATCTTTCGATGTGGTTCTTGACATAACAATATGGTATGATTTAATCCTTCTAGCTGACCCCACTTACTGCTCAAACTGTGCTGTTATAACATAATCAGAGTTATTGATCTTGTTAGCTTGACAAATATAGGGAAAGCTAATTTGAATTGGTGTACTAGCTCTTTGGCTACCATAATGGCAATAATATATCTTTTACTAAGTTACAATTTTTAAATTGGTGTACTAGCTCTTTGGCTACCATATTGGCAAAATCTCCTGATTTATATTTTGAAATTCTTAAATTTCAGTTCATCCTTTTAATTGGGGAAGTATCGTGTGTTCAAGTGGTGAACAATTTTTGGTTTACCACATGCATGAATTCGATTAAATAATAAGAAATTTTATTTTATTTCGCAAAACCAAACTAAACTAATATAGACACGTATTTATTAGGTTTTGAATTGTCAAAAGTTCAAACCTTCTGTTTAGAAAGGAAAGGACATGTCACTATTCTTTGGCTTGAGATTAGATTTTAGTATGCATGGATATTTTCTTTTTTGTTTTATTTGTAATCTTTTATCACTATATTTTTAAAAATTTATTAGTTTGTCTCTGGGTATTTCATTTACTAGCCAGGAGAAAGCTTGGAGGAGGCTGTGAGAAGAGAAACATGGGAGGAGACTGGTATTGAAGTGGGAGAAGTTGTATATCACAGTTCTCAGCCATGGCCTGGTATAACATTTTACATAACTTTCATTTAATTTAGGTGTTATACTGTTATTTTTTTCTCCATTGTTTGTATGTGATAGAACACCTAGGCCCAATCGATGTAAGCCCATTTCTAGGAGAGTGCAGAAGGGAAGGAAGACGAGTTAGTTAGTAACCTCCCTGATTTTAAGGGATTTTTGGTTATAAGAAAGGGGGAAGGATAATAGGAAAATCATGGAGAAAAGTTGTTAGTTTACAATTAGGAGAAGTAATTCTCTGGTTAGAAGCTTAGCTCTGGTTTAGGAGTTCAAAGAACTCCGGTTTATCATTTCCGTTTCTGTTTTCCTCCATTTTAAGAGCTTGAAGCTCATCATTTTCAGTAAATAAATCCATTTTCGTTATCTTAAAATTCCGAGTCCTATCAGTATGAGATAAACATACGAAAATCTTTGTTCATAAACATCTGACAGAAAATCTTTTAGGATATGTGTACTATTTGAAGATGATTTTGATAACTCAGATCATGCCTTTATTAATGAATTGATGGTTTTACTTTGTAGTCTTAACTGTAAATGCAATTACATTCCAATTCCTTATTTTGCTTAATTACGTCTGGCTATTAGTAAATGTTAAAAAAATTCTATTCTCCTAAATTTCACCTTACTTCAGGATCTTTTTGGGGATACCCTATTTCTTACTTTATCATAATCTAACAAGCAATTTAATCACTTGTTTGGTGTTCTGATTATATTCATAGTAGTCTACAATTCATGAATATTGTAATATTTTGTTAGATATAGTCAGCTTTCAAAAGTAGTTAAGTGCAAGGTAGTCTAATGTACTTAAATAACACATACATTGTGTTTTCTTTTCTCATCAAAATTATAAATGGTCTCCCGTCTTTTGTATGTTAATACTTTCTTTTCTGTTGGCTTTCTAGTTGGACCAAACAGCATGCCATGTCAGCTGATGGTTGGATTCTTTGCATATGCTAAATCCCTCGAAATAAATGTGGATAAAGAAGAGTTGGAAGGTATATATATATTAACCACCAGTGTTTTATTGAATTTACTTATTACCAAATGCATCCTTTTTTCCTTAATCTAAATGTATCAAATACTTAAAATCTGGATCGTCCGATCGTAATTGAACGGTTCAGATATACTGACTGCATTGCAGCCAACTGCAGCAAATCCCACTTCACACATGTAATATGCTTCAACTTGTTTCTGTAGATGCTCAGTGGCACAGTAGAGAAGATGTAAGAAAAGCTCTGACATTTGCCGAGTACAAGAAAGCCCAGAAAACTGCAGCAGCAAAGGTAGAACAAATGTGTAAGGGTGTAGAAAAAACTCACAGCTTGTCTACAGATTTCAATGTGGAAAGTGGTGAACTAGCACCAATGTTTGTTCCTGGACCCTTTGCAATAGCCCATCATCTTATTTCCTCTTGGGCATTCCCAGATCATAATATAAACCGAAGTGAATGCCATTCAAAACAACCTAGTGGTTCTGTGTCAAATTTGTAGGATTGACTGACTATTTTGTGGACAGCTTTGGATATAAGGCTTATCTATTTTATTATATTGTTATGTATCTCTCTAGAAGGCATACAGTAGCTATAGAAGTTTTGAATTTTTCGATTTGTAAAGATTATGTACACCAAGAATTGGAAACATCAATGTCTCCTTCCATTTTAGACTAAATAAAGTCATGTTATAATAATATTCTATCGTATAGAGACAAATCTTAAGATTGGTTGTATTCTGTATAAGGTTGTATTCTGTATAAGGTTGCATTTTATTTCTTTGGAAAACTTTTATCTTTTATCATTATTTGGTTTTAGTATTGATCATATTGTCGTGTTACTACTGATTAAAGAAATACTGTCGTGTTACTAGAAACGTCAAATTCACCGCTCGTCTACCATAACTTAAGAAACATAATAAGATACAATTGTGCAATTCCTTATGGAAGGACAAGTACTATACCAATAAGAAGATCAAAACAAATTGATAATAACAAGAAAGCATAAAAAATGTAATTAATAACAAGAAAGCATAAAAAATGTAATTAATAACAAGAAAGCATAACAAATGTAATGGTTTTTTTTTTTTTTTATTATAACAAATTGTAATGACTAATACAGCATCAGAAAAATCTCTACTAACTAATAATGAGCAAGAAGTTCATAAAGAATGGTAAGAATTACAGCTCTGGACAAAGAAAGAAAATCAAAAACTAATCTGTAATTGTTAATATCCTATATCCTTGAATCTAATTTGTCACCAACACATTTTGGGTTTTGTTTAGCCAAAATTTGGCGACCAATGTTTTTCCAATCAACATTACATGAGTGTGTTTCTGGGTGTCTATGTCTTCCACAAAATACATCTCCACAACGACACTGGAATCCAGTTATTCCAACTTTTTTGTTGCAATATGTTTTTCCAATCAACATTACATGAGTGTGTTTCTGGGTGTCTATGTCTTCCACAAAATACATCTCCACAACGACACTGGAATCCAGTTATTCCAACTTTTTTGTTGCAACTGTTGCATCTATTTTTCTTCTTGATGGTTGTAGTGTCTGTGAGAGTAATAGAATCAATAGCTGCACATACTTCAGTTACAGAGCTCTCTGAAATATTCTGTTTTCGAGAAGGGGATGATGAACCAAGAATAGGACCTTCAATTTCTGATGCGTTGGTGTTTTCTTCGATGCAATATTTGTAACACTTTGAACAAAAGTTTTTGTTTTCAGCAGAACCGTAGAAACTACAACCATTGCGACAAAGCTTTAGATGAACCATATTGTTTCACTTCGATTGGCTTAAGGAAAAACGTAAAAGGATGTTGATATCACTTAACAAATTTGGAGAAGAAGAAAACTTTCAGAGAAGAAGAAAGGTTTCTCAAAGTGAATATGCAAGAAATAATTGATTGATTTATTGAAAGTGGGTATTTAATTTATAATGAATAATGGCACTAAGTAAGATCGTCAAAAACATATCTCCTCATTAATAGCTTATCAATTAGTCAAGAGTTCATTCAATCAAATCCAATTAATCAGGGAACTTTCCCTCTATCCATATAATGATAGATATATCTTAATAAGATTTGTTTTTTCATTTTCGTTTGAATAATTATTTATTTAATTAATTAAAATAATTTAAATATTAAAAAAAAATAAAATTATATTAATAAAATGAAATAAAATTCATTAAATTGAAAAAAAATATATCATAGTTAATATAGTTAAGTAGATGTGGCAAAATAAATAATGACTCACTCCTATTTGGCGATACATTAGACTTAATTCTATTTTCTACTCACTCCTATTTTTTCTCTAGATCAAATAAATAAAAAATAACAATAATAATAAAAATACTTACAAATACTTGAATGTATTCAATCTTGTCCTTCTATTAACTGTAGTTTTCAATTAGAAATATGTTGTTAATAAAAAA
>JBBPBQ010000003.1:33922983-33949886 GCA_037974755.1 Cicer yamashitae
CAATTGAGGATTTTTTTTATAACAAATTGAGAATTTATTTGATGACGTGGATAAAAAAAAAAAGATAAGTTAGGAAAAATTATGTTCAGTTTTAATTTTCAATCAAATTTTGATGAGTAATATGATATATTGATCATGTTAAATCATAAAATAGGATTTAATTCATATATATTGTAAAGAGTTTTTAACTACCGTTAAACAATCATAACTGTTAGATTATTAAAGATATTTAACTTTTACTATAATTATTTTTAAAGTCATGCTCATGATTAGTTGGAATGTGTTTACAATATAAAACTTTTCAATGAACGGTGCATGGATTTTTTATGTAAATATCCTTTTTTTGAAAATAGTTAACCAACTTTTTGATACTTGTAGGAGGTCGCATCATGGGGATGTGACTATGTGAAGAATTTTTTTTTTCTCAGCTGGAGGTAGTATCTTGGGGATGCGACCAGCTACTAGTTTTTTTTTTTTTTTTTTCATTTTAACTTTTAAAAAATTAGAAAAATTGTTAACTTAATTAATAAAAAAAATTTAAATATTTAAAAAATATATTAATAAAATTTAATAAAATACATTAAATTGAAAAATAAAATACATCAAAGATTGACTAGATGTGCCAAAATAAATAACGTCTTCCTAGTATTTTGCAGATAAAATAGTAACACAATTTTATTTTGTTAACAACTCCCTCCTATCTTTATTCCGATCAAATAAATAAAAAAAATAATATAAATAATAATGATAAAAATAAAATATTGTTAATTTAATTAACAAAATAATAATAAAATATTTAAAAAAAATCAATATACATTTAATAGAAAAAAAATACATCAAAGTTAATGTGGTTGAGTAAATGTGCGAAAACAAATAACGTGTCACCCCTATTTTGCAGATACTAGCAACTTAATTCTATTTTGTTAACAACTTCCTCCTATTTTTTCTCCGGATCAAATAAATAAATAATAATAATAATAAAGTAAATTATATTGATAAGATAAAATATATTAAATTGAAGAAACAAAATGCATTAAATTAAAGAAAAAAAATACCACAAATTGAAAAATAAAAATACATCAAATTTAAATCAATGATTTCCATCTAAATGTCCTCCAGTTCCACATCTAGGCGGTCGTCGAACTCGTCTAGCCCTTTGAACGACTTGAGATTGTTCTGGTCGATCCTCATTTAGATCATTATCCTCATTATCATTTGTATGTTGATTAGAACCACTACCACCTGCCTCCGTATAATTTTGAGTTTCGGAGTTATACATGGAATCAAAAACAGTATAAGCCGACTCAGGAGTTGTGCAATGAGTTCCAAACAAATTATAGAAAATCCCGCTCTCTGTCGGATGAACGGGGGTTGGTATTTCTGGCCTTGAAGGAACGTAATACTGAGTCGGTATATCTGCAGATTCATGTAGATGTGCTGGTGGTGACGGACAATAATATGGAACTTCTGTAGGGGCATGCGGGTGAGGTGATGATAAATACGGTGTTTGGTACATGGTTTGTTGTTGCGGGGTTGAGTGCACATGAGAATATGATGAAGGTTGCAAACGTGGATCACGCAGATATTATTCCACAGATATATATAATTTGGTGTGATGTCTAAACCAATTCATATATTCTTTACTGTGGTATAAAACACCTTCTACGAATTGACCTTGCAATAGGTAATTCTCATGTCCATACCAATTATAATCTCATCTTTCCAAACCTAGTTCCAATTATCATCAACGCCACGCCTCATGTCGATCGCATGGTAGATTGTCATGTCCTCTGGTGGTTGTGGAATTTGTTGATTGAAGCCGAACTGAAGTGCGACTCTATCTATATGATCTTTTTCGACAATATGATAACAGTGCATGTTTGGAAACCTCGTGTTGGAACCCGAGGCACGGTTTGAAACGAAACTGATATGTTAAAAATATGCTAAAGCAAATAATAAGAGGTATAAAAAAACAATATAACTAAAAAAGTGCAAATAAATGTGAATGAATATATTACTTCCTGACCCATCATGTGATCGATTGTTTTTCTGTATCCTTCTATGTCGTTACGAGGAACTCTACTGAAATTTAGACCACTAGAATTAAATATGTCGAATATATCAAAAATAAAAAAAAATATAATAAAAATAGTAATATGGTAAGTAGTTAGTTTTACAAAAAGAAAAATATATAAAATTTATCTGCAATAGTTACCTTTGTGTAAGTGGAAATATCCATGCTTTGGGTGATTCTGGAGCGACACAATACAAACGATATCATGCTCAATTTTTAAATAACAATGCACATCCTCCTATAGACATTACATCGGGTTTCGTAGAAAGACACAATTCTCTATAAAGTGTTGCTAAAACTGCCGAATCCCAACTATATTGGGATGCTTTACAACCCTCAAATCATATGTAGGATCTATGCTTGACACAATGCTTGTTTTTCTACTACAGATGCATTGTCACCAACATCGTCAAATGTTTCTTTAAGCCATTTTAATTTAATAAAATTACCCTTTGTGGCTCCCTCAGGTGGGATAACTCCTAAGTATTCTTGACAAACATCTTTAACACTTACAAAATTCGAACTGCTAACAGGAAAACCAGAAACATTTAATCCTAAAAGGTAGTATACGTCTTCTAAAATACGGTAATATGGTAATATGGTTTCTTGCAAATACGGTAATATGGTTTCATTTGGTTTTTTGTTAACATTGACCATGACATTTAAGTTTATCCTTTGAGGGTATCTGAAATTAATAATATATAAAATACTCAATATATATGACACTAATATATCTGAAAATAATATATATGAAATTAATAATAAAAGCAAAATAATCAATGACACTAAAAAAACTATAAATTAAATTAAGTAAATATATAAAATACTTACAAATGCTTTAATGTATTGAATTTCAGCTATGTGATTCGTAGATAATTCCATCAGTAAAACATAAAATTTGATTGAGAACGTTGAAGAAATTTTCAACTCTGTGATTTAAGAAATTTAGATTGAGAAAGTTGAAGAAAGTTTAATTCAAAATGTTGGATTGATGTGCTTATAAAGGGGTCGCTTCCCCAGTCTACGATGCATTAAGGAAGTCGCATCCTCAGGTAGCGAACCCTTAGGGACGTCGCATCCTCAGGTAACAATCTCTGCCTGCTTTAATCCAGACCGTTGATTATATTTTATCGATGGCTGTGGATGGTTTAGGGGTATGAATCTTTGTTATTTTGTTTGGACCAATCAAATTGGTCTATTCAATATTTAATCTTGACCTTCCAATTTAATTTATCAACGGCTGTGGATGGTGCAGTAAAAATCCTTAATCCTTGTTATTTTATTTGAACCAATCAAATTGGTCTATTAAATATTTAATCTTGACCTTCCAATTTAATTTATCAACAATTGTGGATAAATAGAAAAATAAATCACACCTTACTACCTCACCACACCTTCTATCTCACCATACCTCCTAACATTTCATACTTAATCAATTACTTAATCATGGATGCTCAACAAGTAATTTGTATTGTTTATTACAAAGGTTCAATTCTCGACGGAGTTGAAGGTAAAACATTTGTTAGTGATTATAAAAAGGCGTTCAAAGTACATTCTGGAAGCAACCTTGCTCGTCTAATGAATGCCATTAAAAAATGTTACAACTCGACGACAAAGTCACGATAACTGATATAGTTTATCGATACCTTGTCTTCTTTGGTGAAAATACAACAAGGTTTGAATTGATGAGGGTTTGCGATGACGAAGATGTTCAACTGATGTTTGATGTTTATGCACAGGGGTCACAACTCGACACCATCGAGTTATATGTTACATTTGAGATGGTCTTACATCAACAAACATTGATCAACCATCCACCTCAAACATGCCTAATCCCGACTACATCCCATATTTCGATCAAAGTACCCCTTATCAACCTAACTTATATTCTCCATGACAACACTATGAACCATACTCTAGCCAAATTGAACAAACTCACCCGGAAAGTTTTCAACTCCATCATGAATCGCCCCCAACAAGTCCACAATGCGATCTTATGTTTAGTGTCTTATATAATATCAACGAGGAAGAATTAGGCGATTACAATGAAGATGGTGAAACATACTTCAATGAATCATCTAGTAATTCTGACGACGACATTGATGTTGACGAAGATATGGAAGCAGAAGACCAACATATCCTACCTGTATTCGATCCACCATTTCACCTGAAGAACATCAATTTAGATACTGCACAGCAATCAAATGAATTTAATCACATGTTAATTAACGAAATCCCAACAGTAGATGGAACTCTTGTAGTTGGAATGAAGTTTCAAAACAAGGATGAATGCGTATATGCAATCAAACATTACCATTTAAAACAGTCATTGAATTTTGCGGTACAAAAATCAGATTCAGAAAGGTATGTTATTAATTGTTTAAGTCAAAATTGTTTGTTTAGATGCAGAGCTTCAAACCGCAAAAATAGTGAATTATGGGTGATTGGTAAATTGAATCTGCCTCATACATGCACAAATTCTGCATTGTCATAAGATCATCAAAAACTCGATTCTCACATGATATGTACAAGCGTAATGCAAGTTTTGAAAGTGGACCATTCTATCAAAGTGAAGGTCATTATTGCTCAGATTCAGGATTTGCACAACTACATAGTAAGTTATAGAAAGGCTTAGATAGGAAAAAATATAGCGATCGAACAAATTTATGGCAATTGGGAAGAGTCTTACAATTAACTCCCACAATGGTTGTTGGTTATGTAAACGTATGCTCTAGGAACCAAAATAGAAATGGAAACGATTCCAGCTTCTCATGAGAATAGTTCGATAAGTGGGACAAGGATCTTTCATCGACTATTTTGGGCTTTCCTTCCGTGAATATCTGTGTTTAAATTCTGCAAACCACTTGTACATGTTGATGGGACTTGGTTGTACGGTGATGACTCTTCATCATATGCATAGTTTTCATTGTTTTTAGTCTTATTTATCTTTTATTCATTAGTTAATTTAAGGAGTTATTTGATATGTTTTGTTGATTTTAGTTCTTTGATTTAATAAAATATTTATGTTCTTATTTCCTTGATTAAGTAGATATCTTTCGTAGTTTTGCGTTGTTTCTTTGTTTTAGTGCAGTGCTGAATTTTTGTGAGAAATCATCATGACCTATGTGGGGTATTTCAACCATATCTAGAGTTGTAGATGTCCAATTGGAGTCAAACCAAATGCAAATGAAAGCTAAGCTCCATATCTACAACATTCATGAAGACATCAAAACCAAGTTCGAACTCCAAATAGGATAAAAATACACTAAACGTCAGGCAGAAGATGTTGGGCGCTGGAAGCGCGCCCGAAGCGGTCATGAATGATTCATGAATGATTCTTGATAAAAATGTTCCAATGATGTTACAAACTGTCGTCTTTGAGTTTCTCTGCTAAGGCACAAGTCTCCCAACTTCCCAATAGTAAAAAGGATACCTCAAAAGTCAGAAAAACAAGCTTTAATATGTTCTTCTGCGCGTCGCGCGCTTCAGGCGCGCAACGACAGTGGCATCAGCGTGAAATGCGCTTCAAGCGCTCTTCCAGCGCACAACATCTTCTTCCTGGCGTTTAGTGCATCGTGCTCCTATTTTGAATTGTCTCTTTCTAACGAACACAGCTGGGGGAAAGTATTGTTCTAAGAACTTATCTTCAAGGTCATTCCACGTGGTGATGCTACTGGCAGGAAAGGAGTTAAGCCACTCCTTAGCATCA
Organism: Cicer yamashitae; assembly: GCA_037974755.1. Lineage (NCBI taxonomy): Eukaryota > Viridiplantae > Streptophyta > Magnoliopsida > Fabales > Fabaceae > Cicer > Cicer yamashitae. Next base: position 33,928,767 of record JBBPBQ010000003.1, read on the forward strand.
TCTTTCAATGACGATGGAAATAATCTCAATCTCTTGCCTTCTTCAGAACAACCATCCACTTTCACTGTTTCACATAATTCAAAGAAGTTTGGGAGGTGTCTATTGGCGTTTTTGTTATGTTTACCGGAAAAATGAATCTCTTTCAACTCTCGGAATAGAGCGGGGCTCACTTCAAACTTGTTAACTGTAATCGGTGTGTTATGGATAGCCAATCGAGCACGGTTTCTATTTCGATTCCCATACTCGCTGTTTCCGCAAATATGAAAAAATACCCTAAATCCTCTTCTTCCACTACTAATTGTCTTTCCCTTTTTCTTCTTTCTTGAACCGCCTTTCGATTTGCTTTCGCAGTTTTTTCGATTTCTGGATCAAAGAGAAGTTTAGCTGAGGACTGGCCTCGCATAGAAGGTTAGACAAATTGTGAGTAATAAACGGTTTTAAAATAAAGAAAAATAAATAATTAAAATAAAAACAAAAATTTTTTTGCAGAGCAAAATATTTCAATTAAGTAAATAAGTTATACTCAATAGTGATATGGTAATCCCCGACAACAGCGCCAAAAACTTGATAGCATTTCAGCAAGTGCACTGAATCGTTGCAAGTAATAATAAAATGGTAGTACCGAGTGTCGAACTCAAGGATTGCGTTTTACTATCAAATTATATTTAATTACTAAAATTGAACAAAAAGTTAAGAAATTGATTAAAGTAATATCTAAAATTAACAACAGTAATAAAATTGATCCTTTATAATGAGAAAAATGTCAGGGATGAGTTTCACTTCGAATCCAACCTTGGCGTCTAATTTGATCCTAATTACTGGATTCATTTATTGAATTATTACCGAATTCTCTTTATTATTCTTGCCCTAATGTCTTAGTGACAGAACCTTTAATTCCAAAGTAACCCCTAATTCCTTAGTGGATTTAAGATTAGAATTAAACCTTACCGTACAAGAATTCTCTTGTTAAACTATTGTCTTTGCAAGTAATTTAATTGGTTTCATGACCTGCATCTATCCCTAGACTAAAAATTGATGAATTTCTCATCTCAAGCATTCCTAAAGTCCACTTCCGTTTCAAAATACGAATCGTAGAACATTTTAATGTTGATCAAGCAATAAAAAGCATTAAGCACAGAGATGAGAAAAATAATTCAATAAACTCATTCATATAACTAGAAATCAAATCAGAAAATATTTTATTGTGACCTTTCTTATAGCAAATAATACATAAATCATCAGAGGGAATAAACTTAGATTCAATTACTTTTTCTTGAAATCCTATTCCTCTTTTACCATTCCTACTAACCCCATAAATCATAGATGCATACTTGCTTCTTTCCATACCATTATCAATAAAATCTTGAAATACTTCTTCATGCTTATCAGAGTTACATGTGGTATTTTAAATTGATGTTGAACTATAATTACTTTTCAGAGTTAGATTTTCAGCCTTATGTTCAGCAATATCAGTTTTCAGATTTGCATTATCAGTTTTAAGTTCAATAATATCAGTTTTCATTGTTGCATTATCTGTCTTAAGTTCAGTAATATCAGTTTTCAGATTTGCATTCTCTATTTTAATTTCAGTAATATCAGTTTTCAGATTTGTATTTTCTATTTTAAATTCAGTACTTTCATTCTTTAAAACATTAACATTTTCAATTAGATTTGTATTTTCTTTCCTAAGTGTTTTTAGTTTTAAAGACAATTTGTGATTAATATTTAAAAAATCATTTATAGCAGTAATTAAATCAAATCGAGTAAATTTAGAAAATACCTCACTTTCTTCATCTGTTGATTCACCTTCAGAGTCAGAATCTGTGTTGGATCCAGAGGTAGAGTTGGTATGAGTCATCATACCCAAATCTACTTGTTCATCGTCAGAGGATTCCTCAGATATATCCCATGTAGCTATCATACTCTTCTTCTTGGGTCTGGAATTTTTCCTCTGGTGTTTCTCTTTCTCCATATTTAAACATTCTGACTTGATATGTCCAGGTTCATTGCATCCATAGCAAATTATGCTTTTCTTATCATATTCATCATTATTTCCTTTGTTAGATTGCTTGGAATATCTTTGGGGAAATTTCTTCTTTCTGTTGTGCCACATCTTCTGAACTTTTCTGCATATAAACTCTAGTTCCTCTTCCTCTAAGTCTTCATTCTGATCATCTGAATCATCATCCTCTGATTCTGTTGTTGCCTTCAAAACTTTCTTCTTCTTGGATTTCAAAGCCACAATTGGTTGCTTCTTCTTGGGCTCATCCTCTGCACGCTCAATTTCATGTGATCTGAGAGAGCTGATTAGTTCTTCCAGCTTAAGAGTATTCAGATCCTTTGCTTCTTGAATGGCAGTGATCTTAGGTCTCCACTTACTTGTCAGACTCCTAAGAATTTTCTTCACATGATCAGCAGTAGTATAACTCTTCTCAAGTACCTTTTATCCTGAGACCAGGGTCTGGAATCTGGAAAACATTGTTTCAATATCTTCATCTTCTTCCATCTTGAACAACTCATACTTTTTGACTAGGAGGTTGGCCTTTGCTTCTTGAACTTGCTTGCTTCCTTCATAGGTTAGAATCAGACTATCATAAATACTTTTTGCTGTCTCTTTGTTGGTGCACTTGTCAAACTCCTTGAAGGTGATTGCATTTATCATGAATGTTCTAGACTTATGATGCATCTTGTACATCTTCTTCTGATCAGCATTCATCTCTTTTCTTGGAATTTCAATACCATCAGTATTCTTCGGAGCAATATAACCATCTTCCACCAAGTCCCAAAGTTCAGGATCTTGTGAAATATAGAAACTTCTCAGCCTATCTTTCCAATACTCAATACGTTCTCCATCAAACAGAGTTGGTCTGTTGATATTTCCTCCAGTAGCTTCTTCACTGAATCCAGACATATTAAACTCTTGGATCTTTTCTCAAACACTGTAAAGTGCTCAGCCTTGAGACTGAGCTTTGATGCCAATTGAAGGTGCGAACACGAGAAGGGGGGGTTGAATTGTGTTTGCACAAAGTTGATACCTTTATGATAATTTATAAATAATTAAAAATTAGTTTGGTTTTGGTGACTTACTTGGAGTAGAAGCAATCGAATTTAGAAGCAGCAATCAATGAAAGCATAAATAATTTGACGCGTAGAATTATCCTGGTTCACCACTAACTTGGCTACATCCAGTCCCCTCATTCAGAAGGCTTTAATCCACTAATTCAAAAACCTTGAATTACAAAGCACCTGACCCTCCAAGCCAGTCTTCCCAAACAGCGTGACACCCCAAACTTTTGAGGAACTAACCACCTTGACCCTACAAGCCAAGTCTTCTCCTAACAACCTGACGAACCCAGATTGAAGAAGGAACTAAACCACTATCGGGTTGGATACAAGAGATTGAAACTTGAGTAGTTGCTTCTAACAAAGCCGATAATAATAATAACTCTCACACTTTAAGAAAAGAACACTCAAAAAATATTTCTAACCTGAACAAGTGTTTCTTTCTTTGTAACTCTAAGATGAATTGAGAACTTTGAGCTTGAGTTACTCTTTTATGCTTTTCGATGCTTTTCTCCTTCAGCCTTGAGTGTCTATTTATAGTGAAAATTTGGGCTTCAATTTAGTCCTTATTTAATTCTGAATTGTATCTTGTTTAGATTGAGTTTGTAAATTGTTCAAATTGATTCTGTTCCTATTTTGTGTAGATTGACTTTGTAAATTCTTCATGATGATTCTGTTCCTATTTTGTGTAGATTGACTTTGTAAATTCTTCAGAATGATTTTGTTCCAATTTTGTGTACATTGACTTTGTAAATTCTTCATATCAAATATTCTTCAAATCTTCATTAAATGTTGATCAAATATTCTTCAAATCTTCATTACAAAGTTGATCAAATATTCTTCAAATCTTCTTCAAATCTTCATTAAATGTAGATCAAATATTCTTCAAATCTTCATTAAATGTTGATCAAATATTCTTCAAATCTTCACTAAATCTTCTTCAAATCTTAATCAAATCTTCTTCAAATATTCTTCAAATCTTGACCATATCTTCTTTTCAACTAGGTCAAAGATTTTCTTCAATTAAAAATTTGAATCAAATCTTATTTTAGATTTTCATCATTTATAAATTTGAATCAAATCTTATTTTAGATTTTCTTCAATTATAAATTTGAATCAAATCTTTATTTTAGATTTTCTTCAATTATAAATTGGAATCAAATCTTATTTTAGATTTTCTTCAAAAACATGAATCTTCTTTCATACTCTTTGAAGTCAAATATATTGTTTTCACAAAATACTTTTGTTAACATCAAAACTCTATATGTAAAACCAACTTGGTTCCAACAATCTCCCCCTTTTTGATGATGACAAAACTTGTATTTTGATAACAACTTTTCTTTATATTTCTTTGACTCCCCCTAACTTAGGGTTCCCCCTAAGTCTTAGTATCATTTTATCTCCACTTTATCAAATATCTTTCTCCCCCTTTTGTCATCAGACAAAAAGACTTGAAGTGATCACAACATCAGTCAGGTATGAATGTAAGGTTTAGGTTTTTCTTGATGAAGTCAAACCTATCTTCAGGTAGTGGTTTGGTGAATATGTCAGCCCATTGGTGTTCAGTGTCTATAAATTGAATGGTTAGTACCCCTTTTTGAACAAAGTCCCTAATGAAGTGGTGTTTGATCTCTATGTGTTTAGCTCTAGAATGTAAGATAGGGTTTTTGGCTAGACAAATGGCAGAAGTGTTATCGCAATAGATGGGAATGTTGGATTCTAGGATGTTGTAGTCTTCAAGTTGATGCTTCATCCAAAGTAGTTGAGAACTGCAGCCAGCTGCTGAAATGTACTCAGCCTCTGCTGTTGACATTGCAATGGTGTTTTGTCTCTTACTTGACCAAGATATTAAGTTGTCAGCTAAAAATGTGTAGTTGCCACTGGTGCTCTTTCTTTCAAGTTTATCTCCAGCATAATCAGAATCACAGTATCCACTAAGTTTGTACTTATGAGATTTCGTGTAGAACAAGGTAAGGTTGGTAGTGCCTTTTAGGTATCTAAGGATTCACTAAATCTTCTTCCAATCTTAATCAAATCTTCTTCAAATATTCTTCAAATCTTGACCATATCTTCTTTTCAACTTGGTCAAAGATTTTCTTCAATTATAAATTTGAATCAAATCTTATTTTAGATTTTCATCAATTATAAATTTGAATCAAATCTTATTTTAGATTTTCTTCAATTATAAATTTGAATCAAATCTTTATTTTAGATTTTCTTCAATTATAAATTGGAATCAAATCTTATTTTAGATTTTCTTCAAAAACATGAATCTTCTTTCATACTCTTTGAAGTCAAATATATTGTTTTCACAAAATACTTTTGTTAACATCAAAATTCTATATGTAAAACCAACTTGGTTCCAACATACTACAATTTTTTAATAGTACTGCTTCATTTGTTTATTTTTAGAGTACTTACTATTTTCAAATAAAATACTAAAAAAAAGTGTTTAAAAGATTTAAATGTAAACAAATTTAAACTAGATTCATCATATTTAATATTAATTTTTTAGAAAAATTAATCGATTGATATTAAATACTATGATGAAATGTTTGGAAAATAATAACAATTATTGATTAATATGAATATTATGTTTCATATTCGAATACGCCGTAAATTTATTTATCATTTTATCTAAATAAAAAAAATAACAAAATATAACATTTAACTCAAATGAAACCCTATTGGGCTGCCAAACAATTTTTTAAAAAAGAAAGATAATTAGTCACCGGGTCGGGTCTATGGGTCGACGGGTTCAAATTGTTGGACTCATTAGCCGAATCGAATATAAGCGGGTTTCAACGGGTTGGGTCTGGTCGGACCTGAAAGTGACCGGGTACGAGTAAAAATCAGGTTGGCAGGTCGACCCGCACCTATGTACACCCTTACAAAGCATGTCTTCTGCGTCCGACATATTTCACAAAATTTCGCAAGGGAATTTAAGGATAATGCATTGAAGAAAAAATTTATTTCCATGGGTAATAATTTCATTCTTACTTTTTATAATTAGTTTAATTTTTAAAAATGCTACCAATAAAAATTTGACACATTGTCTATTGTGTAAATGCAGGTTACTCCATTAATGAGCCTACATATAGATACTAGCGCAGAGAAATCGGCATTAATGGGACAACATACCGCAGGGAAATTGGATTAAAGCATTTGATAGAGGTAGCCGTTGGGGTCGGATGACAACCAACCTTGTGAAGTCGATCAACAAAGTATTAAAAGGCACACGCAACATTCCCATCACTACTTTGGTCTAATCAACTTATTATAAGTCGGGGACACTGTTTCCAACCATGAGAAAACTACATGCATCAACTTTCGCTGCTGGTCAGGTATACACAAAAAATGCATAAATTTTATGAAATTCAAAATACGTAAATCCAATAGTCATAAAGTCGATAGTTTTGATCGGAGCAACCATACTTTCATGGTCCACGAGACGGTAAATCTAAGAGAAGGGCGACCAATTGGTCATTTCAATGTAAACCTTCCCACTTTATTATTATTATTATTTATTATTATTATTATTATTATTATTTATTATATTCGGAGGAAAAATAGAACAAAGTTGTTAATAAAATAATATTAAGTGTTAAAACAAACACAATAAGAATGTCATTAACAATCATGAGTCTCAATATTATCCTAAGGGAGTGAATCTTTACTACTTCCTCATGACATTCCTCTTGGAGAAAAAGTGTCAATTGAGTCTAAATCAGTACTTCATCATGATTTTTATAAATTTTTTACTGATCAATAGGGGAGAATTCATGAGTAACTGTGTTGCCTCCTAACTCAATGTTGATAATGTGATCAATAAAAGAAGAATTAAAGACACAATGAATACTAGAATCATAACATGCTTTGTGTGTACCCTCAATTTCTGCACTGATTGGGACAACAATGTTTTTCTTGACATGTTTCTTGACCGTCTACTTAGCATTTGCAACTTCTTCAAGAGTTTGAATTTTTCAATGGTTGTGAGAGTATTTCTTACATTTATCTTCATAATTCCCAACTACATTAAAAAATTCACAAAACAATGAAATTTTTTCATAATCAATGTAAACAAACAAGATATACCCTTCAGGTTCAACAAGAATACGATCTCACAGTTCTTGTGTCATATCCATATTGACCAAAGGGGTTTTGATACCTGAAGGGACCGTGAAGAAGATCTTTGGTTTCCAATATTTCCGAGGAAAATTGTATATTGTAACCCCGTCCTAATCTTTTAAACAAGGTTTTTTGCAAAATATAGTTTTTTTTTTAAATTCCAAATGTTTTCAAAGTAAAATAAAATAAGGTACTGTTTAGAAACGCCAATAAGCTAGTTTATAAATTTGTTGGATTAAAAGATATGTGTTTGGTAAACATGTTTTTCTCATCAGCTTGTAGCTTATTCTGATATGCTATTTAAAGTTGCATTTAAACTTATAACTTATAACTTTTTACATTTTGTTCCATTTTGAGTTATTTTGGCAATGAATTAAAGAAACTGGATACTTTGTTCACCGTGAAGTTGTGAACTAGTGGGTGAGGAAGTAGTGAGTGAGTGATGTAGTTATTTTGTATTACATAAGGATAAAAAATAATAAAAATAAAATAATAAGGTTATAAATATAAAAAATCATGTTATTCATCTTACAAGAATTTGATTAAGGTATGCATTGCTATATTTATTATTATTTCTTTATCTTCTAATTTATCAATGTGATAAAGTTAAATTCATTTTTTATACCAAATTGTAAACGGTAAATGAATTGCATTGTTTTTATGATTACTATTTAAACATGTAGAGCTTGCTAAACTTTTAGAGAACTATTCAAATTTATATTTGTATTGTAATAAAAAAAAAGTAAATGATGTAACAAAAAAGAGTAAATGAATTGCATGGTTATGGTTTTTATTTCAAAGCTTTGTTGTATTTTTTTTGGGTTTCTACCACAAAAGTCATCAATGAGAGAGATATAATATAGTAAGGGATAAAGAGAGGAGGTAACATGAGTGAAAAATATATCACGTGAAATGAGCAATCACATTGGGAGTAGAAGCAAGTGAGAAAGGTGGGAGTGGCGTGCATGTGAGAGATTGGATACAAATGTCACATTTTTTGTTATTTTAAATTAAATAATTATGTCATTTTATATTTTTAAAAACTAAATTTACCAAACACTTTAATTTCAATTAATTAGCTTTTCAGCTATAAGTCATAAATTATCAGCTAGCTTTTTAGCTACCGGCCAGTTTTTTTAGCTATCAGCTAGCTTATAACTTAATTTTACTAAACGAAGTCTAAGTTGCGAAAACATCATGAAAAGTAGTTGAGGAGCAATCCAAATATACTCTTCAAATCTTCAATGCTATCACCTAGAAAACATCACCCCCAACAATATAGTGAGTTACAAAACTCAATAACATAGAATTTATGCTAAATTGCAGTTTTAGTTCCCATATTTTTACTAAATTGCAAAATTAGTCCCACTATTTTAAAAGTCAACAATTTTGGTCACTCTCTCTGATTTTTTTACTAAAAAATAGAGACGTGACATGTTTTAAATAATGTGTCATATGATACGATGATATTGAATAATTAACACCCATAAAATCGGAATAAAACACTGTAAAACACAGAGAAGTCACTTTTAGCATCAACTGACTTTGCAACAGGAGTTGTTTCTTTTCTATCACCACTCAAAAGTCCTAAAACATGCATGTCATGAATGACATTTGCATTAAAGTTTGACATTGAGGATCCTTTGGCCCAACAACAATGTCAATTGTTGTATTAGAGGTTTCAACAAAAACTTCATTATGTACTAAAACTTCTTTTACATACTGCAAGTCATAAACAACCACAGTAGGAATGCCATTAACGATTTGCTTGTAATTTAATAAATGATTGGTCTCAACATCGTCTAAAGGGAGTGAATAATTACTACTTCTTTATGATGTTCCTCTAAAGAAAAAGTTTCAACTAGGTCTAAATTAGAAACTTCGTCATAATTCTTATTATTTTTTTCTTGATCGCCACTAGAGAATTCTTGAATAACTATGTTGCCTCTTAACTTAATGTTGAGAATGTGATCAACAAATGGAGAATGAAAAATACAATGAGTACTAGAATCATGACATGATTTGCATGTACCCTCAATTTCATCACTGATAAGATCAATTGTGGTTTTTAGTGACATACTTCTTGATCATCTGCTTAGCAAATGCAACTTTTGTAAGAGTTTGAATTTTTCCGCGGTTGTAAGAGTAGTTCTTGCATTTATATTTATAATTCTGAATAACATTAAAAGATTCACACAAGAATGAAAATTTTCATAATCAATGTAAACAAAGAAGACATATTATTCACGTTCAACAAGAATACAATTTCGTAGCTCTTGTGCCATATCCATATCGACCAAATCCCTAGGGAGATGTCCCAAAGATTTTGAGTTAGTTGTTTAATTAAGAGATAAAGGGGTTTCAATACTTGAAGAGATCGTGAAGATGATATTTAACTTCCAATATTCCTGAAGCAAATTGTAAATTCAAATTCATCATTGGGAATTTGTGTCCCTTACCAAATTCCATTTGAAATCTTTCATCCAAGAGAAAACTTGAAGAAACCCCAGCTTCATAATCCATTTTCCAATTGTTTGAGTGCTTCGCACATCATTAGGAGAAGAAAAGTAAAACTCATACAATCGATTCTCTAGTGGAACAACTTGCCATGAACCAATCGACTTCCATAATTCCAAAAGTTTTTCATGTAAAATTGACAATGTAAGTGAGGTATCACATTTAGACATAATGTGTCTACTGTGATTTTTTTTTTTGCAACTCACCAAATCTAGTTAGTATTTGTATAAAAAAATATAAGAGTAGTTAAAACTCTAATAAAAGGAATATCAAATTTTTGTGTGGCTTTTTTTCCTTCTAATATTACCATTCATGTAAACTATTTTATTTACAATTTTATCCTTCTTTATTTAATTAATAAATGATTTTTTCTAATTTATATTCCTTATATAAAAGGATAGAACTAAATATTGGTGTAATATTTTTTCATTCACTTTTACCCTTTATTAAAAATAATTATTTATTTAAAATTTTATCATTTCATACTAATTAAAGAACTTAATATTTTGTAAGAGTTGAACTCAATATTTCATATTGTACTAGTGTTGACTTCACTTGACTCTGATGCCTTCATTTCCTCTGACATCTTAATTTCCTCTGATGTCTTTGTTTCGTCTGACATCTTCTATTCCTCTGATATCGTTTCCTCTGTTTCCTTGTTTTATTTACCACACACTCAATAAAATCATTAGTGCAATAAATTGTTCTCGCAAGGTATCTTTGTGATCATCAAAACGTGATGAATAAATTGTTCTTTGAATCAACCTGGTTCCAACCGTTTGTGCTAGAACTTTGAATATAGTGGTTCTATCTTTTGGGGTTGTACTTTTGAAACATTGATGTAGACTTTTATTATTGTTAGGCTTTAAGCTAGAGCATTTATTGAACCACTTGTGATATTATAACACGTTTACATTATAAGTTATTTTCTAGATAAATAGCTTGTTGTGTTACATTTTAGAAATAAATTCATATTTAAATAAGTGTTGAAAAGTAATTTGAATAACTTATTTTTTGTTGACGACTCATTTTAATCTTTCAGGGCCAATCATAAGGAAGTTACCAACATGCTAACCATACTTGCTTTGTATGGAAACTATCCGGATAAGCTATCAATTTATCAAAATCTAAAGCTGCTTTCAATAGGAATATACCTCAAACATATACATGTTGGGAGCCTCTTGCATACTTTGGAGTTAGTCAGAGACTAGGATGGGTTTCCTACATTTGGCTTTCCCTCTATCATAGGACGAAGCCAAAATGAAGTTGAAGATGCTGGAAAACACAAGAAAATGGAGAGTTTGAATTGTGATTTTTCATTTCTAAAAACTAGTTGAGTTGCTTAACCAAAAATATATTCTTTATCAAATCATTCAACTTACGATTATAAAACAGGTTTAGTGAAAGTATAGTTGAATCATAAATAACTTAGAATAGAATAACAGAGATAGAAGAAACACAAGGATTTTTATACTAGTTCACAACAGGTTGTTGCTACATCTAGTACTCTCCTTATAAAGAGATTTTGCCTCAATAAAATCGAGGACTTAATCCACTATTTTAAGCAATAGCATACAAGTATCATTTGCTCTACCTCTTTAGAGTTTTAGTATTCCTCTACAACCTCTCCAGGATATCACCATTAGAAACCTTCTCAACTTTCTGGCAGCCACCTATTGAGATTATGTGTGTATTGTTACACCTCTTCAGGTACTTCTTATGGATGAAAGAGTTGTTGCCACTATCAAGCATATTTACATCTGCTCTAGTTTGTATCTAAATTGACACAAAATTTGTTTCTAGGTTTCTACCTCTCATTGTTAGAAAATTACATTTGAAATCCTATATCAATTCAAGTGTATCAAACAACTTGATTGATTTACATCAATTCTAATTACTCTCTACTGAGAGGATTTTTCATTCACTCTTTTCATTTGATGTGTTCTAGGCTTTTAAAGAAATTCTTCTTAACACAACGCCTTTTTCATTCTCTCAGTTATATGTGTCATATTGATTGGTTTCTACTTAAATACAAAGAGATGTATCCATTGAGAATGTTATCATTGGGGATCTTGAATCGACATTCCTTAAGACATATCCATATATATCTTCATATTTATTCAACGTATCTTTTATTAAGAAGACAAATCTCTAAGGATGACATTATCAGAGGATGTCATGCGCTTCTTTAGTCAGAGGATAACTCCATCCTTGACAAATAAAGGATGATGGAATGTTGACATCTTATCAACGTGTTAATTGTATCATAATGTTGACTTGAAACGTTGAACAAACAGTCAACTGGTTTGCCATAATTATCATACGCAAATTCATCAGAGTGAGCTTGTAATCAGATTTGTTAGAGGCGCATTGGGAGAGCGTTTATCAGAGTAAGACACAACTTCAACACATTTTCCAAAGTCACCATGAACTTGTTTAGTATATTCTCTTTCTTTGTTCATCAAATGATCTAACTTGTATCCAACGATTGACTTTATCAAATGTTTCATTTAGCGCTTTTTTCAAATGTTATAATTGACATGATATTGTTCTTGGTTTGGTGGTTGTGTTCTTCGTGTGTCGCAATAAGGACTCGAGTTCGATCCGCGCCTCGCTTTCTTTTTGAATAAATTCCGCCTTAAAAAGGCGCAATGGTTGATTTAAAATGAAAAGGCGCGTTGAGAGGTTTCAAAGGCGCTGATCAGCCACCAGATCAATGCAACACTTCAATCAATAATGGAACGATATATGTATATATCTTTTCGCGAAACAGAATGGCAGAACCAAGGATTGTACCTCTTTTTCAAGTGACATTATTTTTCTATAAATAGAGTCACATTGGACAGAATAATAACACGAAAAAATTTAGAGATTGCCATCCACTTTTCTTACCCGTTCTTATATTCTATGTCATCTTATTCTTCTCTAATGCATGAGCGAAGAATAGGAAACATCATTTTGTAACATACTATTGAAAGATACGCTTAATGTGAATGTGCAATTCACTTTAAGGATTCGAGTTCGATCCGCGCCTCGCTTTCTTTATGAATAAATTCCGCCTTAAAAAGGCGCAATGGTTGATTTAAAATGAAAAGGCGCGTTGAGAGGTTTCAAACCCAGGTCATACGCGAACAGAGGCGCTGATCAGCCACCAGATCAATGCAACACTTCAATCAATAATGGAACGATATATGTATATATCTTTTCGCGAAACAGAATGGCAGAACCAAGGATTGTACCTCTTTTTCAAGTGACATTATTTTTCTATAAATAGTGTCACTTTGGAAAGAATGAAAACACGAAAAAATTTAGAGATTGCCATCCACTTTTCTCACCCGTTCTTATATTCTAAGTCATCTTATTCTTCTCTAATGCATGAGTGAAGAATAGGAAACATCATTTTGTAACATACTATTGAAAGATACGCTTGATGTGAATGTGCAATTCACTTCAAGGATTCCAAAATATCCTGAAGGGGATTCGCCGGTTAACCCGTTTGCATCCAATATATATAGATTGGTGGGGGCGAATCGAACCTAAAGCTTAGTGTGATACACACGCTTTGGATTTTACTTGTGCAACCTTCATCATCATCAAGTTCATCATCTTCTTGTTCAAGATTTGCAGCATACCCCCAACGAAAGATCCAACAATCTTTAGGTTCGAATATCAAATTTATTTATGACTGCAACTTTTAAAGGAGATGGACTTTCTTGACCATGGTGAAAGGTACACATTTAATTTATATGAATATATATGATATGTTTGAAATTCTAAATTCATATGTGGTTCTACAAAGTAATTATATTTGCTTATGTTAAATTTAACATGTGGTTAGATTGATATGCATGATTTAGAATATATATTCAAGTATGTGAATTTAATATGGTTTATGCATGAATTTTGCTTGTTTGGATTTTAAAAATTAATTAAAGTCTTGGAAATAATCACATATGAAAATTCATGGTTGGGCACTAAAAGTTATTTACTGTTAATACATTTATATATTACATTCATGCTTGAAATGCATATATAATAAAATTTCCTTTTTGGATGCATATATAATAATATGGAGATAGGATGTGGAAAATTAATAATATGCAATTAGAGATAATATGTTTTGATGAAATTTTTGGTTATCTATAGTGGATGTTTTTAGACTAAGAACAAGAATTTATGATTGACCGGTGGAAGAAAATTTATTTATAATTTGGTCTCTTAAATCTTGACAACTACGTATATGTTTGGTTTATGATTCATACTAAGCATATGAATTATTATAAAGTGTGTGTTTTAATTATATTGTTATTTCATGCTACAAGTTTTTATATTTAGAATTGATGATATCATATTACATGGACATAATAGTATGAAAGTAATTGTTTATTCGTTATCTTGAGATTAACAATAAATAGGGTATATATTTGGAATTATTGTAAGTTGACAAATGTTGTTGGAAGAAAGTAATAGAAAGTCTTAATGATTTTATTCCCTGTTTATTTTCTATTGTGATACTTATTTGGATTTACCATAGAACATATTTAAATATGAAACTCGAACTAACAAATAGAATTTATGATGCATGTATTAGTTATAACTATGAAGATATGGTTTCTTTAATAGAAATGAAATAAATTCTTATTTGCTAAGGAGTAGATGACTTACATGTTTGGACCCACCTTATAATATTTGATTATGAGAAATTTTTATGATCATATTTTGTTAGCTTGTGGCAATATATATTTAATGCATTCAATGTATTATTATATCTTGAACTTGGATATATTGAAAAGAGAATTAGAATTTTAAATTGAGATACTTATTAAATATAGCAAAAGGTAGAATGACATAAAAATTTATGTATGTGATAATTGAAATGTTTATTAATTGTATGTGATACAATATGAAGAGATTAAATAGAAAAAGTGTCATGGTTTGGTGATAGTTGTTCAACACTATCAAGAATATAAAAGGTAATCGGATGTTTGATGTAAGTCATGACTTATACCAGACCTGATATAGATATGTTATTGGAAGATTAAGTCGGTATACAAGCAATCAAAGTAAAGAACATTGGCAGACTGTTAATAGAGTATTAAAATATTTAAAAGGAACAATTAACTATAGTTTAATCTATAGTGGATATCCTTCAGTTTTGGAAGGATATACAGATGCCAGTTGGGTAACTTATGTTGAGGATCATGCTTCCACAAGTGGATGGATCTTCAACCTTGGTGGAGGTGCAGTTTCTTGGGGATCAAAGAAACAAACTTGCATTGCCGACTCCACCATGGCTGCAGAGTTCATTGCCCTAGCTGCAGGTAGTAAAGAGGCAGAATGGCTAAGAAATTTGTTGTATGAGATACCAATTTGGCCAAAGCCAATGGCACCGGTATCCATACACTGTGATAGTCAGTCCACACTATCCAAAGCATATAGCCAAGTATATAATGGAAAATCTAGACATATTGGTCTAAGACATAGCTATGTAAAGGATTTAATTTTAAATGGAGTAATATCCATAGTGTTTGTAAGAACAGAAAAGAATCTTGCAGATCCTTTGACGAAAGGTCTGACAAGGGACATGGTGTTGAAGACATCATTGGGGATGGGAATCAAGCCCATATCTAATTAATCATCAATGGTGGAAAATCGACTCACACTTGAGTAACATCAAGTCTTGAGTTCAATGATAAAAGTACACTGTTAGAATAATTGCAAGTACTTGAATATAGATACATCCCAAAGGTTGAAAGTACTTGGACCATAAAGTATAAAGTTGGAAGGTTGAGTTTTACTCTTAATAGACATATAACATAAATTTCCTAAAATACATATTATGGGTGTATTTATGATATAGTCTACCTATGTGAGGATGAAGTGAGGCTGCTTCAAAGAGTTAAAGGGCTTGACTATTAAATTCTCATCAAAAGGGTACATGACACAAGGCCTTATCAAATGTGTCATCTTTATAATTCTTTCGATAGTACCGAGATTTCATGTGTAAGTTGAGCACACTTGTTCTAATGAATAACTGGTTCAAAGCTTGTCTACCAATCTATTTGGGATAAGTGGAACGCATAGCTTACTAAGTAGTGGTTCAAATCGTAAGATACCATTATCTGAAACCATGATATGAACAGAAGATTTGGTCAAGATTTGATCAAGATTTATCTACAACAAAATATGAACAGAATCAATCTGAAGAATATACAAACGCAATCTGAACAAAATATTAAAATAATAAATCTGAACAATTTACTCACTCAATCTAAATAAAATAGGAACAGAATCAATCTGAAGATTTTACAAACTCAATCTGAACAAGATACAATTCAGAATTAAACAAGGACTAAATTGAAGCCCTAATTTTAACTATAAATAAATACTTAAGGCTGAAGAAGAACATCATAAAAAGCAAAAAAGAGTAGAAGAACTCAAGCTCAAAATTCCAAATTCATCTTAGAGTTCAAAGAGATAAACACTTGTTCGAATGAGAAATATTCTCTATGTTTTTTTTCTTAGAGTGTGAGAGTTATTATTATTATTAGCTTTATTAGAAGCAAACACTTAAAGTTCCAATCTTTTGTATCCAACCCGGTAGTGGTTTAGTTCTTTCTTCAATCTGGGGTTGTGAGGTTGTTAGGAGAAGACTTGGTTTTTTGGGTCAAGGTGGTTAGTTCCTCAAAAGTTTGGGGTAGTTAGGCTGTTTGGGAAAACTGACTTGGAGAGTCAAGTGCTTTGTAATTCAAGGTATTTGAATTAGTGGATTAAAACCTTCTGAATGAGAAGACTGGATGTAGCCAAGTTAGTGGTGAACCAGGATAAGTCTATGTGTCAAATTATTTATACTTTCATTGTTTGCCGCTTCTGAATCCGATTGCTTCTTATAAGTAATTCATAAAAACCAACCAGTCTTCTTCAAATTAGCAAAAAGTTATCAACTTTGTCAAATACAATTCAACCCCCTCACCCGTTCTCGTGTTTGCACCTTCACAATGCTTCTTATTGCTATATTATGACATATTCTATTAGTAAACATAATTACTTGTTTATTAGGTAATAATATTCTTCATGTTAAAAACACATAGATTATTATCTCTAATTTACTCATAATTTATTCTACCTTTAAATAGATAGTTGTTAATATAAGTCTTTGTCATCTAACTTAATCCGCACACTTAACAAATATTGTTGGGGGATAATTTTTCTTTATTTGTTTGTTTTATTATCATCGAAATATCAACTAGAGTATTATAGCTAAAACCACTTTTGCACTAACAAGAGTGTTTGAATTTGTCAAAAACAGAGTTTGTAAGAAAATTCAATCATGAGACACTTGCACTCTATCCAAGGCCGAGAAAGAGGTCCTTATTAAAGCAATTGCTCAATTAATACCCTTTTATTGCATGAGTGTTTTCTAAAACCCGCCATCCTACTTGGCTGTGGATATCGAAAAAATGATCAATTCTTACTAGTGGGGTACGAGGAGGAATTGTAGAAGAGGATAAATTGGTTCCAGTAGGAAGAGATGACAGTTCCGAAACATAAAGGTGGACTAGGCTTTCGAGACCTCCGTGGCTTCAACATCGGCTTACTCGGGAAACAAGAATGTAGTCTCGGGACTAACCACGATATTGTCTCTTACCGTATTCTCAAAACTAAATACTTTTTGGATGCCACTTCAGTTCATAATCAAAATTATATATGGCGTGGCATCAAAACTTCTCAAGAGCTCAAAAGTTAAGGCTATCGATGGCGCATTGGAGACGGTTCGCTCAATAATATTTGGACTGAACCATGGCTGCGACATAATCCAAACAGCAGACCGTTGACTCCAATTCATAATAGACTTAGTTCACTTGCAGTAGGACCTCATTCATTTACATTCTCGCTGCTGGAATGTAGACATGCTCGCAGATTCCTCTGCTCGGGACCAACGCATCTGGAACAACACAAAAAATGGAATTTATACAGTGAAATCTGCTTATAAGCTATAAATGGAGCATTTTTCGAGCGCTAACAGTTTAGCAATAGGTGGAGACTGGCCAGTTTTGTGGAACTTACCCATCCCTCCGAATCGTATGAACTTACCATGCCGAGGAGTAGACTGCCCATCTATATGTAGCAGGTGTGGTTCTTATGAGGAAACAAACATTCATCTAATGTGTTGTTGTCCAAACTGATGCAGACAGTGGCGGAGCTTAGCTCTGGTTTACAATTAGGAGAAGTAATTCTCTGGTTAGGAGCTTAGCTCTGGTTTAGAAGTTCAAAAGAACTTTGGTTTATCATTTCCGTTTCTGTTTTCCTCCATTTTAAGAGGTTGAAGCTCATCATTTTCAGTAATTAAATCCATTTTCATTATCTTAAAATTCCGTGTCCTATCAGTATGAGATAAACATACAAAAATCTTTGTTCATAAACATCTGATAGAAAATCTTACAGGATATGTGTACTATTTGAAGATGATTTTGATAACTCAGATCATGGCTTTATTAATGAATTGATGGTTTTACTTTGTAGTCTTAACTGTAAATGCAATTACATTCCAATTTCTTATTTTGCTTAATTACGTCTGGCTATTAGTAAATGTTAAAAAATTCTATTCTCCTAAATTTCACCTTACTTCAGGATCTTTTTGGGGATACCCTATTTCTTACTTTATCATAATCTAACAAGCAATTTAATCACTTGTTTGGTGTTCTGATCGTATTCAAATTAGTCTACAATTCATGAATATTGTAATATGTTGTCAGATGTAGGTAGTCTAATGTACATAACACATACTTTATGTTCTCTTTTCTCATCAAAATTATAAATGTTTTCTTTTCTGTTGCTTTCTAGTTGGACCAACCAGCATGCCATGTCAGCCGATGGTTCTTTGCATATGCTAAACCCCTCGAAATTAATGTGGATAAGGAAGAGTTGGAAGGTATATATATATTGAATTTACTTATGACCCAAGGAATCCTTTTTTTCTTAATCTAAATGCATGGAAAATAGTTGATACAGATGAAGACTGTTTAACTGAACACTCGTTTACCTTTCTTAATCTAGGTTTTAAACTCGGATTTTTAATCTAAAATACTTAAAATCCAGAGTTAAAAATGGACCGTCTGATCTTAATTGAACTGTTCATATGTGCTGACTGCATTGCAGCCAACTACAGCAAATCCAAATCCTACTTCACACATGTAATATGCTTCAACTTGCTTCCGTAGATGTAGAGAAAAAACTCACAGCTTGTCTAAAGATTTCAATGTGGAAAGTGGAGAACTTGCACCAATGTTTGTTCCTGGACCCTTTGCAATAGCCCATCATCTTATTTCCTCTTGCGCATTCCCAGATCATAATATAAACGGAAGTGAATGCCATTCAAAACAACCTAGTGGTTCTGTGTCAAATTTGTAGGATTGACTGTATTTTGAGGATAGCTTTGCATATAAGGCTTATCTATTTTATTATATTATTATGTATCTCTAGAAGGCATATAGTAGCTATATGAGTTTTGAATATTTCAATTCCAATAGTTGTGAAGATCATGTTATAATATATTATATCATATAGAGACAAATGTTAAGATTGGATGTATTATGTATAAGGTTGCATTTTGTTTATTTCGAAAACATTTATCATTATTTGGCTTTAGTACCGATGATATTGTCGTGTTACTACTGATAAAAAAAAAATTGTCGTGTTACTAGAAACGTTGTCAAATTCACTACTCATCTACCTTAATTAACTTAAGAAACATAATAAGATACAATATTGCAATTCCTAATGGAAGGACAAGTACTATACCCATTAAGAAGATCAAAACAAATCGATAGTAACAAGAAAGCATAAAATAATGTAATAACAAGAAATCATAAAAAATGAATCCTTTTTTTTTCTTTGATTATAACAAATTGTAATGACTAATATAGTATCAGAAAAATCATATTAACTAATAATGAGAAAGAAATTCATAAAGAATGGTAAGAATTACAGATCTTTACAAAAAAAGAAAATCAAAAACTAATATGTATTTGTTCATATCCTATATCCTTGAATCTAATTTGTCACCAACACATTTTGGGTTTTGTTTGGCCAAAATTTGGCGACCAATGTTTTTCCAATCAACATTACATGAGTGTGTTTCTGGGTATCTATGTCTTCCACAAAATACATCTCCACAGCGACACTCGAATCCAATTATTCCAACTTTTTTGTTGCAACTATTGCACCTATTTTTCTTCTTGATGGTTGTAGTGTCTGTCAGAGTAATAGAATCAATAGCTGCACATACTTCAGTTACAGAGCTCTCTGAAATATTCTGTTTTCGAGAAGGGGATGATGAACCAAGAATAGGACCTTCAATTTCTGATGCATTGGTGTTTTTTTCGATGCAATATTTGTAACACTTTGAACAAAAGTTGTTGTTTTCAGCAGAACCGTAGAAACCACAACCATTGCGACAAAGCTTTAGATGAACCATATTGTTTCACTTCGATTGGCTTAAGGAAAAACGTAAAAGGATGTTGATATCACTTAACAAATTTGGAGAAGAAGAAAACTTTCAGAGAAGAAGAAAGGTTTCACAAAGTGAATATGCAAGAAATAGTTAATTGATTTATTGAAAGCGGGTGTTTAATTTATAATGAATAATGGCACTAAGTTAGATCGTCAAAAACATATCTCCTCATTAATGGCATATCAATTAGTCAAGAGTTCATTCAATCAAATCCAATTAATCAGGGAACTTTCTCTCTATCTATATAATGATAGTTATATCTTAATGAGATTTATTTTTTATTTTTTTTATTTTAACATTTGAATAATTATTTATTTAATTAAAAAAAATTATATTATAAAATCAAATAAAAATATATTAAATTGAAAAAAAATACATCAAAGTTAATGTAGTTGAGGAGATGTGCTAAAATAAATAACGTCGCACTCCTATTTGGCGCGATACATTAATGGTTTAATTCTATTTTCTTAATGACTCACTCCTATTTTTTCTCCAAATCAAATAAATAAAAAAATAATAATAAAAATACTTACAAATGCTTTAATGTTTTCAATATTGTCCATCTATTAAATGTGTTTTATTTTTTTTAATATTTTTATTACATTAACAATTTTTTTTAAAATATTTTTTATTATTTTTTTATTACATTAACAATATTTTATTTTTATTATTATTTTATATTTTTTTGTTTATTAGATCGGAGAAAAAATTGGAAGAAGTTATTAATAAAATAGAATTGTGTTGCTATTTTATCTACAAAATTTTAGGGTCACTTTATTTGTTTGTCACATATGTATTTTTTTCTATTAAATGTATTTTGTTTTATTTTAATAATATTATTTTATTTTTTAAAATATTTTTATTAGTTTTTATTTACTAAATTAACAATAATTTATTTT
>JBBPBQ010000003.1:33950231-33969909 GCA_037974755.1 Cicer yamashitae
AGTTTTTTATTTTTTTTAAAAAACGGACAAGATAAGTTAGAAATATGCTGTTATTAGAAAAATTTAATTAAATACACCTATCTAAGGGTAATAATAAGAAACTTCATCACCTATATTTCAATTGAGGATTTTTTTATAACCAATTGAGAATTTATTTGATGACGTGGATAAAAAAGATAAGTTAGGAAAAATTATATTCAGTTTTAATTTTCAATCAAATTTTGATGAATAATATGATAAAGTGATCATGTTAAATCATAAAATAGGATTTAATTTATATATATTGTAAAGAGTTTTTAATTTTTGTTGAACAATCATAACCGTTAGATAGATTATTAAAGATATTTAATTTTTACTATAATTATTTTTAAAGTCATGTTCATGAATATTTTACTTTTCTATGGAGAGTGCATGGATTTTTTTATATAGATATCCTCTTTTTGAAAAAAGTTATCCAACTTTTTGGCACCAGGAGCAGACCAGCTACTACGTTTTTTTATTTATTTTTTTTATTTTAACTTTTGAAAAATTGGAAAAATTGTTAATTTAATTAATAAAAAATAATTAAAATATTTAAAAAAATAAAATTATATTAATAAAATTAAATAAAATACATTAAATTGAAAAATAAAATACATCAACTTTAATACGGTTGACTAGATGTGTCAGAACAAATTACGTCTTCCTAGTATTTTGCAGATAAAATAGTAACAAAATTCCGATCTAATAAATAAAAAAATAATATAAATAATAATAAAAATAAAATATTGTTAATTTAATTAAGAAAATAAGAATAAAATATTTAAAAAAAATCAAAATATATTTAATAGAAAAAAAAAATACATCAAAGTTAATGTGGTTGAGTAAATGTGCCAAAACAAATAATGTGTCACTCCTATTTTGCATATACCAGTAACTTAATTCTATTTTGTTAAGGACTTCCTCCTGTTTTTTCTTCGGATCAAATAAATATTAATAATAATAAAGTAAATTATATTAATAAAATTAAATACATTAAATTGAAGAAACAAAATACATTAAATTAAAGAAAAAAATATACCACAAATTGAAAAAAAAATACCTCAAATTTAAATCAATGATTTCCATCTAAATGTCCTCTAGTTCCACATCTGGGCGGTCGTCGAACTCGTCTAACCCTTTGAACGATTGAGATTGTTCCGGTTAATCCTCATTTTGATGTTAGAGTTATACATGGAATCAAAAATAGCATAAGCCGACTCAAGAGTTGTGCAATGAGTTTCAAACAAATTATAAAAAATCTCGTTCTTTATCGAATTAACGGGGTTGGTATTTCTCACACAGAAGGACACGTTATTTGTTTTTGCATTAAGTTTGATGTTTTTTTTTCTTCAATTTAATAAGTTTTATTAATATAAGTTTTTTTTATTAATTAAATAAACAATTATTCAAATGTTAAAATAAATACAAAATTTAACTTACTACGTGGTGCGACTTAGGATATATTGATTAAAAAAAAAAAAAAAAACCACATATCTAACTGTAGTTTTTTATTTTTTTTAAAAAACGGACAACATAAGTTAGGGATATGCTGTTAATAAAAAAATTTAACCAAATACACCTATCTAAGGGTAATAATAAGAAACTTCATCACCTATATTTCAATTGAGGATTTTTTTATAACCAATTGAGAATTTATTTGATGACGTGGAGAAAAAAATAAGTTAGGAAAAATTATATTAAGTTTTAGTTTCAATCAAATTTTGATGAGTAATATGATAAAGTGATCATGTTAAATCATAAAAATAGGATTTAATTCATATATATTGTAAATAGTTTTTAATTACTGTTAAACAACCATAACCGTTAGATTATTAAAGATATTTAACTTTTATTATAATTACTTTTAAAGTCATGCTCGTGATTAGTTGGAATGTGTTTAGAATATAAAACTTTTCTATGAACAGTGCATGAATTTTTTATATAAATATCCTTTTTATTTTAAAGTTAACCAACTTTTTGGCACTTGTAGGAGGTTGCATCTTTGGCATGCGACCATGTGAAGAACTTTTTTTTTCTCAACTGGAGGTAGCATCTTAGGTATGCGACTAGCTACTACGTATTTTTTTTTATAATTTTTTTATTTTAACTTTCGAAAAATTGTTAATTTAATTAATAAAAAATAATTAAAATATTTAAAAAAACAAAATTATATTAATAAAATACATTAAATTGAAAAATAAAATACATCAAAGGTTGACTAGATGTGGCAAAACAAATAACGTCTTCCTTGTATAATTTTGAGTTTCAGAGTTATACATGAAATAAAAAACAGCATAAGCCGACTCAGGAGTTGTGCAATGAGTTCCTAACAAATTACAGAAAATCCTGCTCTTTGTCGGATGAATGGGGGTCGGTATTTCTGGCCTTGAAGGAACGTAATACAGAGTCGGTATATCTGCAGATTCATGTAGATGTGCTGGTGGTGACGGACCATAATATGGAACTTCTGTAGGGGCATGCAGGTGAGGTGATGATAAAGACGGTGTTTGGTGCGTGGTTTGTTGTTGCAGGGTTGAGTGCACGTGAGAATATGATGAAGGTTGCAAACGTGGATCACGCAGATATTATTCCACAAATATATATTATTTGGTGTGATGTCTAAACCAATTCATATATTCTTCACTGTGGTATAAAACACCTTCTACGAATTGACCTTGCAATACGTAATTCTCACGTTCATACCAATTATAATCTCATATTTCCAAACCTAGTTCCAATTATCATCAACGCCACGCCTGATGTCGACTGCATGGTAGATTGTCATGTCCTTTGGTGGTTGTGGAATTTGTTGATGGAAGCCGAACTGAAGTGCGACTCTATCTATATGATGTTTTTCGACAATATGATAACAGTGCAGATAGGTACTTGCAGTCCATGTTTTTCATCTCTTGTTCGGAAACCTCGTGTTGGAACCCGGGTACAGTTTGAAACGAAGCTGATATGTTAAAAATAGGCGAAAACAAATATTAAGAGGTATAAAAAAAACAATATAATTAAAAAAGTGCAAATAAATGTGAACGAATATGTTACTTTCTGAACCATCATGTGATCGATTGTTTTTCGGTATCCTTCTATGTCGTTATGAGGAACTCTACTGAAATTTACACCACCAGAATTAAATCTTTCGAATATATCAAAAATAAAAAAAATTTAATTAAATCAGTAATATGGTAAGTAGTTAGTTTTAAAAAAAGAAAAATATATAAAATTTATCTACAACAGTTACCTTTGTGAAGTGGAAATATCTATGCTTTGGGTGATTCTGGAGCGACACAAGACAAACGATACCATGCCCAATTTTGCAATAACAATGCATTTCTTCCTATAGACATTACACCGGGTTTCGTAGAAAGACACAATTCTCTATAAAGTTTTGCTAAAACTGCCGAATCCCAACTATATTGGGATGCTTTACTTAAATCCCCCAAAAGTGAAATATATTTTAAATGTACACGATTGTTGGATTTGTCCAGCATCAACAACCCTCCAATCATACGTAGGATCTATGCTCGACACGATGTTTGTCTTTCTACTACAGCTGCATTGTCACCAACATCGTCAAATGTTTCTTTAAGCCATTTTAATATAATAAAATTACCCTTTGTTGCTCCCTCAGGTGGGATAACTCCTAAGTAATCTTGACAAACATCTTTAACATTTACAAAATTCGAACTGCTAACAGGAAAACCAGAAACATTTAATCCTAAAAGGTAGTATACGTCTTCTAAAGTTATTGTCCACTCACCTATTGGGAGATGAAAAATATGAGTTTTTGGTCTCCATCTTTCAACCTGTAATCAGCCCAACATCTATTTTATAGTTTCCAAGTTTGATCACTTCACCAAATCCGGCCTCTTGCAAATACGGTAATATGGCTTCATTTGATTTTTTGTTAACATTGACCATGACATTTAAGTTTATCCTTTTAAGGGTATCTGAAATTAATAATAAATAAAATACTCAATATATATGACACAAATATATCTGAAAATAATATATATGAAATTAATAATAAAAGCAAAATAATCAATGACACTAAAAAAACTATAAATTAAATTAAGTAAATATATAAAATACTTACAAATGCGTTAATGTGTTGAATTTTAGCTATGTGATTCGTAGATAATTCCATCAGTAAAACAGAAATTTTGATTGAGAACGTTGAAGAAATTTTCAATTCTGCGATTTAAGAAATTTAGATTGAGAAAGTTGAAGAAAGTTTAATTCAAAACGTTGAATTGATGTGCTTGTAAAGGGGTCGCTTCCCCAGCCTACGATCCATTAAGGAAGTCACATCCTCAGGTAGCGAACCCTTAGGGACGTCGCATCCCCAGGTAACAATCTCTGCCTGCTTTTATCCAGGCCGTTGATTATATTTTATCGATGGCTGTGGATGGTTTAGGGGTATGAATTCTTGTTATTTTGTTTGGACCAATCAAATTGGTCTATTCAATATTTAATCTTGACCTTCCAATTTAATTTATCAACGGCTTGGATGGTGTAGTAAAAATCCTTAATCCTTGTTATTTTATTTGGACCAATCAAATTGGTCTATTAAATATTTAATCTTGACCTTCCAATTTAATTTATCAACGGTTGTGGATAAATAGAAAAATAAATCACACCTTACTATCTCACCATACCTTCTAACATTTCATACTTAATCAATTACTTAATCATGGATGCTCAACAAGTAATTTGTATTGTTAATTACAATGGTTCAATTCTCGACGGAGTTGAAGGTAAAACTTTTGTAAGTGATTATAAAAATGCGTTCAAAGTACATTATGGAAGCAACCTTGCTCGTCTAAAGAATGCCATTAAAAATAAAGTTACAACTCGACGACAAAGTCACGATAACTGATATAGTTTATCGGCACCTTGTCTTCTTTGGTGAAAATACAACAAGGTTTGAATTGATGAGAGTTTGCGATGACGAAGATGTTCAACTGATGTTTGATGTTTATGCACAATGGTTACAACTCGACACCATCGAGTTATATGTTACATTTGAGATGGTCCTACATCAACAAACATTGATCAACCATCAACCTCAAACATTCCTAATCCCGACTACATCCCATATTTCGATCAAAGCACCCCTTATCAACTTGACTTATATTCTGCATCACAACACTATGAACCATACTCTAGCCAAATTGAACAAACTCATCCGGAAAGTTTTCAACTCCATCATGAATCTCCCCCAACAAGTCCACAATACGATCTTCCGCTTAGTGTCTTATATAATATCAACGAGGAAGAATTAGGCGATTACAGTGAAGATGATGAAACTTACTTCGATGAATCATCTGGTGATTCTGACAATGACATTGATGTTGACGAAGATATGGAAGCAGAAGACCAACATATCCTACCTATATTCGATCCACCATTTCGCTTGAAGAACATCAATTTAGATACTACAGAGCAATCAAATAAATTTGTTCACTTGTTCATTAACGAAATCCCAACAGTAGATGGAACTCTTGCAGTTGGAATGAAGTTTCAAAACAAGGATGAATGCATATATGCAATCAAACATTACCATTTAAAATAATCTATGAATTTTGCGGTACAAAAATCAGATTTAGAAAGGTATGTTATTAATTGTTTAAGTCTAAATTGTTTGTTTAGATGTAGAGCTTCAAAACGCAAAAAGAGTGAATTATGGGTGATTGGAAAATTGAATCTGCCTCATACATGCACAAATTCTGCATTGTCACAAGATCATCAGAAACTCGATTCTGACATGATATGTACAAGCGTAATGTATTTTCTGAAAGTGGACCCTTCAATCAAAGTGAAGGTCATTATTGCTCAAATTCAGGCTTTGCACAAATACATAGTAAGTTGTAGAAAGGCTTGGATAGGAAAAAATAAAGCGATCGAACAAATTTATGGCAATTGGGAAAAGTCTTACAATCAACTCCCACAATGGTTGTTGGTTATGCAAACGTATGCTCCAGGAACCAAAATAGAAATGGAAACGATTCCAGCTTATCATGAGAATAGTTCGATAAGTAGGACAAATATCTTTCATCGACTATTTTGGGATTTCCTTCCGTGCATATCTATGTTTAAACTCTGCAAACCACTTGTATAAGTTGATGGGACTTGGTTGTACGGCAAGTACAAAGGGACTCTATTGGTAGCAGTTGCACAGGATGCGAATGACAATGTCATTCCTATTACTTATGCTCTTGTGGAAGGTGAGACAACATAGGGTTGGAGTTTCTTTTTGAGAAATTTGAGAAAATATGTCACTCCGCAAGCCAACCTTTGTTTGATTTTAGATAGATATGAATCCATTAAAAATGCTTATAATAATCCAAATAATGGGTGGCAAAATCCTCCGTCAAAGCATTAAGGGTGTACGCGGGTTGGGTTGAGTTCTAAATCCGTATCTTTTTCTTTAACCCGAACCAAACCGATCCGATCGAGAACGGGTTGGGTTGGCGGGTTATACATAAATAGTAACTTGTTTTTTATTTTACGGGAGAAACATAAGTAACAACAATAACAATTTAATTGAATGAAAATATATTTAATATTTGAACGTCTCAAAAACCATAAAATTTCAATCACATCATTCACCACATTTTAGTTTACTAAGCTATCACAATTTTTTAATAGTAGTGCTTCATTTGTTTATTTTTAGAGTACTTACTATTTTCAAATAAAATAATAAAAAAAAAGTGTTTAATAGATTTAAATGTAAACAAATTTAAACTAGATTCATCATATTTAATATTAATTTTTTAAAAATATTAATCGATTGATATTAAATACTATGATGAAATGTTTGGAAAATCTATAACAATTATTGATTAATATGAATATTATGTTTCATATTCGAATACGCCATAAATTTATTTATCATTTTATCTAAATAAAAAAAAACAATAACAAAATATAACATTTAACTCAAATGAAGCTTTCTTTGCGACAATTTTTTTTAATAAAGTTTCTTCACAAGCGTATTTAAATTTAACCAACATTTTATTACATAAAATTCAATTTATCATAAAAATCAATATACTTGATAATTTTTTTCTAAAAGAAATGTATCTTGCCCGAATGACATAGATAATCTAGGGAAAAATACTCTACACACCATACTTTGATAACAAAAAATTATCTAGAAGAGAAGAAGAAGGTGGGCGGTGGCGCGGCTGCAGGAAGTCTGGAACAGAAGAAGAAGGTGGGTGGTAGCGCGGCTGTTGGAAGAGAAGGTGGCGCAGATGTGGAAGAGAAGAAGAAGGTGGATGGCGACCGCTGAAAATCTGAAGGAGAAAAAGATTAATGAAACCCTATTGGGTTGCTGGACTATTGGTCTGCCAAACAATTTTTTTTTTTAAAATCATAACTAGTCACCAGGTCGGGTCTATGGGTCGACGGGTTCAAATTGTTGAACCCATTACCCGAACCGAATATAAGCGGGTTTTAACGGGTTGAGTCGGGTCGGACCCGAAAGTGACCGGGTACAAGTAAAAATCCTGAACCTCGATGTTGTTTGCGAATGCTTTTACTATTTAATGTATAAATAAATAATTAGTGATTTTTTTTAAAGAGAAAATGAAAAATAATTTAATAATAATAAATAAATAAAACAGAAGATTAATAAATTTTAAATTATTGAAGTGAAAATATCTTAAACATTACTTGGCATAAGTTTATTACTAATAAAGATCAATTTGTATGCTATTTTATATTTAAGAAGATTTATGAATATTGCAGGGATGAAATTCAACAAATTATTTTTCAAGGACTAAAACTGAAAAATGTTATATTTACAGGGACCAAAAACTGTTTTCCTTTGTCAATTAACGTTTTTGTAACGTCCACTTAACGTTAAGGACCAAAAATAATTTTTTTTTTGATATTACAGGGATGCAAACAAAAAAAAATTACGAGGACCAAAATCGAAAAAAGTTAAATTTACAAGGACCAAAAACATATTTAAATCTTCACAAATTTTCGCTAGGGAATTTAAGGAAAATCATTGAAGAAAAAAATTATTTCTATGGGTAATAATTTCATTCTTACTTTTTATAATTAGTGTAATTTTTAAAAATGCTACCAATAAAAATTTGACACATTGTCTATTGTATAAATGCAGGTTACTCCATTAATGAGCCTACATATAGATGAAGACATCGGCATAGTAAACCCGGAGGCTATAAAATGGTTAGACAACATACCGCGGGGAAATTTTGATGGAGGTAGCCATTGGAGTCAGATGACTACCAACTTTGTGGAGTCGATCAACGGAGTATTAAAAGGCACACGCAACCTTCCCATCACTGCTTTGGTCCAATCAACTTATTATAAGTTAGGGACACTATTTCCAACCATGAGAAAACTACACGCATCAACTTTAGCTGTTGGTCAGGTATACACAGAAAATGCATAAATTTTATGAAATTCAAAATACGTAAATCCAATAGCCATAAAGTGGATAGTTTTGATCGGAGCAACCATACTTTCATGGTCCACGAGACGGTAAATCTAAGAGAAGGGCGACCAATTGGTCATTTTAGTGTAAACCTTCCTACTTTATTATTATTATTATTATTATTATTATTATTATTATTATTATTATTATTATTATTATTATTATTATTACTATTATTATTATTATTTATTATATTTTGAGGAAAAATAGAACAGAGTTGTTAATAAAATAATATTAAGTGCTAATTTAACCGAAAAATAGGAGTTAGTTGTTAAAATAACATAACACGTTATTTATTTTTAATTTATTATTATTTTTTATTTATTAGATCAAAGTAAAAATAGGAGGGAGTTGTTAACACAAATAAAATTATTTTATTATTTTATTTATTTGATAATATAATTTTGTTTTTTAAATATTTTAATTATTATTTATTAATTAAATTAACAATTTTCCAATTTTTCAAAATTAAATAAAAAAAAGAACGTAGTAGTTGGTCGGATGCCCATGATGCGACCTCCTACTGAAAAAAAAAAAAAAAAGTTTTTCACATGGTCGCATCCGATGATGCGAACTCGTACTGCTGCCAAAATGTAGGGAATTTTGGTATATTTTGTTTCAAAGTAGAGTGAAATGATAAATAAATTTAAAAACTAGTATGTAATTTCATAATAGGAGTAATTTTGTAATTTTATATAACTTAAAAAAAAATTGATAAGCTAGAATATGAAAATGAAAGAAAAAAACAATTCAAGGGGACAAAACTAAACTTAAGAGGAAAGAAAACAACCATCCGAATTTTTTAAAATAAAACTGGATTAAAATAAGAAGTTGTCAAAAGATATTAAATGTAAATACTAATTAATTATTAGCTGATTTGTCAAAAAATATTATTAGTAATATTTTTCCCTTAAATGTATAGACAACTATAGAGAAGTCATTTGATCACTTAATTTTGCTTGTTTCTTTTCCATCACCACTCAAAAGCCCTAAAACCCGCATATCATGAATAACATTTACATTAAATATCTTTTGACATCAGGGATCCCTTGAGCTCACCAACAACGTCAATTGTTGTTATAGATGTTTCAACAAAATCTTCATTATGTATTAAAACTTCTTTTAAAAAATACAAGTCATAAACAAACACAATAAGAATGTCATTAACAATCTGATTGTTATTTAATAAATTATTAGTCTCAATATTATCCTAAGGGAGTGAATCTTTACTACTTCCCCATGACATTCCTCTTGGAGAAAAAGTGTCAATTGAGTCTGAATCAGAACTTCATCATGATTCTTATAAACTTTTTACTGATCGATAGGGGAGAATTCATGAGTAATTGTGTTGCCGCCTAACTCAATGTTGATAATGTGATCAATAAAAGAAGAATTAAAGACACAATGAATAGTAGAGTCATAACATGCTTTGTGTGTACTCTCAATTTCTGCACTGATTGGGACAACAACGTTTTTATTGACATGTTTCTTGACCGTCTACTTAGCAATTGCAACTTCTTTACGAGTTTGAATTTTTCAATGGTTGTGAGAGTATTTCTTACATTTATCTTCAGAATTCCCAACTACATTAAAAAATTCACAAAACAATGACAATTTTCATAATCAATGTAAACAAACAAGATATATATACTTCAAGTTCAACTAGAATACGATCTCACAGTTCTTGTGTCATATCCATATTGACCAAAGGGGTTTTGATACTTGAAGGGACCGTGAAGAAGATCTTTGGTTTCCAATATTTATGAGGAAAATTGTAAATTGTAACCCCGTCCTAATCTTTTAAATAAGGTTTTTTGCAAAATATAGTTTTTATTTTATTTTTTTATTTTATATATATTCCAAATGTTTTCAAAGTAAAATAAAATAAGGCACTGTTTGGAAACACCAATAAGCTAGTTTATAAACTTGTTAGATTAAAAGAGATGTGTTTGGTAAACAAGTTTTTCTCATTAGCTTGTAGCTTATTCTGATATGCTATTTAAAGTTGCATTTAAACATATAACTTATAACTTTTTACATTTTCTTCCATTTATAACCTTATTATTTTATTTTTATTATTTTTTATCCTTATGTAATACAAAATAACTACATCACTCACTCACTATTTCCTCACCCACTAGTTTACAACTTCACGGTGAACAAAGTTTCCAGTTTCTTTAATTCATTGCCAAAATAACTCAAAACAAAAAAAATAATCATGTTATTCATCTTACAAGAAATTGATTAAGGTATGCATTGCTATATTTATTATTATTTCTTTATCTTTTAATTTATCATTGTGATAAAGTTAAATTCATTTTTTATACCAAATTGTAAACGGTAAATGAATTGCATTGTTTTTACGATTATTATTTATACATATGGAGCTCGCTAAACTTTTAGAGAACTATTCAAATTTATTTTTGTATTGTAATAAAAAAAAGTAAATGATGTAACAAAAAAGAGTAAATGAATTGCATGGTTATGGTTTTTATTTCAAAGCTTTGTTGTATTTTTTTTGGGTTTCTACCACAAAAGTCATCAATGAGAGAAATATAATATAGTAAGGGATAAAGAGAGGAGGTAACGTGAGTGAAAGATATATCACGTGAAATGAGCAATCACATCGGGAGGAGAAGCAGGTGAGAAAGGTGGGAGTGACGTGCATGTGAGAGATTAGATAAAAATGTGACATTTTTTTGTTACTTTAAATTAAATAATTATGTCATTTTTAGTCATTTTATATTTTTAAAAACTAAATTTACCAAACACTTTAATTTCAATTAATTAGCTTTTCAGCTATAAGTCATAAGTTATCAGCTAGCTTTTTAGCTACCGGCCAGTTTTTTTAGCTATCAGCTAGCTTATAACTTAATTTTACTAAACGAAGTCTAAGTTGCGAAAACATCATGAAAAGTAGTTGAGGAGCAATCCAAATATACTCTTCAAATCTTCAATGCTATCACCTAGAAAACATCACCCCCAACAATATAGTGAGTTACAAAACTTAGTAACATAGAATTTTGGTAAAATTGTAGTTTTAGTTCCCATATTTTTACTGAATTGCAGAATTGGTCCCACTATTTTAAAAGTCAACAATTTTGGTCACTCTCTCTGATTTTTTTTACCAAAAAATAGAGACGTGACATATTTTAAATAATGTGTCATATGATACGATGTTATTGAATGATTAACACCCATAAAATCGGAATAAAACACTGTAAACCACAAAGAAGTCACTTTTAGCATCAACTAATTTTGCAATAGGAGTTGTTTCTTTTCTATCACCACTCAAAAGTCCTAAAACATGCATGTCATGAATGACATTTGCATTAAAGTTTGACATTGAGGATCCCTTCGGCCCAACAACAATGTCAATTGTTGTATTAGTGATTTCAACAAAAACTTCATTATGTATTGAAGCTTCTTTTACAAACTGCAAGTCACAAACAACCACAATAGGAATGCCATTAACGATCTGCTTGTAATTTAATAAATGATTGGTCTCAACATCGTCTAAATGGAGTGAATAATTACTAGTTCTTTATGATGTTCCTCTAGAGAAAAAGTCTCAACTAGGTCTAAATTAGAAACTTCATCATAATTCTTATTATTTTTTTCTTGATCGCCACCAGAGAATTCTTAAATAACTGTCTTGCCTCTTAACTTAATGTTGAGAATGTGATCAACAAAAGGAGAATTAAAAATACAATGAGTAGTAGAATCATGACATGCTTTGTATGTACCCTTAATTTCTGCACTGATCGGATCAATTGTGGTTTTTAGTGACATACTTGTTGATCATCTGCTTAGCAACTGCAACTTTTGTAAGAGTTTGAATTTTTCCATGGTTGTGAGGGTAGTTCTTGCATTTATATTTATAATTTTGAACTACATTAAAAGATTCACAAAAGAATGAAAATTTTCATAATCAATGTAAACAAAGAAGACATATTATTCACGTTCAACAAAAATACAATCTCGCAGCTCTTGTGCCATATCCATATCGACCAAATCCCTAGTGAAATGTCCCAAGGAATTTGAGTTAGTTGTTTCATTAAGAGATAAAGGGGTTTTGATACTTGAAGAGATCGTGAAGATGATCTTTGGCTTCAAATATTCCTGAAGCAAATTGTAAATTCTAATTCATCATTGGAAATTTGTGTTCCTTACCAAATTCCGTTTGAAATCTTTCATCCAAGAGAAAACTTGAAGAAACCCCAGCTTCATATTCCATGTTCCAATTGTTTGAATGCTTCGCACATCGTTAGGAGAAGAAAAGTAAAACTCATACAATCGATTATCTAGTGAAACAAGTTGCCATGAATCAATCGACTTCCATAATTCCAAAAGTTTTTCACGTAAAATTGACAATGTAATCGAGGTATCACATTTAGACATAATGAGTCTACTGTGATTTTTTTTTTTTGCAACTCACCAAATCTAGTTAATATTTGTATTAAAAAATATAAGAGTAGTTAAAACTCTAATAAAATCTATACTATATATAAAAGGAATATCAAATTTTTGTGTGGCTTTTTTTCCTTCTAATTTTACCATTCATGTAAACTATTTTATTTACAATTTTATCCTTCTTTATTTAATTAATAATTGATTTTTTCTAATTTATATTCCTTTATAAAGAAGGATAGAACTAAATATTGGTGTAATATTTTTTCATCCATTTTTACCCTTTATTAAAAATATTTATTTATTTAAAATTTTATTATTTCATACTAATTAAAGAACTTAATATTTTGTTAGAGTTGAACTCAATATTTCATACTGTACTAGTGTTGACTTCACTTGACTCTAATGTTTTCATTTCTTCTGACATCTTAATTTCCTATGATGTCCTTGTTTCGTCGGACATCTTCACTTCCTCTGATATCGTTTCCTCTGTTTCCTTGTTTTATTTACTACACACTCAATAAAATCATTAGTGCAATAAATTGTTCTTGCAAGGTATCTTTGTGATCATCAAAATGTGATGAATAAATTGTTCTTTGAACCAACCTGGTTCCAACCGTTTGTGCTAGAACTTTGAATGTAGTGGTTCTATCTTTTGGGGTTGTACTTTTGAGACATTGATGTAGACTTTTAATATTGTTAGGCTTTAAGCTAGAGCATTTATTGAACCACTTGTGATATTATAACATGTTTACATTATAAGTTATTTTCTAGATAAATAGGTTGTTGTGTTACATTTTAGAAATAAATTCATATTTAAATAAGTGTTTAAAAGGAATTTGAATAACTTATTTTTTGCTGACGACTCATTTTAATCTTTCAGGGCCAATCATAAGGAAGTTACCAACATGCTAAACATACTTGCTTTGTATGGAAACTATCCGGATAAGCTATCAATTTATCAAAATCTAAAGTTGCTTTCAATAGGAATGTACCTTAAACATATACATGTGAGGAGCCTCTTGCATACTTTGGAGTTAGTCAGAGACTAGGATGGGTTTCCTACATTTGGCTTTCCCTCTATCATAGGACGAAGCCAAAATGAAGTTGAAGGTGCTGGAAAACACAAGAAAATGGAGAGTTTGAATTGTGTTTTGTCATTTCTAAAAACTACTTGAGTTGCGTAACCAAAACTATGTTCTTTATCAAATCATTCAACTTACGATTATAAAACAGGTTTAGTGAAAGTATAGTTGAATCGTAAATAACTTAGAATAGAATAACAGAAGAGAAGAAACACAAGGATTTTTATACTAGTTCACAACAGGTTGTTGCTACATCTAGTCCTCTCTTTATAGAGAGATTTTGCCTCAATTAAATCGAGGACTTAGTCCACTATTTTAAGCAATAGCATACAAGTATCATTTGCTCTGCCTCTTCAGAGTTTGAGTATTCCTCTATTGCCTTTCCAAGATGTCACCATTAGAACCCTTCTTAACTTTCTGGGAGCCAGCTATTGAGATTTTGTGTGTATTGTTATACCTCTTCAGGTATCTCTTATGGATGAAAGAGTTGTTGCCACTATCGAACATATTTACATCTGCTCTAATTATATCTAAATTGACACAAAATTTGTTTCTAGGATTCTAACTCTCATTGTTAGAAAATTACATTTGAAATCCTATATCAATTCAAGTGTATCAAACAACTTGATTGATTTACATCAATTCTAATTACTCTCTACTGAGAGGATTTTTCATTCATTCTTTTCATTTGATGTGTTCTAGGCTTTTACAGAAATTCTTCTTAACACAAAGCATTTTTCATTCTCTCAGCTATATGTTTCATATTGATTGGTTTCTACTTCAATACAAAGAGATGTATCCATTGAGAATGTTATCGTTGGGGATCTTGAATCGACATTCTTTAAGACATATCCATATATATCTTCATATTTATTCAGCGTATCTTTTATTAAGAAGACAAATCTCTAAGGATGACATTATCAGAGGATGTCATGCGCTTCTTCAGTCAGAGGATAAGTCCATCCTTGACAAACAGAGGATGATGGAATGTTGACATCTTATCAACGTGTTGATTGTATCATAATGTTGACTTGAAACGTTGGACAGACGGTCAACTAGTTTGCCATAATTATCATACGCAAATTCATCAAAGTGAGCTTGTAATTAGATTCGTCAGAGGCGCATTGGGAAAGCGTTTATTAGAGTAAGACACAACTTCAACACATTTTCCAAAGTCACCATGAACTTGTTTAGTATATTCTCTTTCTTTGTTCATCAAATGATCTAACTTGTATCAGACGATTGACTTTATCAAATGTTTCATTTAGAGCTTTTTTCATTTTGATCTTTGAATTAGAGGATCAACAAGGATCTTTACTATGAGGCAGATAATCATTGTAACTTTCTTTTCTTTTGTGATCAGAGGGTCAACAATTGACTGTATTTCCGTTGTGTTTAACCCTTTGACTCAGACTGTAGATTATCAGATCTCTGTTGCAATGTGTTGGAACCAAGTTTATTTTATACTTATAGTTTTAATGATAACAAAAATATTTTATGAGAATAATATATTTGACTTTAAATACTATGAAAGAAGGTTCATGTTTTTGAAGAAAATCTTAAATAATATTTGATTCAAATTTATAATTGAAGAAAATCTAAAATAAGATTTGATTCAAATTTATAATTGATGAAAATCTAAAATAAGATTTGATTCAAATTTATAATTGATGAAAATCTAAAATAAGATTTGATTCACATTTATAATTGAAGAAACTCTTTGACCAAGTTGAAAAGAAGATATGGTCAAGATTTAAAGAAGATTTGGTCAAGTTTTGATCAAGATTTATCTACAACAAAATATGAACAGAATCAAACCTGCTATCCTACTTGGCTGTGGATATCGAAAGAATGATCAATTCTTACTAGTGGGGTACGAGGAGGAATTGTAGAAGGGAAATAAATTGGTTCCAGTAGGAAGAGATGACAGTTCCGAAACATAAAGGTGGACTAGGCTTTCGAGACCTCCGTGGCTTCAACATCGGCTTACTCGGGAAACAAGAATGGAGTCTCGTGACTAACCATGATATTGTCTCTTACCGTATTCTCAAAACTAAATACTTTTTGGATGCCACTTTAGTTCATAATCAAAATTATATATGGCGTTGCATCAAAACTTCTCAAGAGCTCAAAAGTTAAGGCTATCGATGGCGCATTGGAAACGGCTCGCTCAATAATATTTGGACTGAACCATGGCTGCGACATAATCCAAACAGCAGACCGTTGACTCCAATTCATAATAGACTTAGTTCACTTGCAGTAGGACCTCATTCATTTACATGCTCGCTGCTGGAATGTAGACATGCTCGCAGTTTCCTCTGCCCGGGACCAACACATCTGGAACAACACAAAAAATGGAATTTATACAGTGAAATCTGCTTATAAGCTATAAATGGAGCATTTTTCGAGCGCTAACAGTTTAGCAATAGGTGGAGACTGGCCAGTTTTGTGGAACTTACCCATCCCTCCGACTCGTATGAACTTACCATGCCGAGGAGTAGACTACCCATCTATATGTAGCAGGTGTGGTTCTTATGAGGAAACAAACATTCATCTAATGTGTTGTTGTCCAAACTGATGCAGATAGTGGCGGAGCTTAGCTCTGGTTTACAATTAGGAGAAGGAATTCTCGGGTTAGGAGCTTAGCTCTGGTTTAGGAGTTCAAAGAACTCTGGTTTATCATTTCCGTTTCTGTTTTCCTCCATTTTAAGAGGTTGAAGCTCATAATTTTTAGTAAATAAATCCATTTTCATTGTCTTAAATTTCTGAGTCTTATCAGTATGAGATAAACATACGAAAATCTTTGTTCATAAACATCTGACAGAAAATCTTATTGGATATATGTACTCTTTGAAGATGATTTTGTTAACTCAGATCATGCCTTTATTAATGAATTGATGGTTTTACTTTGTAATCTTAACTATAAATGCAATTACATTCCAATTCCTTATTTTGCTTAATTACGTTTGGCTATTAGTAAATGTTAAAAAATTCTATTCTCCTAAATTTCACCTTACTTCAGGATCTTTTTGGGGATACCCTATTTCTTACTTTATCATAATCTAACAAGCAATTTAATCACTTGTTTGGTGTTCTGATCATATTCAAAGTAGTCTACAATTCATGAATATTGTAATATTTTGTTAGATGTAGGTAGTCTAACGTACATAACACATACTTAATTTGTGTTCTCTTTTCTGTTGGCTTTTTAGTTGGACCAAACAGCATGCCATGTCAGCTGATGGTTGGATTCTTTAAAGAGTTGGAAGGTATCTATATATTGAATTTACTTATGACCCAATGCATCCTTTTTTTCTTAATCTAAATGCATGGAAAATAGTTGATACAGATGAAGACTGTTTAACTGAACACTCGTTTACCTTTCACCCCATTTGCATTCTTATATAGCAAGCCTTCTCTAATTTAGTGGCAAAAGTTTGTTTAAATTACAACTATGCAATGGTTTAACTTCTCAAGCATTCACATCCACCCCACTTGACACAAGCCCGGATTGACTACAGTCGCCTGCCCCCGACTGCAGTGCAGAGGCATATCAGAACCGTCCGATTAAGATCAGACGGTCTAGGTTTTAAACTTGGATTTTTAATCTGAAATATTTAAAATCCAGAGTTAAAATATGGACCGTCTGATCTTAATTGAACTGTTCATATGTGCTGACTGCATTGCAGCCAACTACAGCAAATCCAAATCCTACTTCACACATGTAATATGCTTCAACTTGCTTCTGTAGATGTAGAGAAAAAACTCACAGCTTGTCTACAGATTTCAATGTGGAAAGTGGAGAACTTGCACCAATGTTTGTTCCTGGACCCTTTGCAATAGCCCATCATCTTATTTCCTCTTGCGCATTCCCAGATCATAATATAAACGGAAGTGAATGCCATTCAAAACAACCTAGTGGTTCTGTGTCAAATTTGTAGGATTGACTGTATTTTGAGGATAGCTTTGCATATAAGGCTTATCTATTTTATTATATTATTATGTATCTCTAGAAGGCATATAGTAGCTATATGAGTTTTGAATATTTCAATTCCAATAGTTGTGAAGATCATGTTATAATATATTATATCATATAGAGACAAATGTTAAGATTGGATGTATTATGTATAAGGTTACATTTTGTTTATTTCGAAAACATTTATCATTATTTGGCTTTAGTACCGATGATATTGTCGTGTTATTACTGATAAAAAAAAAAATTGTCGTGTTACTAGAAACGTTGTCAAATTCACTCCTCATCTACCTTAATTAACTTAAGAAACATAATAAGATACAATATTGCAATTCCTTATGGAAGGACAAGTACTATACCCATTAAGAAGATCAAAACAAATCGATAATAACAAGAAAGCATAAAAAAATGTAATAACAAGAAATCATAAAAAATGAATCGTTTTTTTTTCTTCTTTGATTATAACAAATTGTAATGACTAATACAGTATCAGAAAAATCATATTAACTAATAATGAGCAAGAAATTCATAAAGAATAGTAAGAATTACAGCTCTTTACAAAGAAAGAAAATCAAAAACTAATCTCTATTTTTTCATATCCTATATCCTTGAATCTAATTTGTCACCAACACATTTTGGGTTTTGTTTGGCCAAAATTTGGCGACCAATGTTTTTCCAATCAACATTACATGAGTGTGTTTCTGGGTATCTATGTCTTCCACAAAATACATCACCACAGCGACACTGGAATCCAATTATTCCAACTTTTTTGATGCAACTATTGCACCCATTTTTCTTCTTGATGGTTGTAGTGTCTGTCAGAGTAATAGAATCAATAGCTGCACATACATCAGTTACAGAGCTCTCTAAAATACTCTATTTTTGAGAAAGAGATGATGAACCAAGAATAGCACCTTCAATTTCTGATGCGTTGGTGTTTTCTTCGATGCAATCTTTGTAACACTTCGAACAAAAGTTTTTGTTTTCAGCAGAACCGTAGAAACCACAACCATTGCGACAAAGCTTTAGATGAACCATATTGTTTCACTTCGATTGGCTTAAGGAAAAACGTAAAAGGATGTTGATATCACTAAACAAATTTGGAGAAGAAGAAAACTTTCAGAGAAGAAGAAAGGTTTCTCAAAGTGAATATGCAAGAAATAGATGATTGATTTATTGAAAGCGGGTGTTTAATTTATAATGAATAATGGCACTAAGTAAGATCGTCAAAAACATATCTCCTCATTAATAGCATATCAATTAGTCAAGAGTTCATTCAATCAAATCCAATTAATCAGGAACTTTCCCTCTATCTATATAATGATAGATATATCTTAATGAGATTTTTTTTATTTTAACATTTGAATAATTATTTATTTAATTAAAAAAATTTTTATAAATTGAAAAAAAATTATATTAATAAAATCAAATAAAAATATATTAAATTGAAAAAAAAATACATTAAAGTTAATGTAGTTGAGGAGATTTGCCAAAATAAATAAAGTCTCCTATTTGGCGATATGGCTTAATTCTATTTTCTTAAAGACTCCCTCCTATTTTTTCTCTAGATCAAATAAATAAAATAATAACAATA
Organism: Cicer yamashitae; assembly: GCA_037974755.1. Taxonomy (NCBI): domain Eukaryota; kingdom Viridiplantae; phylum Streptophyta; class Magnoliopsida; order Fabales; family Fabaceae; genus Cicer; species Cicer yamashitae. The sequence continues at coordinate 33,969,794 of JBBPBQ010000003.1, forward strand.
ATAAAAATACTTACAAATGCTTTAATGTTTTCAATCTTGTCCTTCTATTAAATGTATTTTTTTTTTTGTTAATATTATTTTAATTTTTTTAAATATTTTTATTAGTTTTTATTTAC
>JBBPBQ010000003.1:33970407-34003120 GCA_037974755.1 Cicer yamashitae
TATTTTTTTTTCAATTTAATAAATTTTATTAATATAATTTTATTTTTTAAAATATTTAAATAATTTTTTATTAATTAAATAAACAATTGTTCAAATGTTAAAATAAATAAAAAATTTAACTTACTACGTGGTACGACTTATGATATATTGATAAAAAAAAATAAACCACATATGTAACTGTAGTTTTTTTATTTTTTTTAAAAAACGGACAAGATAAGTTAGAAATATGTTGTTATTAGAAAATTTAACAAAATACACCTATCTAAGGGTAATAATAAGAAACTTCATCACCTATATTTCAATTGAAGCTTTTTTTATAACCAATTGAGAATTTATTTGATGACGTGGATAAAAAAGATAAGTTAGGAAAAATTATATTCAGTTTTAATTTTCAATCAAATTTTGATGAGTAATATGATAAAGTGATCATGTTAAATCATAAAATAGGATTTAATTTATAGATTGTAAAGAGTTTTTAATTCTTGTTGAACAATCATAACCGTTAGATAGATTAATAAAGATATTTAACTTTTACTATAATTACTTTTCTATGAACAGTGCATGAATTTTTTAATGTAGATATCCTCTTTTTGAAAAAAGTTAACGAACTTTTTGGCACCAAGAGGAGGTCGCATCCTGGGGATGCAACCAGCTACTACGTTTTTTTTTTTTAACTTTTGAAAAATTAGAAAAATTGTTAATTTAATTAATAAAAAATAATTAAAATATTTAAAAAATAAAATTATATTAATAAAATTAAATAAAATACATTAAATTGAAAAATAAAATACATCAACTTTAATGCGGTTGACTAGATGTGTCAGAACAAATAACGTCTTCCTAGTATTTTGCAGATAAAATAGTAACAAAATTCCGATGTAATAAATAAAAAAATAATATAAATAATAATAATAATAATAATAATAATAAAATATTGTTAATTTAATTAAGAAAATAAGAATAAAATATTTAAAAAAAATCAAAATATATTTAATAGAAAAAAAATACATCAAAGTTAATGTGGTTTAGTAAATGTGCCAAAACAAATAACGTGTCACTCCTATTTTGCATATACCAGTAACTTAATTCTATTTTGTTAACGACTTCATCCTATTTTTTCTTCGAATCAAATAAATATTAATAATAATAATAATAATAATAATAAAGTAAATTATATTAATAAAATTAAATACATTAAATTGAAGAAACAAAATACATTAAATTAAAGAAAAAAATATACCACAAATTGAAAGAAAAAAAATACATCAAATTTAAATCGATGATTTCCATCTAAATGTCCTCCGGTTCCACATCTGGGCGGTCGTCGAACTCGTCTAGCCCTTTGAACGATTGAGATTGTTCTGGTTGATCCTCATTTTGATTATTATGCTCATTATAATTTTGAGTTTCAGAGTTATACATGGAATCAAAAACAGCCTAAGCCGACTCAAGAGTTGTGCAATGAGTTCCAAACAAATTATAAAAAATTCCGTTCTCTATTGGATGAACGGGTTTGGTATTTCTGACACAGAAGGACGCGTTATTTGTTTTTGCATTAACTTTGATGTTTGTTTTTTCTTCAATTTAATAAAATTTATTAATATAATTTAATTTTTTAAAATATTTACAAATGCTTGAATGTATTCAATCTTGTCCTTCTATTAACTGTAGTTTTAAGTTAGAAACATGCTGTTAATAAAAAAATTTAACTAAATACACCTATCTAAGGGTTATAATAAGAAACTTCATCACTTATATTTCATTTGAAGATTTTTTTATAACCAATTGAGAATTTATTTGATGACGTGGATAAAAAAAAAGGATAAGTTAGGAAAAATTATATTCGGTTTCAATCAAATTTTGATGAGTAATATGATAAAGTGATCATGTTAAATCATAAAATAGGATTTAATTCATATAATGATAGATATATCTTAATGAATTTTTTTTTTCATTTTCATTTGAATAATTATTTATTTAATTAATAAAAAATAATTTAAATATTTTTAAAAAATAAAATTAAATTCATAAAATGAAGTGAAATAAAATTCATTAAATTGAAAAAAAAAATATATCAAAGTTAATGTAATTGAATAGATGTGTCAAAATAAATAACGTCTCACTCTTATTTGTCCATACATCAACGGCTTAATTCTATTTTCTTAACACTCTCTCCTATTTTTTCTCTAGATCAAATAAATAAATAATAATAAAAATACTTACAAATGTTTTAATTTATTCAATCTTGTCCTTCTATTAAATGTATTTTGTTTTTTAAAAATATTTTTATTAATATTTTTATTACATTAACAATATTTAATTATTATTATTATTATTTATATTTTTAATATAAAACCATCTAAATTCATTAATTATTTATATGTCATAAATTAAATTAAAAATATGAAGAATTTCCGAAGTTCAAATTTACTTTATACACATTTTATACCAATTTCATAGGTATTAGTTATTCTACATCATCCTGTCATATGTCACGTTATTTAAAATATTTCACGTCATCATTTTTTAGTTACAAAATCAGAGGGACCAAAACAGTCGACTTTTAAAATAGGGGGACCAATTTCGTGAATAAGTAAAAATAGAGGGACTAACACTGCGATTAAGCCTTAAAAAAATATACCAAAATACCCTAATGTAGGATGCGACCAGCTACTACGTATTTTTTTTTTCATTTTAACTTTTGAAAAATTGGAAAAATTGGAAAAATTGTTAATTTAATTAATAAAAAAATAATTAAAATATTTAAAAAAACAGAATTATATTAATAAAATTAAATAAAATATATTAAATTGAAAGATAAAATACTTCAAACTTAATGTGGTTGACTAGATGTGCCAAAACAAATAACGTCTTAACAGTATTTTGAAGATAAAATTGTAACACAATTTTATTATGTTAACAACTCCCTCCTATTGTTATTCCAATCTAATAAATAAATAAAAATTTAAATAATAATAATAAAAATAAAATATTTTTAATTTAATTAACAAAATAATAATAAAATATTTAAAAAATTAAAATACATTTAATAGAAAAAAATATATCAAAGTTAATGTGGTTGAGTAAATGTGCCCAAACAAATAACATCTCACTCCTATTTTGCAGATACTAGCAACTTAATTCTATTTTGTTAACGACTTCCTCCTATTTTTTCTCCGTATCAAATAAATAAATAATAATACTAATAATATTAATAATAGTAAAGTAAATTATATTAATAAGATAAAATCCATTAAATTGAAGAAACAAAATACATTAAATTAAAGAAAAAAAATACCACAAATTGAAAAAGAAAAATACATCAAATTTAAATCAATGATTTTCATCTAAATGTCCTCAGTTCCACATCTAGGCGATCGTCGAACTCGTCTAGCCCTTTGAACGAGTTGAGATTGTTCTGGTTGATCCTCATTTTGGTCATTATCCTCATTATAATTTGTATGTTGATTAGAACCACTACCACCTGTCCCGTACAATTTTGAGTTTCAGAGTTATACATGGAATCAAAAACAGCATAAGCCGACTCAGGAGTTGTGCAATGAGTTCCAAACAAATTATCGAAAATCCCTCTGTCGGATGAACGAGGGTTGGTATTTCTGGCCTTGAAGGAACGTAATACTGAGTCGGTATATCTGCAGATTCATGTAGATGTGCTGGTGGTGACGGACCATAATATGGAACTCTGTAGGGGCATGCGGGTGAGGTGATGATAAAGACGGTGTTTGGTGCATGGTTTGTTGTTGCGGGGTTAAATTAAGTAAATATATAAAATACTTACAAATGTGTTAATGTATTGAATTTCAGCTATGTGATTCGTAGATAATTCCATCAGTAAAACAGAAATTTTGATTGAGAACGTTGAAGACATTTTCAGCTCTGTGATTTAAGAAATTTAGATTGAGAAAGTTGAAGAAAGTTTAATTCAAAACATTGAATTGATGTGCTTATAAAGGGGTCGCTTCCCTAGCCTACGATGCATTAAGGAAGTCGCATCCTCAGGTAGCGAACCCTTAGGGACGTCGCATCCCCAGGTAACAATCTCTGCCTGCTTTAATCCACGTCGTTGATTATATTTTATCAATGGTTGTGGATGGTTTAAGGGTATGAATCCTTGTTATTTTGTTTGGACCAATCAAATTGATCTATTCAATATTTAATCTTGACCTTCCAATTTAATTTATCAACGGCTGTGGATGGTGTAGTAAAAATCCTTAATCCTTGTTATTTTATTTGGACCAATCAAATTGGTCTATTAAATATTTAATCTTGACCTTCCAATTTAATTTATCAACGGTTGTGGATAAATAGAAAAATAAATCACACCTTACTACCTCACCACACCTTCTATCTCACCATACTTTCTAACATTTCATACTTAATCATGGATGCTCAGCAAGTAATTTGTATTGTTTATTACAAAGGTTCAATTCTCGACGGAGTTGAAGGTAAAACATTTGTAAGTGATCATAAAAAGGCGTTCAAAGTACATTATGGAAGCAACCTTGCTCGTCTAAAGAATGCCATTAAAAAAATTACAACTCGATGACAAAGTCACGATAACTGATGTAGTTTATCGACACCTTGTCTTCTTTGGTGAAAATACAACAAGGTTTGAATTGATCAGGGTTTACGATGACGAAGATGTTCAACTGATGTTTGATGTTTATGCACAGTGGTCACAACTTGACACCATCGAGTTATATGTTACATTTGAGATGATCCTACAATTATTGATTAATCGGAATATTATGTTTCATATTCAAATACGCCGTAAATTTATTTATCATTTTATCTAAATAAAAAAAACAATAACAAAATATAACATTTAAATAAATAGTATTTAACTCAAATGAAGCTTTCTTTGCAACAATTTATTTTTATAAAGTTTCTTCACAAGCTTATTTTAATTTAACCAACATTTTATTACATAAAATTCGATTTATCATAAAAATCAATATACTTGATAATTTTTTTTAAAAAAATGTATCTTGCCCAAATGACATAGATAATCTGAGGAAAAATACTCTACACACCTTACTTTGATAAAAAAAAAGTATCTAGAAGAGACGAAGAAGGTGGGCGGTGGCACGACTGCAGGAATTCTGGAACAAAAGAAAAAGGCGGGTGGCAGCGCGACTACAGGAAGTCTAGAACAGAAGAAGAAGGTGTGCAACGACACGGCTGTTGGAAGAGAAGGTGGCACATATGTGGAAGAGAAGAAGAAGGTGAATGGCGGCTGCTGAAAATCTGAAGGAGAAAAAGAATAATGAAACCCTATTGGGCTGCCAAACAAATATTTTAAAAAAAAAACATAACTAGTCACCGGGTCGGGTCTATGGGTCGACGGGTTCAAATTGTTGAACCCATTACCCGAACCGAATATAAGCGGGTTCCAACGGGTTGGGTGGGTTCGGACCCGAAAGTGACCGGGTAACGGTAAAAATTGGGTTGGATTGGATTGAGTGATTGGGTTGGCGGGTCGACCCTTCAAAGCATGTCTTCTGCGTACGAAATATTTCACAAAATTTCGTTAGGAAATTTAAGGACAATGCATTGAAGAAAAAAGTTATTTCTATGGGTAATAATTTCATTCTTACTTTTTATAATTAGTGTAATTTTTAAAAATGCTACCAATAAAAATTTGACACATTGTCTATTGTGTAAATGCAGGTTACTCCATTAATGAGCCTACATATAGATACTACCACAGAGAAATCGGCATAGTAAACTCAGAGGCTATAAAATGGTTAGACAACATACAGTAGGGAAATTGGATTAAAGCATTTTTATGGAGGTAGCCGTTGGGGTCAGATGACAGCCAACCTTATGGAGTCGATCAACGGAGTATTAAAAGGCATACACAACCTTCCCATCACTTCTTTGGTCCAATCAACTGATTATAAGTCAGGGACACTATTTCCAACCTTGGGAAAACTACACGCATCAACTTTAGCTGCTGGTCAGGTATACACAAGAAAAATGCATACATTTTATGAAATTCGAAATACGTAAATCCAATAGTCATAAAGTCGATAGTTTTGATCGGAGCAACCATACTTTCATGGTCCACGAGACGGTAAATCCAAGAGAAGGGCGACCAATTGGTTATTTCAGTGTAAACCTTCCTAACAAGTGGTGCGACTGTGGGAAATATCAAGCTTTACACGTGCCTTGTTCACATGTGATAGCAACATGTTCTAGCATAAAACATTATTGGAGCCTTATACTTGATGTGTACAAGGTGGAAACGGTACTAAAAGTCTACGACGAAATGTTCAAACCTATACCAAACAAATGATATTGGCCAGAATATCAAGGTGTTAAGGTGTGTCACAATCCTCGAATGCGGAGAGTCAAGAAAGGTCGCCCAGAGAGTAAACACATTAGAACAGATATGGACACTACATAAAAAGAATCAAGAAAGTGCGGATTATGTCGGGTCTCTGGTCATACTAGGAAACATTGTCCAACGCTGCTGGCACATCTACTCAAATTTGATGTATTTTTTTCTTCCGTTTTAATGTATTTTCTTTGAAATTATTAATATAATTTACTTTATTATTATTATTATTTATTATATTCGGAGAAAAAATAGGACAGAGTTGTTAACAAAATAATATTAAGTTCTAATTTAATCGGAAAATAGGAGTGAGTTGTTAAAATAATATAACACGTTATTTATTTTTTATTTATTAGATTAGAGTCAAAATACGAGGGAGGTGTTAACAAAATAAAATTATTTGATTATTTTATTTATTTGATGATATAATTTTGTTTTTTAAATTTTAATTATTTTTTATTAATTAAATTAACAATTTTTCCAATTTTTCAAAAGTTAAAATGAAAAAAAAAAACGTAGTAGCTGGTCGCATCCCATGATGCGACCTCCTACTGAGAAAAAAAAAGTTCTTCACATGGTCGCATCCCGGGGATGCGACTTCGTACTGGTGCCACAGTGCATTTTTGTTAGTAGGGCATTTTTGTTAACTTTTTCCAAAAAGGGGATATATTGATAAAAAAAATCCACAGTGCATAACAATTAAACTCTATAATATAATTTATTTCTAGTTTTTTTTTTAAAGTAATTTATCTCTAGTTAAGTAAGATAGAAATCAATAAGATAAAATATATTTTTTGTCTCATCTATGATTATAAAAATAATGTAAAATATCAAATATATTAAAATTTTAAAATTAATAATAAATAGTAAACTATAAAAATAACAATAATGTGAAATGATAAATAAATTAAAAAAGTAGTATGTAATTTCATAATAGGAGTAATTTTGTAATTTTATATAACTTAAAAAAAATTGATAAGCTAGAATATGAAAAAGAAAGAAAAAAATAATTCAGGGGACAAAACTAAACTTAAGAGGAAAGAAAACAACCATCCGAATTTTTTAAACTAAAACTGGATTAAAATAAGAAGTCGTCAAAAGATATTAAATGTAAATATTAATTAATTATTAGCTGATTTGTCAAAAAATGTTATTAGTAATATTTTTCTCTTAAATTTATAGACAACCATAGAGAAGTCACTTTGATCACTTAATTTTGCTTGTTTCTTTTCCATCACCACTCAAAAGTCCTAAAACCCGCATATCATGAATAACATTTACATTAAAGTTTGACATCAGGGATCCCTTCAGCTCACCAACAACGTCAATTGTTGTTATAGATGTTTCAACAAAATCTTCATTTCTGTATTAAGACTTCTTTTAAAAAATACAAGTCATAAACAAACACAATAAGAATGTCGTTAACAATATGATTGTTATTTAATAAATCATTAATCTCAATATTATCCTAAGGTAGTTAATCTTTACTACTTCCTCATGACATTCCTCTCGGAGAAAAAGTGTCAATTGAGTCTGAATCAGAACTTCATCATGATCCTTATAAACTTTTTACTGATTAATAGGGGAGAATTCACGAGTAACTGTGTTGCTGCCTAACTCAATGTTGATAATGTGATCAATAAAAGAAGAATTGAAGACACAATGAATACTAGAATCATAACATGTTTTATGTGTACCCTCAGTTTCTGCACTGATCGGGGACAACAATGTTTTTATTGACATGTTTCTTGACCGTCTACTTAGGAATTGCAACTTCTTTACGAGTTTGAATTTTTCAATGGTTGTGAGAGTATTTCTTACATTTATCTTTAGAATTCCCAACTACATTAAAAAATTCACAAAACAATGACAACTTTTCATAATCAATGTAAACAAACCAGACATATCCTTCAGGTTCAACAAGAATACGATCTCACAGTTCTTGTGTCATATCCATATTGACCAAAGGGGTTTTGATACTTGAAGGGACCATGAAGAAGATCTTTGGTTTCCATTATTTGTATATTCAAATTTATGTTTGTATTGTAATAAAAAAAAAAAAGTAAATGATGTAACAAAAAAGAGTAAATGAATTGCATGGTTATGGTTTTTATTTCAAAGCTTTGTTGTATTTTTTTTGGGTTTCTATCACAAAAGTCATCAATGAGAGAAATATAATATAGTAAGGGATAAAGAGAGGAGGTAACGTGAGTGAAAGATATATCACGTGAAATGGGCAATCACATTGCGAGGAGAAGCAGGTGAGAAAGGTGGGAGTGACGTGCATGCGAGAGATTGGATAAAAATGTCACATTTTTTGTTATTTTAAATTAAATAATTATGTTCTTTTATGTCATTTTATATTGTTAAAAGCTAAATTTACCAAACACTTTAATTTCAATTAATTAGCTTTTCAGCTATAAGTCATAAATTATCAGCTATCAGTTAGCTTTTCACCTATCAACCAGCTTTTTCAGCTATCAGCTAGCTTATAACTTAATTTTACCAAACGGAGCCTAAGTTGTGAAAACATCATGGAAAGTAGTTGAGGTGCAATCCAAATATACTCTTCAAATCTTCAATGCTATCACCTAGAAAACATCACCCTCAATAATATAGTGAGTTACAAAACTTAGTAACATAGAATTTAGGCTAAATCACAGTTTTAGTTCCCATATCTTTATTAAATTGTGAAATTGGTCCCACTATTTTAAAAGTCAACAATTTTGGTAAGTCTCTCTGATTTTTTTTAACTAAAAAATAAAGACATGACATGTTTTAAATAATGTCATATGATACGATGATATTGAATGATTAACATCAATAAAATCATAATAAAACACTGTAAAACACAAAGAAGTCACTTTTAGCATCAACTGATTTTGCAATAGGAGTTGTTTCTTTTCTATCACCACTCAAAAGGCCTAAAACATGCATGTCATGAATGAAATTTGCATTAAAGTTTGACATTGAGGATCCATTCGGCCAAACAACAATGTCATTTGTTGTATTAGAGGTTTCAACAAAAACTTCATTATGTATTGAGGCTTCTTTTACAAACTGCAAGTCATAAACAACCACAATAGGAATGCCATTAACAATCAGCTTGTTATTTACTAAATGATTAGTCTCAACAGGGTTTAACCCAGAAACTTCGTCATATTTCTTATTATTTTTTTCTTGATCGCCACCAAAGAATTCTTGAATAACTGTGTTGCCTCTTAACTTAATGATGAGAATGTGATCAACAAAAGGAGAATTAAAAATACAATGAGTACTAGAATCATGACATGCTTTGTATGTACCCTCAATTTCTGCACTGATCGGATCAATTGTGGTTTTTAGTGACATATATACTTCTTGATCATCTGCTTAGCAACTGCAACTTTTGTAAGAGTTTGAATTTTTCCATGGCTTTGAGAGTAGTTTTTACATCTATATTTATAATTCTAAACTACATTAAAAGATTCACAAAAGAATGAAAATTTTCATAATCAATGTAAACAAAGAAGACATATTATTCACGTTCAACAAGAATACAATCTCGCAGCTCTTGTGCCATATCCATATCGACCAAATCCCTAGTGAAATGTCCGAAGGATTTTGAGTTAGTTGTTTCATTAAGAGATAAAGGGGTTTCGATACTTGAAGAGATCGTGAAGATGATCTTTGGCTTCCAATATTCCTGAAGCAAATTGTAAATTCTAATTCGTCATTGGGAATTTGTGTTCCTTACCAAATTCGGGTTGAAATCTTTCATCCAAGAGAAAAGTTGAAGAAAACCCAGCTTCATATTACATGTTCCAATTGTTTGAATGCTTCGCACATCATTAGGAGAAGAAATGTAAAACTCATACAATCGATTCTCTAGTGAAGCAACTTGCCATGAATCAATCGAATTCCATAATTCAAAAAAAATTTCACGTAAAATTGACAATGTAATCGAGGTATCACATTTAGACATAATGAGTCTACTGTGACTTTTTTTTTTTTTACAACTCACCAAATCTAGTTAGTATTTGTATTAAAAAATATAAGAGTAGTTAAAACTCTAATAAAATCTATACTATATAAAAAAGGAATATCAAATTTTTGTGTGGCTTTTTTTCCTTCTAATTTTACCATTCATGTAAACTATTTTATTTACAATAATATCGTTCTTTATTTAATTAATAATTGATTTTTTCTAATTTATATTCCTTTATATAAAAGGACAGAACTAAATATTGGTGTCATATTTTTTCATCCACTTTTACCCTTTATTAAAAATATTTATTTATTTAAAATTTTATTGTTTCATACTAATTAAAGAACTTAATATTTTGTTAGAGTTGAAGTCAATATTTCATACTGTACTAGTGTTGACTTCACTTGACTCTTATGCATTCGTTTCCTTTGATATCTTAATTTCCTCTGATGTCTTTGTTTCGTATGAAATCTTCACTTCCTCTGATATTGTTTCCTCTGTTTCCTTGTTTTATTTGCTACACACTCAATAAAATCATTAGTGCAATAAATTGTTCTCACAAGGTACCTTTGTGATCATCACAACGTGATGAATAAATTGTTCTTAAAACCAACCTGGTTCCAACCGTTTGTGCTAGAACTTTGTATGTAGTGGTTCTATCTTTTGGGGTTATACTTTTGAGACATTCATGTAGACTTTTAATATTGTTAGGCTTTAAGCTAGAGCATTTATTGAACCACTTGTGATATTATAACATGTTTACATTATAAGTAATTTTCTAGATAAATAGCTTGTCGTGTTACATTTTAGAAATAAAGTCATATTTAAAGAAGTGTTTAAAAGGAATTTGAATAACTTATTTTTTTGCTGACGACTCATTTTTATCTTTCAGGGTCAATCCTAAGGAAGTTACCAACATGCTAAACATACTTGGTTTGTATGAAAACACATCCGGATAAGCTATCAATTTATCAAAATCTTAAGCTGCTTTCCATAGGAATGTACCTCAACATACATGTGAGGCTGCTGCATCCTTTGGAGTTAGTCAGAGACTAGGATGGGTTTCCCTCTATCATAGGACGAAGCCAAAATGAAGTTGAAGGTGTTGGAAAACACAAGAAAATGGAGAGTTTGAATTGCGTTTTGTCATTTCTAAAAACTACTTGAGTTGCTTAACCAAAAGTATGTTCTTTATCAAATCATTCAACTTACGATTATAACACAGGTTTAGTAAAAGTATAGTTGAATCATAAATAACTTAGAATAGAATAACAGAGAGAGAAGAAACACAAGGATTTTTATACTAGTTCACAACAGGTTGTTGCTACATCTAGTCCTCTCTTTATAAAGAGATTTTGCCTCAAAAAAATCGAGGACTTAATCCACTATTTTAAGCAATAGCATACAAGTATCATTTGCTCTGCCTCTTCAGAGTTTGAGTATTCCTCTATAACCTCTCCCGGATGTCACCATTAGAACCCTTCTCAACTTTCTGGCAGCCAACTATTGAGATTATGTGAGTATTGTTATACCTCTTCAGGTACCTCTTATGGATGAAAGATTTGTTGCCACTATCGAGCATATTTACATCTGTTCTAGTTTGTATCTAAATTAATACAAAGTTTGTTTCTAGGGTTCTAACTCTCATTGTTAGAATATTACATTTGAATTCCTATATCAATTCAAGTGTATCAAACAACTTGATTGATTTACATCAATTCTAATTACACTCTACTGAGAGGATTTCTAATTCATTCTTTTCATTTGATGTGTTCTAGGCTTTTACAGAAATTTTTCTTAACACAACGCCTTTTTCATTCTCTCAGCTGTATGTTTCATATTGATTGGTTTCTACTTAAATACAAAGAGATGTATCCATTGAGAATGTTATCGTTGGGGATCTTGAATCGAAATTCTTTAAGACATATCCATATATATCTTCATATTTATTCAGCGTATCTTTTATTAAGAAGACAAATCTCTAAGGATAACATTATTAGAGGATGTCATGCGCTTCTTCAGTCAGAGGATAAGTCCTTCCTTGACGAATAAAGGATGATGGAATGTTGAAATCTTATCAACGTGTTGACTGTATTAGAATGTTGACTTGAAACATTGAACAGACGGTCAACTGGTTTGCCATAATTATCATAAGCAAATTCATCAGAGTAAGCTTGTAATTAGATTCGTCAGAGGCGTATTGGGAGAGCGTTTATCAGTGTTTGACACAACTTCAACAGATTTTCCAATGTTAATATGAACTTGTTTAGTATATTCTCTTTCTTTATTCATAAAATGGTCTAACTTGTATCAGACGATTGATTTTATCAAATGTTTCATTTAGAGCTTTTTTCTTTTGATTTTTGATTAGAGGATCAACAAGGATCTTTACTATGAGGCAAATAATCATTGTAACGTTCTTTTCTTTAGTGATCAGAGGGTCAACCATTGACTTGTATTTCTGTTGTGTTTAACCCTTTGACTCAGACAATAGATTATCAGATGTTTGTTGTAATGTGTTGGAACCAAGTTCATTTTATACTTATAGTTTTAATGATAACAATATATTTGACTTCAAATAGTATGAAAGAAGGTTCATGTTTTTGAAAAAAATCTAAAATAATATTTGATTCAAATTTATAATTGAAGAAAATCTGAAATAAGATTTTATTCAAATTTATAATTGAAGAAAATCTAAAATTAGATTTGATTTAGATTTATAATTGAAGAAAATCTAAAATAAGATTTGATTCAAATTTATTATTGATGAAAATCTAAAATAATATTTGATTCACATTTATAATTGAAGAAAATCTTTGACCAAGTTGAAAAGAAGATATGGTTAAGATTTGAAGAAGATTTGGTCAAGATTTGATCAAGATTTATTTAGAACAAAATATGAACAGAATCAATCTGAACAATATACAAACGCAATCTGAACAAAATATGAACATAATCAATCTGAAGAATTTACACACTCAATCTAAATAAAATAGGAACATAATCAATATAAAGAATTTACAAACTCAATCTGAACAAGATACAATACAAAATTAAACAATGACTAAATTGAAGCCCTAATTTTAACTATAAATAGATACTCAAGGTTGTAGAAGAACATCATCAAAACGCGGAAATGAGTAGAAGAACTCAAGCTCAAAATTATAAATTCATCTTAGAGTTCAAAGAGAGAAACACTGTTCGAATGAGAAATATTCTAAGTTTTTTTTTTCTTAGAATGTGAGAGTTATTATTATTATCAGCTTTGTTAGAAGCAAACACTTAATGTTCCAATCTTTTGTATCCAACCCAATAGTGGTTTAGTTCTTTCTTCAATCTAGAGTTGTCAGGTTGTTAGGAGAAGACTTGACTTGCAGGATCAAGGTGGTTAGTTCCTCAAAAGTCTGGGGTTGTCAGGCTGTTTGGGAAGACTGACTTGGAGAGTTAGGTGCTTTGTAATTCAAGGTATTTGAATTAGTGGATTAAAGCCTTCTGAATGAGAGGACTGGATTTAGCCAAGATGTAGTCAAATTAGTGGTGAACTAGGATAAATCTATAGGTCAAATTATTTATACTTTCATTGTCTGCTGCTTCTAAATCCGATTGCTTCTTATAAGTAATTCCTAAAAACCAACCAGTCTTCACCAAATTAGCAAAAAGTTATCAACTTTGTCAAACACAATTCAACCCCATCCCCCCTTCTCGTGTTTGCACCTTCACAATGCTTCTTATTGCTATATTATGACATATTCTATTAGTAAACATAATTACTTGTTTATTAGGTGATAATATTCTTCATGTTAAAAACACATAGATTATTAATATAAGTCTTTGTCATCTAACTTAATATGCACACTTATCAAATACAGTTGGAGGATAATATAAGTCTTTGTCAGTTTGTTTTGTCATCAAAATATCAACTAGAGTATTGTAGCTAAAACTACTTTTGCACTAACAAGAGTGTTTGAATTATTCAAAATCAGATTTTGTAAGAAGATTCAATCATGGGACATTTGCACTCTATCCAAGGCGGAGAAAGAGGTCCTTATTAAAGGAATTGCTCAATCAATACCCTTTTATTGCATGAGTGTTTTCTAAAACCCCCAATCCTTGGCTGTGGATATCGAAAAAATGATCAATTCTTACTTGTGGGGTACGAGGAGGAATGGTAGAACGGAAATAAATTGGTTCGAATGGAAAAAGATGAAAGTTCCGCAACATAAAGGTAGACTAGGCTTTCGAGACCTCTGTGGCTTCAACATCGCCTTACTCGGGAAACAAGGTTGGAGTCTCATGACTAACCACGATACTATATCTCTTACCGTATTCTCAAAACTAAATATTTTCCAAATGGGGACTTCTTGGATGCCACTTTAGTTCATAATCAAAATTATATATGGCGTAGTATCAAAACTTCTCAAGAGCTTATAAGGCAAGGCTATCGATGGTGCTTTGGAGATGGCTCACTCATTTACAAGTTGGCCGCTGGAATGTAGACATGCTCGCGGCTATTTTCTCATTGCACGATGTCCATGTAATCTCTTGAATTCCTCTGCTCGGGACCAACACATCTGGCACCACACAAAAATGGAATTTATACAGTGAAATCAGCTTATAAGCTTTAAATGGAGTATTTTTCGAGCGCTAACAGTTTAGCAGTAGGTGGAGACTGGCCAGTTTTGTGGAACTTACCCATCCCATCCCTCCAAAAGTGAAAGCTTATTCCCTGGTTAATGACATATAAATAGTTTTCCTCTCAAAAAAACAAAATAAATTTGAAAAATTATTAGTTATCTTAATAAATTAATAGTAACAATAGTAAAGAGAATAAATTTAAAAATAAAAAAGGGCCAAGGAACTTGGTCCATGTGCCTTTGAATTGAATAAAAGGGATTTAATCCCCTAAATGTATAAGAAGCAATAGTAACTGAAGAGGATTAGAGTAGAGCAGCCGCGCAACAAGATAAAAGAACAAAATTTATTTCGAAGATCGTTAAGAATTGTCCAAATTTTGATATGTTATGTTCAGTTAGATATTTTAACTATTTTTTTCAAAATTTTAACCATTCTAATTACTCTATAAAATCTTGAGAAGTACCAATGTCAATTTACAAGAAAGGGGGTTTGAATTGTAAATTCACCATTTTAAAAATTCCTGTTAAAATCTTAAGAAAATAACTCAAGATTGATCTTGGTTGTGAAAACAGAGAACGGAGAACGTTCTTGGTTAGTTAAACTCAGTAATTCAGTTTATGTATTTAACTTGATAATCAATCAGACTGAAAGTAAATAGATAAGGGAAGAGATACCACACAAGGATATATCTTGGTTCACCCAACTCGGGATACGTCCAATCCTCACAACTGTGAGATTTTCCACTAAGTGTTCAAAACAAAGAACCTTCTTGGTTTTACAGCACCTAGCACAGATCAACCTTGATCTGTTACAAAGTTAAAACCTTTCCACCCAGAAAGGAGTTCAATCAGGTCACCTATCAACCTTGATAGGATTTCTTACAATCTACCCAAGCTATATTAAACTCTTATAGTTCGAGTTTTACAATAATGATGAGATTGTTTTGTTAGAATCTGAGAACGCTCAACACTTGTTTGAGTTCTGATTCTTTGACAGAAAAATAGACGAGAATGATTCTAAAATTCGAATGGAAAAAATCAGAACTGATTCAATGTATATGAGTGAGACAAATTCAAGTATGATTGAAATGAGTAATGAATTTTCTTAGTACTTAAAGCTCTGATTTTTCCTTGAGCATTGGCCTTCCTTATATAGGCTTTTAGGACATTTAATAATGGTCAAAAGAGCTATTCGTAGTGCTCTGTCAGTTTTAACCAAAACCAATATATATGAATAGAAATATTCCAGCCTTTGAACACTTTATGAAATCTGTTTGACTGGGCGTTTTTCTTCGTTCATGATCAGATTTCTTTTGTGTTTAATGATCCTTTATACCTCAGATATATTTGTTGATGATATTGCTTCGATCTGGAGATTTGATTCTGCCAAAACAGCTTTGAGAATGATGACAGTATGCTGGAGAATGATATTGAAAATTCTGGAGACTGATGATCATTCTAGAGACTAGTCTGAACATTCTGGAGACTGATTTGATCATTCTGGAGACTGATCTGATCATTCTGGAGATAGGTCTGATCATTCTAGAGACTAATGAGAACTTTCTACAGATTGATGTTATCATTTTGGAGATTGATGTTTAACATGTTGGAGAATGATGTTAGCATGCTGGAGATTAATGTTAACATGCTGGAGAATGATCAGAATGCTGTTAAGAATGTTCTTCGTTCTTGATAGTCAAGCTAGAGAAGGTTCAAATCTGTTTGGTCTTGCTAATTCGTGATCTTCTCTCTTTGTGATTCGAGTAGTTTCTTTGAATCTGATCATCTCAGTTTGTTCCTTGCCAAGTGTTGATGATATAGATGTAAAATCCAGAGGCTAAAACTTCTTTTAACTTGTGGAGATTGATTTATTTTAGAGCTGTGATGATCATTCTTGAAACTGGAGAACATTCTCCGTTTTCCAGATTTTGTTAAGAATGTTCTCCATTCTTGTTTGTTCAGTTTCTTGCCTTTTTATGCTGATTTCTTTGCTTTGTTTAAATCCTATCTTTAAATTAATACACTCAAAAGCATAAGTTAAATTAACATAACATTTAGAATCATAATTAACATTCTTAATCAACTTTTCACAAAACATTAAATTGAGATTTTGTCTCAACATCTTCAACTTCTCCATTGTTCTTCTTCACTGTAAGTCCGATTTGAGTGAAACCAACACTAAAATGACCGTGTGAACAATGACTATATTAACCACTGATTAGTTTTCTGGTTTAGGTAATTTTCTTTGACCAAATTTCGAAATTGACATTTTGAGAGTGTATTCTCATATTTTTATTTTTGACATATAACCATTAACTAGCGAGTTGTATAGATTGAAGATCTAAGAGTCAAATGAACAAATGTTTTTTGCTTGTAGACTCATATTAGCGGATGAAAACGTCAAAATAAGGTAAGGGGGAGACAACGTATGAATTCATGAGTATATTATAATGTGAGAAGAACGAGAAAACCGTATTTTTCAACAATTCATCGGGATTTGCTACGCACGACGACAACCTTATTTAGTAGTAATTGAGTAATATGACCAATTAGAACTTGTAAGATTAAAATATGGATTAGAAACTTTTATAAGGTGTGAATAAAGTTTAAGTTTTTTATGTTTTATGTGTTGAAAGTTTTAATTTTTATGATATATGTAAGGAAGTTTGAATTTCTATGTGGCATATGGTGAAAGTTTTAATTTTTAAGATATATGTGGAGAAAGTTTGATTTTTATATGTTTGTGATGAAAGTTTAAATTTTTATGGTGTAAGAGATGAAAGTTTAGATTTTTATGATATTTTTACGAATATATGATTTTCATGACATATTTTTGAAAGCTTTGATCTTAGTGATAAATTTGTATAAGTGATTTTTGAAGTATATGACATGATCTTAGTGGCTTGTGTATTAATATTTGATTTTGATAAGACATGATCATGTCATGGCATATGCATCTTTGTGAAAGTTGCCCTTGTGGCAAATTTATTTTCGCAATTAGTATAGCGATTTTCTGTATAGAAGTTCCTTTGTGGTAGATTTATTTTTCCCATTGGTATGAATAATTTTCTGTGTGGAAGTTGCTTTAGTGACAAATATTATATCTAGATCATATATAGTTTTGTTTTTAGGAGCATGCATAGCATTGTATTATTGTGTGATTGTTTAGTTGTGATTAATGCATATCAAATGTGATAATAATTTCTCTTCGATGATTTGATGTTATAATTAAATGTTGATTTTCCTTGAGTGATTTTGACGTTATAATATGATATTATTTCCTTGAATATTTTTATATATCGTGATATGTTTGATACGGTAATCAACCCAGAACTGTAATATATAGTGACATCATATATTGGATGAATTGACATCATATATATATATATATATATATATATATATATATATATATATATATATATATTGCACAATAGTTTATTGTGGATGTGTTTTATCTTTAAACTAAAACCATATATGCTCATTATAAGGAATGAAATCCCTAATTAGGGTTTCAATATTTTTGAAATAATGATCATACACTACGCCAAAAATGACATTTTATAGCGCGTCTTTTACAACGCTTATTAAATACAAGCGCTGTTGTATAATTTTTAAAAAAATAACGGAGGATACAACAACGCTTTTTTTACAAGCGCTGTAGTAGGGTCATATAGGGTCACATACGCTTGCACATAATGTTTACAACTCTTTTACAACGCTTTTTTAGAAAGTGGTGTAAATTGAAGCGCTCTCACATAGCCTTTTACAGCGCTTTGTGAGCGCTTTAAACACAAGCGCTGTAAAATGTAGCGCTCCCACCTTATGTTACATAGCTTTTAAAGCGCTTCTTGTGTAAGCGCTGTAAAAGCCTTGCGCTTTCTCATAATCAAATGACCTATTACAGCGCTTTTGATACAAGTGCTGTAATAGGCTTGCCCTTTCACATTTTTATAGGACCTATTAGAGCGCTTTTTAAACAAGCGCTGTAAAATCATTCATTTTAAATAAAAAACATTCACTTTAAGTAAATAAAAACAAATTTAAAACAAATTTAATACGTTGTCCAAACCCTACGAACCCTTATCTCCCTTCCCCTGTGAACCCTCTTGTGCGCCCATCTACAAATTGATTTACCTTTTTCCTCCTTAAAAACAAATTGATCATCAACATTGCCTCAAGTACTTTATTTTATTTATTTGTTGTTGTCACTAATTTAAACTGATAAATTGTTACATGATATTAGATATGTTCTCATGATATATATGTTCTGTTTTGAAATCAATTAATCTTGGACCAATATTATAAGATATGTGTATTATAAATATATAGATCATATATATCAGACTTGAAATCATGCTTATTGTGTAACTGCATTTATATATATAGGTCATATAAATGGACCGAAAATGGATGTCTGCCAATCGATTGACAAAAGAGTATGAAAATGGAGTGAAGGAGTTTATTGAGTTTGCAGTGATGAATGCAAAAGATCCAAATAGAGTCGTTTGTCCTTGTTTAAAATGTTGTTTTGGAAAACGCGTTAGAGCAGATGAATTGGAAGGACATTTAGTATGGAAGGACATTTGTACTAAATTCACAAGACTTTCGGCAATATTAAAGTTGTACAACTTAAAAGCGAGTAATGGATGGTCTGATAAAAGCTTCATAGAATTACTAACACTCTTAAAAGATATGTTGCCAGATGATAATGAACTTCCCAGTAGAACCTACGAGGCTAAACGAATTTTGTGCTCTATTGGTATGAGTTATGAAAGGATTCATGCGTGTCCTAATGATTGCATTTTATTTCGAAATGAATATGAATTACTAAAGGCGTGTCCGAAATGCAATGTCTCTCGATATAAGAAGAAAGAATCTACTCCAGCAAAAGTTGTGTGGTATTTTCCTATAATACCAAGATTTAGGCACATATATCGCAGTGAAGAAGATTCAAAACACTTGACATGGCATGCAGATGAAAGAATTAGAGATGAAAAGTTTCGACACCCTGCAGATTCTCCGCAATGGGCAAAAATTGATCACGAGTATCCTGAATTCGGGATAGAGTCCATAAATCTATGCCTTGCACTTTCTACTGATGGAATGAATCCACATGGTCTTCAAAGCATCTCACACAGCACGTGGCCTGTGATTTTGTTGATGTATAACCTACCTCCATGGTTATGTATGAAGCGTAAGTTTATGATGTTGTCTCTGTTAATTTCTGGACCCAAACAACCGGGGAATGATATCGACGTATACTTGGCTCCTTTAATTGAAGATTTAAAAATTATGTGGGAGACAGGTGTAGAAGTCTATGACGGGTATAAGAAAGAATGTTTCAATTTGAGGGCTATGTTGTTCGGCACAATTAATGATTTTCCAGCATATGGTAATTTATCAAGATATAGCATTAAAGGTCAGTGTGCATGTCCTATATGTGAAGAGAGTACAAATTGGATGCGGTTGAAACATTGTAAGAAAAATGTATTTCTTGGACATCGTAGATTTTTACCTTATAGTCATCAGTATCGTGGGTTGAGAAATGCATTCAATGGAAAATCAGAGGAAGATAGAGCTCCTGTAGCATCGACTGGATATCAAATACTTGAGAAAGTACAAGGTTTGACCAATAAATTTGGCAAACCTTTTGCGGGAGAGCTGGTCAAAACTGGGTGGAAGAAAAAGTCAATTTTCTTTGAATTGCCATATTGGAAGTCATTGTATGTAAGACATTTTCTCGATGTGATGCATATTGAGAAAAATGTATTTGACAGTGTTATTGGTACGTTACTCAATGTACTAGGAAAGTCTAAGGATGACATCAATGCAAGATTGGACTTGGTCGATATGGGAATAAGAAATGAATTGGGTCCCGTAAAGAAAGAAAATCGCACATATCTACCTCCAGCCGCTCATACTCTATCTAGAAAGGAAAAAATTGTTTTGTGTAAATTTGTACACGAAATTAAAGTTCTAGAAGGATACTCTTCAAACATTAAAACTTTAGTTTGTATGAAAGACCTCAAGTTAAAAGGTTTGAAGACCCATGATGCTCATATTCTAATGGAGCATTTGCTACCAATAGGTATACGTTCAATTTTACATGAAAAAGTTCGCCGAGCCATAACTAAATTATGTTTCTTCTTCAAGGAAATTTGTTGTAAAGTGATCGATCCTCAGAAATTACCGAGATTGCAGAGGGAAATTATTGTTACTTTGTGTGAGCTTGAAATGTACTTCGCACCCTCGTTTTTTGATATAATGGTTCACCTTACTGTTCATCTTGTTAAGGAGACACAACTTTGTGGGTCAGCTTATATGAGATGGATGTACCCGATAGAACGATATATGAAAATATTAAAAGGGTACGTAAAAAGTAGAAGTCGACCAGAAGGTTGTATTGCTGAACGGTACATTGTCGAAGAAGCTGCTGAATTTTGTACTGAATATCTGTCAAATGTTGAATCCATAGGGCTTCCCATGTCTCGTCATTCGGGAAGATTATCAGGAGAAGGGATAATTGGAAAAAGACTAATGACTATATCAAGGACAAAATGGGAGCAGGCACAATTGTATGTTCTGCACAATGATGATGAGGTTCAACCGTATGTTACAATACACATGGATCAATTATCTAGTTTGAACATGAATAGGAATCAAAATTGGATAACTCGAGAGCACAATCGAAGTTTCATAACATGGTTAAAAAATCACATAAAGTCAAAGTTTGATGTAGACCCCGGATCAATTTCACAGAGATTGAGGTGGCTAACAAATGGTCTGAGTTTACATGTCTTTTCTTACACCGGTTATGTAATTAACGGCTACACATTTTATACCAAAGAACAAGATGATCAAACAACTATGCAAAATAGCGGAGTCAGTCTCGTAGTTGAAGCGATGCATATCTCAAGTGCAAAAGACAAGAACCCAATATATGCAAATCTATCATATTTTGGGGTTATCGAGCGCATATGGGAGCTAGACTACACAATGTTTCGTGTTCCCATATTTGGTTGCAAGTGGGTCGATAATAATAATGGCGTTCGGATTGATGAGTCAGGGTTCTTGCTTGTCGATTTTAATAGGGTGGGATACAAAGATGAGCCTTTTATTATAGCGTCGCAAGCTCAATAAGTGTTTTATGTCACTGATCCTGCTGATGATAAATGGTCTGTTGTCCTATCGACCAATAAAATAAGTGATGATAACAATAATGATGAAGATGTTGGTAATGATCTTTTCTTTGCAACATCACAACCACATGAAATTGGTTCAACTGATGATGGTTTATATCTTAGAGATGATCATGATGAGGGAATTTGGATTAATCCATCGTTTCGTATCATTAATGGACAAACATATGTGAATCCCACCAAGAAAAGAAGAAGGGTATCTTAATGTGTTTAATTGTTTTTAAGCCATGTAATCTGAACTGAGTTCATGTGCAATTTAATTGTTTGATCTGCCATAATTGAGCATTTTGGTATTTAGCTTGAACTGTTAATTTGTAATTTTATGCTTATACTGTATGTAATTGTATACTGAACTTGACCTGATCAGGTAATTTAGCTTGAACTATTTGAACTTGACCTGATCAGTTCAAGTTCAAACAGTTTAACTAATTAGCTTGAACTTAAACACAATTTAAGTTCAAGTTATACATGTAATTTAGCTTGAACTTCACCTGATCAGTTAAACACAATTTGGAAGAAAAAATAATTTAACTAATTTGGAAGAAAATAAATTATTACAGGGCTTATGAAAAAATAATTTAACTAATTTGGAAGAAAATAAATAATTACAGGGCTTATGAAAAAATAATTTAACTAATTTGGAAGAAAATAAATTATTACAGGGCTTATGAAAAAATAATTTAACTAATTTGGAAGAAAAAAAATTATTACAGGGCTTATGAAAAAATAATTTAACTAATTTGGAAGAAAATAAATTCTTACAGGGCTTATGAAAAAATAATTTAACTAATTTGGAAGAAAATAAATTATTACAGGGCTTATGAAAAAATAATTTAACTAATTTGGAAGAAAATAAATTATTACAAGGCTTATGAAAAAATGATTTAACTAATTTGAAAGAAAATAATTTGGAAGAAAATAAATTATTAAAAAGGCTGTGTAAGAATATAAAATAAGGAGGTCTTTTAAAGCGCTTTCCTCATAAGCGCTGTAAAAGGTTCACACAGCCTTTGGACATGATAAAACAAAGAGGCATTTCATATATAAAACCCTATTACAGCGCTTTTTTAAAAGGCGCTGTAATAGGGTTTAAAAAAATAAAATAAGGAGGTCTTTTACAGCGCTTTCTTCATAAGCGCTGTAAAAGGGTCACACAGCCTTTGGACATGATAAAACAAAGATGCATTTTATATATAAAACCCTATTACAGCGCTCTTCTAAAAAAGCGCTCTAAAAGGCTTTTAAAAAAATAAAATAAGGAGGTCTTTTACAGCGCTTTCTTCATAAGCGTTGTAAAAGGGTCACACAGCGTTTGCATATAATAAAACAAAGAGGCATTTTAAAGCGCTTTCTGTAAAAGCGCTGTAAAAGGCTTTTAAAAAAATAAAAATAAGGAGGTCTTTTACAACGCTTTTTCACAAGCGCTTTAAAAGGCTTATAAAAAAGCGTTGCAGTAGGCTTTTAATAAATAAAATGATGAGACCTATTACAGCGCTTTTTCAAAAAAGCGCTGTAATAGGGTTTTATATATATAACAGTAAACCTCTTCAGTTTCATGTTCATTACGTAAATTTCATACGAGTGTTTCAGTTTCCTTTGCGTTCTCCTTCTCATTGCGAACCCTACGAGAGTTTCAGTTTCCCTTGTTTCTTCCTCATTACTTACTCTCATTACATAAACATCCTACACCTACGATCGTACATAAACATCATAAACATCAAGTAACCCCGTTTTCGTCCTCGTTTTCGATCGTTCGTCTTCGTTCATCCTCATTTTTATCGTCTTCTACGCCGTTCGTCTGTGAACCCGTAACCCTAAGCATTAAAAAGAGCTATTTCAGGTATTGTATTTATTAGTTTTTTGTTTCACTAAAATGCATGTTAACTTATTTTGCTACGTACTTAGACTACTGCATGTTGAACTTTGTTGAAGTTATACTGACTGAACTGCATGTTGATGTTGAACTTGTTGTAGATAAATGGATACCAACAAGGAGTTAGATTGTCAAAATGAAGAAGTTGGCAACACCAAGACTTACGAAAATGAAGTCAAACGTGGTGCAACAATAATGCAAAATGTTATAAAAGCAAGAAGTACTGGGAAAAAATTTGAGGTATACTTTGTTTGTTGTTTTCTTTTTTTGTTGTTTATACTATACTTTGTTTGCTGTTTATAATTTGAGGTACTTACTATATGAGTTTATTAGGTGGGATGGAATGAGAGTGGTCAACCAATTGACCCCAACAGTTCCATGTTTGTTAGTTATATTGGAGCTGTTGTTCGTCAAAATATCCCAATCACAATAGATGATTGGAGAGATAAGGCATTGAAGAATGCCAAAGATGTATTGTGGGCTGATATACAGGTAATTTTTTTACTCCACCCTATTACTTATAAATTTTTACATACTGCTTTGAAGTATTTTACTCAAACTATATATTTATTTGGTTTGCAGTCAGCTTTTGTTCTTGATGAGGTGAGAAAGAGTTATGTGCTCAGAGTTGCCGGGAAAATACACCGGGACTTTAGATCTTACCTCTCTAATTGCTATTTAAAAGACCGTGAAGGAAATACGAATGCGGAAGCTCCAAAAATATATAAACATTATATATCAAATGAGGAATGGAGCGCATTCGTATCAAAACGTTCCGACCCCGCATTTGTTGTAAGTGATTAATTTATTAGCATTTGTGTTTTATTATTCATATTCGTAGCGTATTTTAAATTTTTACTAGATTGTTATTTTTTTATATAGAATATTAGTAAGGCAAATCGCGAGAGGGCAAAAATTATTCCCCACCCATACAAGAAATCTCGTATGGGATATGCTCGTCTAGAGCAAAAACTTGTAAGTAATTAAACATCACTTTTATTTAATATGGTACATTATAAACTATACTATGTAACTAATATTTTGTTTATGATCTTAACGATAATAGCTATAAGACACCCAATTCGATCAACCGTTGGGTCGTCATATATTGTGGAAGGAAGCTCGTGTAAATAAAGACGAAGTGGTTGATAACGAAAATGTACAAAAAGTAATAGAACTTTGTGTAAGTATATTTATCACTTTAATATTTTTTAATATTGTATTTTAAAAATGTTATTGAACTTATCTTTTTAATCCTATGTGTATTTTAGGCGAATCTTGAATCGGAAAATCAAGAGGACAACAAGGCAAGTTGCAGGGACATATTAGGTAAAGTGTTTAATGTTCCTGAATATTCGGGTCGCGTGAGGGGGAAAGGATTTGGCGTAACTCCTAGAAGTTATTTTTCACAAGAGAAACGCCAAAATCCATCTAACGAGGAAGTATTAGAGAAGATCAAAGTATTAACGGAGCAAGTGGCCCTCTTGGTGAAGACAAATAAAGACAAGCAACTTGCGGACCAGCCCCAACGTGAAATTCACATGGAGAGTGAAAACGCAAGTTGCAACGCTGGTCTCAACAGTCTTCCTGAGGTAATTAATTACTTAATAAAATAAGAAATTCATTCAAGCTAATTGTTTCACATACTTATGTAT
Organism: Cicer yamashitae; assembly: GCA_037974755.1. NCBI lineage: Eukaryota > Viridiplantae > Streptophyta > Magnoliopsida > Fabales > Fabaceae > Cicer > Cicer yamashitae. The sequence continues at coordinate 33,996,100 of JBBPBQ010000003.1, forward strand.
TAACCATTGATTTTAGGGGGTCACTCCATGCGTGCTGTACTTATCCTCCCCTACTCATCGGAAGGTCGGAAAGGGAACATTGTGCAATGCTCCGGGCAAAGTACTGCACAACACACCAATCCCTGCGGGCCATGTCAAAGTATCGCCAGTTATTGCTTTGGAACCAAATGCACCGTTGCCTGTACCGGACAACGATGCAGATCTGAATTATTTGGGCGAAGCAATTGGCAGCTACGTGGCATGGCCCAAACATCTTGTTGCCCTTGACAAGGTATGTTTAATTAATTGAAATGTATGTTTAATTGATTATATTTAATTGCTGAATTTTTTCCGATGTGAACTTTAATTTCACATTTATTTAGATTCAAACAAAGTCTAATAAAGGGAATGATAAGAAGATTCATAGAAATGAAACAGTCACATCGCCTGAAAAGGTTTGTAACATTTATTCTGTAAGGTTTGTCATTTTTTCAGATTCAATTAACTAACAAACTGATTAACCTCATTTTTTCAGATTCAATCTAATAAACCACCCGCACAGCAAGCCAGCTGCCGCACCACGACTGGATGTTCCTGGCAAAAATAAAGCCGGCAAACTTCAAAAATTGGAGGGTAGTAAAATTGGAAAACTGCAAAAGCTGGAGGGTAATAAAGCGGCCAAGGTTGTTGCTGCTAAAAAACTGGATCGTGTAAAATCAGTTGCTGCTCCTGCTCCTAAAATAAGTCAGCCACGACTTGCTCGATATGGGTCGTGTCTTGACATATAGGCAAAAAAAAATATGGGCAGCGACGATTCACGAATAATAAGCATGGATAAAGCTCTATTCGGAGATGCGTATGAAGAATTTTTTGAAAAAGTGCACATATACGAACTTCTCGACCATAAGGAGCTGAGTGCTACTGTTATCAGCATATACATGAGGTAAAAATTACTTTTCATCGCATTTATTTGTAATTAATTTAATTTATTGGTAATTAATCTAATTTAAAATTTTCATTGAAGGTTTTTGTATGAGAAGTTCGTGTGCACGCGCAGATTGTCAAATAAATTTTCATTCTTGTCTCCGCATAAGATATCGATGCTTCAACACGATCCTGTGAATGTAAAGAAATACGTTTTAGATATACTATTAGGAAATAAAGAGAAGGATAAGTTATTCCTTGCACCATATAATTCAGGGTACGTAATTATATATTCTTTATTTATATCTTTTTTAATTTATGAGATCTTAATTTATTAGTTGTGTAAACTAAATTTTTGTTGTTGTAGGGCACATTGGGTGCTAATTGCAATCAATGCGACCTCTGAAGTTATATACTACCTAGATCCCTTGCACGACCATTACAACAATCGCCCCGAGATAAAGACTTTGTTCGACACGTAAGTAATATTCATTTATTTTTTACATACATATATATATATATAAATAATGTGTTTGTTAATGCTATAATAATCACATTTATTTATTCGATAGTGCTTTACAAGTTTTTCGAGCTCAAAGTCAAATAACATCACATGGATTCCAATAAAGGTTTGAAATATATGCTTTTAAATTTCACTTACAATCAATGCACAATTAAATAATTATTGATTTATATGTTTTATTTTATAGTGCCCTCGTCAAACTAACAACATCGACTATGGGTACTATGTATTGCGATTCATGAAGGAGATTGTTGATAAGAATCAAATTATAATCCCAGAAACGGTACGGTATTTTAATTATTTGATTTTCATATATAAACTATGTTTATATTTGATTCTAACTTATTTATGTTCAATTTTTATATCAGTACTTTGACAATTCCAGTCCAACGTATTCTGAAGAAGAACTAACAGAGATAAAGGAAGACTGGTGTCAGTATGTGCTTGAAATGAATATTATTTGATTTGCTGGGAAATGGCATGCTGCAAGGGATACGGTAGTTCTGTGCTGTTTGTGAATATGTAGTTGTGAATATGAATATGTAGTTGTATGAAAATATAGTGAATCTGATAGTTATATGAATAGGTAGTTGTGAATATGTAGTTCTGGGATGTTGTGAATATGTAAATATGAACTGATTGTTGTGAATATTTGTGCATATATGTGCATTTTAAAATATAGTGAATCTGTTGTTGTTGTGTACTGATTCTTGTGTGTTTTGTAGTGCTGTTTTGTTGTTGTTGTGTACTACTGACTGATTGTGAACTGATTCTAGATGAAAATGATTTTGGAATAAAAATTGTGAACTGATTCTAGATTAAAAGACAACGCTTTTAAAAAAAGCGCTTTTTAAAATTTACAGCATATTTAATAAAACTAAAAAAAAAAAACCTTTTACAGCGCTTTCTCAAAAAAGCGCTGTAATAGGTGCATAACAAATCATCTATATGAATGCACCTATTACAACGCTTTTCTGGAAAAGCGAAAAGCGTTGTAATAGGTGAATAATAATAAAACAATTAAATGCACCTATTACAACGCTTTTTCAAACAAGCGCTGTGATAGGGGCATAATAATGGATCTATTGTTATAGGGATTTACAGCGCTTGTTTAGAAAGCGCTGTAAAATGCGTAAAACAAGCGCGCAATATATCCACCTTTTTTACAGCGCTTTTTTTTTTTTTTTATAAAAAAAGCACTGTTGTATCTTTTTACAGCGCTAATAACTACAGCGCTTTTTTTTTAAAAAAAAAGCGTTGTAAATAGCTTAATAAAAGTGCTGTAAAATGCGTTTTTTTGCGTAGTGACATTAAATTCAATCTCCAAATCATCAGTTGTGGTGAATGACAACATAAAACGATGATGTCATATCAATAAATGACGAGACTTTGGCATAAATTTGTGAAAAAATTGGTGAGGGTCTAACAATATATAAAGGTGAAAAATATAAGGAGGCAAAACTGTTTAAAAATTAGTGATGATCAAAAGGGCACAATTGCAATACTTGAAAGATAAAAAATACATTTAAAATCAATAGTTTAAAATTGGTTTGACTTGATATTCATCTTTTAAAATTTCAAATTTCATTTTCTTGAATTTTTTTGAAGCACCCTTCTCTTGAAATCTTCATATAACGCTCTAATTTTATTTTTGTTATATTGATAATTGATTTTACTTTTTTTAGGAAATAATTGTTTCTACTTTTAAATTATAATTATTTTATATCTAAAATCTATCGTTAGGACACACATATTTTATTTAAAAAAAATTTAATTGTAGTTTTAGTCTCTTATTTTTACCAATTTATGAAATAGGTCATTCAATTTTAAAATCTCAGAATTTTGGTTTCTCATTCTGATTTTTTAAGTAAAAAATGGCGACGTGACATGTTTTAAATAGCGACTTAAGTAAAATGATTAATACCCATGAAATTGCAATAAAACCATCTAAAAAATTAATTTTCAACTTCGGAAAATTTTCATTTTGTAATTTAATGATTTAATTGCAGTTTTAGTTTTCCTATTTTAGCTAATTCTGAAAATTAGTTCTCTAATTTTGTGTTTTCCCAATTTTTGTCCTACGTCAAAGTTTTTGACCGAAAATTGATGATATGTCATATTAATGATGTGTTAAATAAGATGATGATGCAGAGCCTTCTATATAGATTAGTACTATTATTTCATTTTTCTAATTTATAAAAACCCATTACTACTTTTTTAAAACAACATTTTATTATTTTAAAAAATACATTTTATTATTAATGACATATAAATAATTAATGCATCTAAATATCTTTATATCATAAAATTGTATGTCATGTCATTTTAAAATATGACTAATTATCATTTTTTTTTGTTCAAAAATATGAGGGAAGAATTAAAATTGTCGACTTTTAAAATAAGTGATATAATTCCATGAATTGGTGAAAATAGATGACAAAATCTGTAATTAAGCCAATTATAAGAAACTGTAAAGAATAAAGGTGAAGAAAATTGATGACAAAATCATATTAGATTAACTTTTTAAGTGGACCGACTAAAATCCCTCAAGAAATAATTAGGGAGATCAAAATCAGGTAAACTCAATCTAATGTAATTAAGTTTTGTAAAAGAGAAAAGAGGATGTACACTTTCATTGAAAAATAATTTTACACTGACAGTGGCGGAGCTTGACTAAAAAGCTTGGGGTGGCCGACATAAAAATACAATGTATAAATCACCACTAACAGCCCCAAAAAATCAGCACTAACAGCCCCAAAAATCAGCACTAACAGCCCTAAAAATTAGCACCAACAACACTAAAAATCAGCACTAACATAACTCCAAATCAAAGCTCAAACACTCTATATGGACATAAAATCAAACACCTTATATGCAACACAAACAAAAACTCCAAACAAACAAAACTCCAAAAAAAAATCAGCACTAACATCTAACATAAAATCAGCACTAACATCTAACATAAAATCAGCACTAAAAGTCAGCATTAACAGCCCCAAAAATCAGCACTAACAGCCTCAAAAATCAGCACTAACAACACTAAAAATCAGCACTAACATAACTCCAAAACAAAACTCCAAACATCAATTCTGACTATAAACGAAAATATGAAAATTAAAATCCAAACCTTTTGAGTTTTGACGATTGACGAACGGCCAAGACGGAGGCGATCTAACGCGATTTGAAGGCAGCGAGTAGATGAGCGATTTGAAGGCGGCGACGCGATTTGGAGGCGGCGAGCAGAGGCAGTCGTGAATCTGGAGGGAGAGAGGAAGGCGGCGAACACGTGAATCTGGAGGGAGAGAGTAGAGACGGTCGTGGTCGTGAATCTGGAAGAGAGAGTAGAGACGGCCGTGAATCTAGAGGGAGAGAGACGAAGGTTGGGTCTGGGTGGAAGAGAGATACTGAATCGGTTTGGGGTGCCCCCCCCCCCCCCCCCCCCCCTTGTCCCTACATAGCTCCGCCAGTGTACACTGATATCCAACGGAATTCATGTATTCCACCACATCACTTCACTTTTATAGTAAAACATAATACTTTTATTGGATGTAAGTATAAAATTATTTTAAACTGAGAGTGCAGATTCATTAAAGTCTTTGTAAAATCCATATCAATCATAAAAGTTGATTGAAATTTTTCATATAAATGAAACTTAAAAATAAACAATTTTTTCACAAGTACTCTTTCATGCGGAGACAGAAGAAAAGAGCAAGGGAGCTTTCACGGTTTAATTACCAACCGAATCATATAGTTGGCAAAATTTTAAAGAGTGTAGCCATAAATGTTGGTTGGAAAGAAAATGAAGTTCCTATCACATGGTTTAAAAAAGGAATCATGGTAGGAATGCAATCCCATCTCTATTCCTTTGATGGGACACAAAGCAAAACAATTAATTACTTCCATCAAAATTAAAGAGATTTCTAGAATCCAAATTCAGACTAGTCGATATATTAAGCAAAATTCTCATAGTGGCCAAAAAAGGGACCACCTAACAAAATATGAATGGTGGGAAAAAAAAAACACAACCTCTCATGAAACTCAATACCTCAAAGTGGAAAAGGAAAAGATAAATGACATTTATATGTGATGTAATTTAAATTCCTTTATTAGAATGTTGTTAACTCTTGTTTTTTTTGTTGCCTTTCGTATTTTCGAAGAAATAAAAGTGTTGCCATCAAACATTTATATATATATGTTGTTACTTTTATATTTGGGAAGCTTGAAACTGAGTCATGAACCAATTTCAAGCTATGCCTATGGTTGCCTATAGGTGCTCTTTACATGGCTAAAATCTCCCTCATGATACCACAAATTGTCAAAAAGGTGACAATTTGTTTTTAATGGTTTTCTAAGTTGTAACGGTAACTCTTGTTATAAATGAATACACTTCATTTTCATTATTAATAATTTTTATTTATTGTTTTTTATGGTAGATAGATGGTTGAAAAATGAATTGAATTGAATTGAATTATTTTGGTCCATTAATTAAATCGAAGATAAAAGGAAATGGGGTTTGTATAAATGAGTCCATTTGCACTCTTTTTCAATTCATCAAAAAGCAATTTCAGATTTTTGTGAGATATGAAAGTTGCAGAAATGGGAGTTCCTTGCAGCCCAAAGCAGAGAACTTCTTGCAATGTTGTTTTGGACTGAAGGGAGCTCCTAGTTCTTCGCTTTCATCATATTTATGTTTCATCTCTTTCAATTCAAAGGTTTCAAATTTCTTCTTATGTTACTGTAATTAGTGTGAATTGTAAGTTCTCATTAAATTTGCCTCTATGTCTTGCAAATTCCTTCTAAATATATCTGCCTAATGAAACTCTATTTGTTCTTTCATTTTATTCAGGTGATGATTAGGTTCACCTTTAGATTTGTAAATTATTTTTTATTTACTTTTTTTTGGGTGCATTTTTACTTTACTTATTTTGCTAGATGTATATTTACTTTAGGCCATTGCTAACCTTATGGTCATATAATTTAAACAATCTACATCTACAATAGACAAGTGAAATTTCACACACAATGTACCATGTTAAAGCTATTTTGTGTACAATACCATTACTGAACTAGTTATTGTTGTATAAGAATATAATACTAATGGTGTTCCAAGCATTCAACCTAGTTGGTCATTATTATTGATTCATTATGGTTAAAACTACCGATTACTTATAAACATAGTTTTAGATTTTATCTGCTCTATCAAATTTGGATAGGATTTGATATCTATTTAAAATTTAAGCTAAACACAATTTCATTGGTACTTTTAACAAAATCAATGACGCAAATTTTCATATAACTATATTCTAACCATTTTTCTGATTAATATATGTTAAATTACATTTTTTATCGTTTAAACTATTTTAAAATTTTACTTAATTTTTTATTTCATTTTCATCTTTTAAGTTACAAATTTTACACACTTTAATCATTTAAAGTTTTACGTATTTTATTTTAGAATTTAAACTTAAACTTATTCATATTAAATACTTTTGTTGTTTAAGTTATAAATATTTAATCCCTTAATTTAAAAATGTTAGTGGATCCTAAAAGAGACTAATTTATCTAACGTTTATAATATAATTAAACGAATTGTTC
>JBBPBQ010000003.1:34003304-34309003 GCA_037974755.1 Cicer yamashitae
CACATAGTTAAAGATCTTGCCCGATCCAATTAATTAAATTATTATATTTATTTTTTCGCTAACTCACTTTATATTATTATATTATTATATATACTTTCTATGTCCATTGTACATTATGAAACTATTATATCTATTTTTTTCACTCACTTTACATTATTATATTATTATTTATACTTATTATCTCTCTCATTATTTACTCTCTTCGAATTGCTTTAAATATGAATATGTTTATACTCTTTCTTCCAATAAATAAAAATAGAGATTTGTATTTTATCAGTAGTTTATGTTTTGAATATCTTCAAAATAAGAATTTAAGTGAAACTAGGATACACTAATTATAACTTTTTGTATAAACTATAAAAAGGAAAAATATTTGTTATTTATCACATAATTAAAGAAGTTCTTTCACATCACACAGAAAAAACTATCACGAATCAATTAATTAAAAGAAAAATATATATTTCATCAGTAATGTGTATTATCTTAAATATTTTTTAGATAAAAATTTTGAAAAAAGAAATATATAGTACGTTAATTATAATTTTTTGAATAAATCACATACCTTAATTTCAAATATTTGTAACTAGTCAAATAGTTCAAAGATTGTCTTCCACAAATCAAATTTGTGTGTGTGTTAACGTGTCTCTAAAATACTTTAAATAAAATTCGAATAAAATTATACATTAGTTATAATTTACTACATAAATTACATATACATGAGATAACACTACAAGAAAAACAAATAGTTGCGGAGATTCTAAGTGCTAGCGGCGGCAATTCAAACCGCCGTTATTTGTTATTGGTCAATTAGTTAAAATATATCTTTTATTAATTAAGGTAGTTTAAATTATATAAGTAAATCTATTGATTCAGATATTTTAATATTTTCTTTTAAAACCCAAACAAAATCAAACTTATGAAGAATACTTTTAATATAAATTATACACGAGACAATTATTTGTCATTGGTCAATAAGTTAAAAAGGATCTTTCACAAATTAATTAATTAAGAGAGAAATGTGTATTTTACTAATAGTGTGTCTATTGAATTTCTTGTATATAAAAATTTGCATAACATTAAAATACACCAATTATAATTTTTTGTATAAATGATAATATACGACACAAGTGTTTATCACTGATCAATTAGTTAAAAAATTGACTTTCCAAATTCAACTAGCTAAACATAATTATTTATGTATTTATTTTTAAATAGCCAATGTTAGTAATTAATTGTTAATTTTGTTAAAAGGAGGAGTTGAATCAATGACCTCTTTGTCCCTCCAACTCCCCCAAACCACCAAAATGTTAGTGCAAAAGTGATTTTAGCTACAACTCTCTAGTTGATATTTTGATGATAACAAAACAAACAAGTAAGAACAATTATCCCTTAATTTTATTTGCTAAGTGTGCATATTATGTTAGAAGACGAAGAAGTATACTGATGACTATATATTTAAAGGTAGCATAAATTATAAGTAAGTTAGAGATCATAATCTAAGTGTTTTAACAACAAAGAATATTATCATCTAATAAATAAGTTATTATGTTGACTAATAGAACAAGTCATAATATAACAATAATGATCATTGCAACAAGCATATGATAATCTCTCGTCCGAGTCAAAAATACAAGTCAATCTTTGTCCCTCTAAAGATAAAGGAAAAAAGCGCTACAATGATTATCTGCCTCTGACCAAAAACTCATGTTGATCCTCTAACTTAAAGATCAAAAGAAGAAAGCTCCAAGTGAAGTATCTGATAAAGTCAATGTTTGGTACAAGCTAGATCCTCTAGTGAACAAAGAAAGAAAAACTACTGAACAAGTTTATAGTGACTCTAAAGAATCTGTTGAAGTTATGTCTAACTCTGTTAAACGCACTCTCAATGCACCTCTGTTGAATCTTCGGATACAAGATCACTCTAGTAATTCTATGTATGATAATCTTTGCATCCAATTTGATCGTGTGATAAAGTCATTGTCTAAAAAAATCAACGCTCTGATAAGAAGTCTACGATCCAACAACCTCTAGTCATCATAATGGACTTATACTCTGACTGAAGAAGTGCATGACATCCTCTAATAGTGACATCCTATAAGATTTGTCTTCTTAATTGAAGATAAATTAAATCAATTATGAAGATATATATGCATATGTCTTAAAGACTAATTTACTCTAAATAGTGATTCAATATCTCCAAGGATAACATTCGCAATTGATACTTTTCTCAATATTTATGTAGAAATCGATCGATCAATCAATCAAATAGCTGAGATAATGAAAAAGGCAATGTGTTAAGAAGAAGTTATGTAAAAGCCTACAACACATCAAAAGAAAAGAATGAATCAAAAATCCTCTCAGTAGAGAGTTACGAGAATTGATTTAGGACTTGAAATGTGATATCCTTTCAATGAGAGTTAGAATCCTAGAAACAGATTTTGTGTCAATTTAGATGCAAACTGGAACAGATGTAAGACAGCCTGATAATGGAAACAACTCTTTCCTACATAAGAGGTACCGGAAGAGGTATAACAATACTTATGAACCTCAACGACAAGCTGCTTGAAAGTTGAGAAAGGTTCTAATGGTGATAACTTGGAGAGGCTAAAAAAGAATACTCAAAGATTGAAGAGGCATAATAAATAATACTTGTATACTAATATTGAAATAGCGGATTAAGTCCTTGATTGTGATGGTACTCAAAAACACAAGAAATAGGGGGTTTGAATTATGTCATGCCATTTTAAAAATATACTTCGATTTCATTGCATAAATATTTTCTTTATCATAATATTCAAATTACTCTGATGAATTAGTTTTAGTGAAAATAAAGTTGAATCATAAAGAACTAAGATAAAGGAAATAGAAAAATAAGAAGACACATATATTTTTATACTACTTCACAACACAACAGTTGCTACATCTAGTCCTCCCCCTACAGAGGATTTTGCCTCAGTACCATCGAGGACTTAATCCACTATTTTAACAATAGCATACAAGTATTATTTACTTTGCCTTTTCAGGCTTTGAGTATTCTTTCTCCAACTTCTTCAAGCTTTAAGTATTCTTTACTCTGCCTCTTCAGGCTTTGAGTATTCTTTCTCCAACCTCTTCAGGCTTTACAAGTATTATTTACTCTGACTCTTGAGACTTTCAGTATTCTTTCTCTAGCCTCTCCAGACTTAACCCACTATTTTAACAATAGCATACAAGTATTATTTACTTTGCCTCTTTAGGCTTTGAGTATTCTTTCTCCAACCTCTTCAGGCTTTGAGTATTCTTTCTCAAACCTCTTCAGGATTTACAAGTTTTATTTACTCTAACTCTTAGGCTTTGAGTAATCTTTCTCCAGCCTCTCCAGACTGTTACAATCAAAATCATTCTTCAATATTCTAAAAAACTATCGTTGTGGTTCAGGAGTGTTGTTGCCACTAACGAGTTGATTTACATTAGTTCAAGTTTGTGTCTAAATTGACACAAAATGTGTTTCTAGGATTCCAACTCTCAATAAGAAGATGTTACATATTCAATCCTATATCTGATCAAGTGTATGAAAACACTTTAATGGATTTCTATCAATTCTAGTTTGTGTCTGATTTAACACAAAGTATGATTCTAGGATTATAACTCTCATTGATAGGATCTTACATATTCAATCCTATATAAGTTCGAGTGTATGAAAATACTTTGACTGATTTACATCAATTCTAGCAACTCTTTACTAAGAGGATTTTTCATTCATGCCTTTTTTATGTTTTTTTCTTGTTGCGTTGTGTATGTTTCTCTTTCAAAATGTTGCAAGTTCTTATCCCCGCTTTTCTGCTCATAATGCATGTTCTTTTATAGAAGCACTGAAAACATTCCCTTTGTCCTTCAAGGGATGGCTGAATGTCCTTCACGGAATGACCTTGTGTTCTTCATGGAATGCCCTTGTGTCCTTCAGCATGGTGTTTCATTTGAATTCAGCAATAGATCAATTGAGAATAATTCTAATCATTGAGCATAAACTGAAACTTAGAATTTTCTTAGGTATTTGGATTTCAGTTTGGCTTAAGAAAAATTCTCTTGATCAGAGGCATAGAGCAATCAGAAGCAGAAGTATTTGATCAAAGGCACAGAACAACCAGAAGCATAATTTCTTGACCAGAGGCAAGAACACCCGAATCATGATTTCTTGTCCATAGGCAAGAACATTAGAAGCATGATTTCTTGACCAGAGGCAAGAACACCAGAATCATGATTTCTTGACCAGAAGCACGAGTACTAGAAGTATACTTTCTTGACTATAAGTATGAGTACCAGAAGCAAGTTTACTTGACTAGAGAAAAAAACATCATAAGCATGATTTCTTGACCAGAGGCAATTACTAGAAGTTGTATTAATCGACCAGAAGCAGTGTTGAAAATCATATGCGGTGCTAATAATCAAAGGCAGATTATCAGAGGCAGTGTTGATCATTAGAGGTTGATTATTAGACGCAATGCATTCCTTGTCTACATCAGATATTTTCCTCTTGTTAGAGCGTTGACTTTTTCAATGTTGACTTTTTACCATATGCATTGACTTTTGTCTTGACGTCGAATTTATCAAAACGTTGAGTTTTCCATGGTGTTCAGTTTTTCAAGAACGTTAACTTTTTTCATAGTGTTGGCTTTTCCAAGTTTAGAGTCAAACGCTTGATGATTATCAGAGGTAGAGGCAGAATAATTCTTGTTACGCTTGAGTATCAGAGGAAGAGGAATATAATCCAATTGGGTTTATTAGAGGCAGAGGAAGTCAGACGCTTGCTTCATCTCCAGAGGCAATTTTATTAGAGGCAACTAGTTAGCGGCAGTTTGTGCATAAGCTAGCTCGCTTCATCAGAGGCAAACTTAGCAAAGTCTTGCTTGCTTCATCAGAGGAAGACTTAGCAGAGTCTGGTTTGCTTCATCAGAGGCAAACTTAGTAGAGCCTGGTTTTCTTACTCAGAGGAAGACTTAGCAAAGTCTGGTTTTCCTCACCAGAGGGAGACTATAGCATAGGCTTGCTTTCTTCATCAAAGGTAGATTTAGCTGAGTTAATTTGATTGCTTTACCAGAGGCAGATTCAACAAATACAATTTTGAGCATAACTGAATTAGAGGCAAAATCATTTGTGGCAGTTCACTACTTGAACCATCAGAGGCAATATATTAGAGGCATTTTATCACCAGTTTTGGAATGTGGAATTTACCAAATCATTTTGACAAATCATCAGAGGATATGTCCTAATATTCAACATAGTATTTTTGGTCTTGGAACTACACACTTAACATATATAGTTAAGAGATAATTGTGCTTTATTTATATGTATTTGTTATCATCAAAACATTAAATAGAGGATTGTATTTAAAAATATTTTTTCACTAACAGATTGTATTGAGAAAAAATCTCTCTATAAAGGGAGGACTAGATGTAACAACTGTCTATTGTGAACAAGTAAAAAAATCCTTGTGTCTCTTATCTCTCTCTCTCTCTCTCTTTCTCTCTGTTACTCTAATCTAAGTACTTTATGATTCAACTGTGTTACTAAACCCCGTTTTATAACCATAAGTTGAATGATTTGATAAAGAACATATTTTTGGTTAAGTTATCGAAATACTTTTTAGAAATAGAAAAACACAATTAAAACCTACCCCCATTTCTTGTCTTTTCCAGCTCCTTCACAAACCACCTTATGACTCCCAAGAGAAATATTTATCTTATGAGAAGTGCTAGGACCACTCTCTTTCTAATAGTCATTCTCTTATTGAATGAAATCAATGTGGATCCTACACTTTGAAAATTGGTCCTACATAAAGTGATGTGATCCATTGGTGCACCCAGTAAGAATCATATTGGTTCAAATAAAAATCCCTATTACAGATGTTTTATTTGATGATAATAAATCAAGAGAACAAATCTGCTAACTGGTTACTTAAGTGGGCAAATTGTTTAAGAAATAGTAAGAATCTATGTTATCGACTATCTGATATAAGTAACATAAGCAGCTGTGACTTAGTGATGAATATTTATGTGTAAAGCACATAAAACATATTGTCAACAAATGAATAAGTGAATATGTTCACTAATGAAAGAGCTAGTCATAATTTAAAAAATGTTGTGTTGATCAAAGCTTTATGAAACTTTGATCGAAAGACGTTAATTCACAATAATATGTGAAACTTATCCTCTAAATAAGAAGATAAATTCACATATACAGTGGTAGAAAAAATGGCTCTAGTCCAAGCCTTTAATGACTAAACATCTAAAATGATGAGCAAAAGAATCAAAATTGACCATGTACCTAAAAATCAAGTGATCAATTGTATGATGAAGAAACAACGAGCAAGACATTTATCTGGTCAACATTCTTCTGACTCTAAAGATCAACAAAGATCAATGATGCTCAAGACGCATCTACTGCAATGATCTAAACAACACAGTTTTCGCTGGATCCACATTCCTCTAGAACAACATGAGATCACCAAGGAGAATCTGATATGCATTAATGGTAATATGTTCCCTCTTATGAATTAGTGTCACTTCCTCTAAGATCAGATGATGTGACTCAACAACATAAGAATCAAAGAAAAATGTCAAATTCTATTGAGAGAAGTACAACATATCCTAAAAGCTTACAGAGCAAAAAATTATAAAGTCAAACAGCTACTTGTACGATTGCAGCAAGCTATGCTCATCTCCAATGGCTTTTATTATGAACAAACATATTGCCAAGAGCTATAAAAAGAAACTTCCTTAAACTGAAGAAGCTGATGATGATAATGTCCAACTAGTGATAACTCTGTCCAAGTGAGAATGTTGAGAGAAAAATATCTAAGACTTTGCTCATGACATGTGTATCATATGGAAAGTCTAAATGATCAATATAGAGAAAGATAAAACCATTTCGATACTTGAAAGAATATTTAACAAAAATACTTGAACATGAGAGTTAATTGTAATACCTCTCTTAGGAGACTAATTAGATATATGTATAAATCAACTAAAAGTATAGTAACAAATTAGTTCATAATGGTTTTCAAAGTGTACTATGCTCGTAATAAGATTTAGAATCCTAGAAAAAACCTGTGTTATGCCAAACACAAACTTGTAAGATTGAATGTAAACATGCACTAGATGCAGCAATATTTGTTGCGAACTAGTATAAAAATCATTGTATGTCTTTTTTCTCTCCCTTATGTCTTTACTTTTGCTTTCGGATTCTCGATGTCTTATCTTCCATCATTTTTATGTTTTAAATAAAAGGTAATCTTTTGATAAAGAATCTGTTTTAAACTAACTAAGAAGATTTTTAAAATGATCAACACAATTCAAATTCCCATTTCATGTATTTTCCAATACCTTCACAACCTAAGTCACTAACCTATTCTGTATATATAAATAACTGCTCTCCGTGAAGATTACAAAGAAATTTAAATAAAAGTACATAAACAATTATTTCAATTCATTTCTATATACATACACATATCAAAAGTACAAGATGTTTGTGGATCCATAGCATATCGTGAAAATACACGTCATGCCAAATATCCAAATACATTTTCACAAAGACTCAAACACCAAAAGACACCATGTCTATACAAATAAGACAACACTCCTCGTCATGCGACATTGGCATTTTCTTTGCCAACTGCAATTAGAGTAGAAAAGGGAACTCCATCTTTAGCTCTGAACTCCTATGTAAGAACTAGTTTTGTTCAAATACAAATACCTACTATTGATGTTTTGATGATAACAAAACAAAAGAACAATTTTCGACTAACTTGTTACTTTAAGTGTGAAGAATATATATAGTTAAATTAGAACTTGTGTTATTAACTATCTACAATAGTTTCATAAGAAGTTGCGAGTTAGTCACATTTTTGTGTGTGTTATTCATTGGAAGAAGCACCATGAGTACTATTAACTAGCAATCAGTTAATTATAAAATGCTAATAGTAGAGTCAGTTATAACTTAGGAAGATTATAACTAATCAAAGAAAATATAATTTTTGATCGAGCATTATATTTGTTTCACATGATTAGTATTAATAACACCCTCTAGTGAGTCATCTTCTGATCAATTTGGTCAAACAAATGAAACATAAGAAGTGTTGAACATACGTATGAGCTTTGCGATATCGGGAGATATAAAACTTTGTGTAAATCAACCAAGCATGTTTAAAGTGAACTCTTAACTGATTTACTTTTTACTTGGGTAGATATATCGTTTTTATTGTAATATCCTTTTATTTGAGAATTTGAATCCTAGGACGACTTTGTGTCCACATCGACACAAAATCAAAGTGATGTAACTAGCCCGATAATGGCAACAACCTTTGTATGTATAAAGGGAATCCTAGAAAGGCACTCTATAAACTCAACTATATAGGTGAGTGAAGCTAGGATTCTTGAGGAAATTCAAAGAATGTAATTCTAGTAGGTCTGAAGAGGCCTTGAATAATACTTAGTCTAGAGAAGTAGAGAAAATAATACTCAACTCAAGAAGTGAGTGAAGCTAGTAATCTTGAGGAATCCAAAGATTACATTTCTAGTAAACTTTGAGAAGCTTCAAACAATACTTAGCTTAGAAAAGTTTTAAGAATATTCAAATCTTGAAGAGCGGAATTAAGAATACTATTGTGGATTAAGTCTCTGATTGTACTAGAGTAAAATCTCTCTATATGGTTAAGACTAGATGTAGCAATAATTGTTGTGAACTGGTATAAAAATACTTGTGTATTTTTCTTCTCCCTTATCTCTTTATTTTATGTTTGACTTGTTGAAGTCAAAACGTTTTTGATATATGTTTAATGACAACAAACCTTGTGAATTAAATGATAAGTTTTATGAACGGTGATCTACTAATTGTTGCATTTGAGTTTTATTTAAGGAACATGAATTACATAAGTGGAAAAAATAGATGCCAGACACATCAACAAGTCCATACTCAATAATAGCATAATAAGATTACAACAATAGTATCACAAGCTTCATGGACATATTAGCCGCTATTGTTGGAACCTCAAGAGAATTAATTGAGAGTATGAGAAACTCATCATATAGAGTTTTCTTCATCACATGAAGGTTCATATTCAAAAATTCATTGTAGAAGAACTTGTATCCCAAGATACAAGAGATTATGTTTTGAAGTAATGTGGAAAAACTCACATTAGGTTTTGTATTGAAATCTTTGAGGTTTGAGAATGATCTTGAATGAGTTTTTAAAAAAGGTCATGCAATACACCAAAAATGATATAAGGAAAAGGAATCACTTTTATGAAGAAATCCTTGAAGAATTAATCCATCTATCTAATCAGTCATTGATAAGAACGTTTGGTACAAGAAGAGAGAAAGTTCTCCTTATGCAAAGATGAATGATGGTCCAAGACTACATGGTTTTTGCCCCTACATTATTGCAGCACTGTTCCAAATAGCTTTACAAATATATGAGATTCAAGAAAGTCAAATGTTGTATCTAGAATTAAGTGCAACAAGTGTTCGAACCAAGGATTAAGGAGAATGATCAAAATGATCATTTGGTACCTTGGAAAATATATCAAATGGATATATTAAAGATTCAAACATATCTAAAGAAAAATAAAGAATTCAAGGAACATCTTTATGAAAGAATCTCAAAAGGAATATTTTATAATCTATATTAAGCATTCAAGAGAATGATTGTTGAATCTTCAAGATAACATCTTCAAGAAGAACATGTCTAGTACATTCATTTCTATGCTAAAGTATCACAATGATACTTGATGGATGAGACACAACATGTAAAAACACCAAGAGAAATCATGGGAAGTATTGCTTCAACAAAAGATGCAACCTCGTATAAAAGAAAACATTCTCAATTGTGATGAAACAATGTTTTCATGATGGACAAGTTTATTGCACTCATAAATATTCCTATCAATTCAAAAAAAATGACAAGAATCAAGTTTAGAAGGATAACATGTAGTAAATCAATTGCCATTTTGCACATGGACTTTCAATATTTAATAAGCAATTAAAAGTTAATATTTGAAGTCCCACTTCCAAAAATAACATGCAGATTGATCTCCAAGTTGATTTTCAGATTGAAGACACAGAAGCAAATACCCAAAGCACTTAAGTACACTTAATTGGTATTGTTTGACATGACAATTGCACATGCTTCTGACTCACTACTATTCCAACGGAAAAATTCATCCTTTGTGCTCACATTACCAAAGGAAATGACCAAAGGAAGTCATCAAAGAAAATGACCAGAAGATGAGATTAGAGGAACACAAAGCATACACGTCTGCCTCAAAACATATGTCTCTAAAAGCAATGTACCTCTAAAGGTTACGAACATTGCCTCTGATGTTTGGCTTTGAAGTTTGGGTCTCAAGAGTGCCTCTAATAACTTGGTCTGAGGACTGGCTCTGAAACCAGGTTTGAAGGATGCCTCTGAAAACTATCTGAAGCCTTAATTTGAAGCATGCCTCTAAAGACCTTGTGTGCCTCTGATGTGCACAAACTCAGCAAGCCTCTGAAGATTTATATCAAGTTATCATTAACGTTGAAAAGATTATTCAAACCATGCATTCAAATCCCATATTCCGCTAATCAAAAGATTCAACACACTCAAAATGTTACCTCTGACATGTAGCCTCTGATGTTGCACTAACTCTGATGATTCAACAGTGAGATTTGTCCAAAGTCACTAATTCTAAGTCATGCAATTCTGCCTCTAACTATTATTATCCAAGAAACATAGCGTATGACTTCAAAAAGAAAGTCAATGGTTCTGATGGAAAGTCAATGGCTCTAATTGAAAGAATAAACTCTGAAGAAAAGACTTACCTGAATCAAAATTTCTAAATATTTAAGAACAAGCCCGAATCCATTCCCGCTCCAATCAATCAAGAGTATGAAGGAAGTCAGACGCTTGCTTTGACCAAGGTGAACATAAAATGGATGACCAAGGAAGTTAGATACGATTCAAAATTATAATTGAAGGAATTCTTTGACCAAGGTGAAAATAAGATATGGTCAAAATATTGTTCACAAGAAATATGGTCAAAATATTAATCACAAGAAGATATGGTCAAAATATTGTTCACAAGAAGATATGGTAAAAAATTTGTTCACAAGAAGATATGGTCAAAATATTGTTCACAAGAAGATATGGTCAAATTATTGTTCTCAAGAAGATATGGTCAAAATATTGTTCACAATAAGATATGCTCAGAATTTGTTCACAAGAAAATATGCTTAAAATTTGCTCACAAGAAGATATGATCAGAATTTGTTTGCGAGAAGATACACTTATAATTATTCACAAGAAGATACACTCAGAATTATTCACAAAAGGAAACACTCATAATTATTAACAAGAATATACACTCATAATTTGTTCACAAAAAGATACATTCAAAATTTGTTCAAAAGAAATATATGATCCAGATTTTACAAGGATAAAAGTGAAATCATAATTTATTCTATAAATAGATATTCAAGGCTGAAGAAGAAAGCACAAAATCAAAAACTCATAAATCCATACAATTAAGAAAAACTTTTGAGAGCTCAAATTTTCTAAGTATTCAAAGTTCAAAGGTTTAAGTTCTAGAAAAGCACTTGCTCAAAGAAATATTTTCTAAGTGTTTTAGAGTTAGAAATCAATTGTAACAATCTGCTTAGTACAAGCAAAACACAATCCGTTCCAAACTTGTGTAGCCCATCCCGATAGTGGCTTAAGTGTTCCTCAAGAAATTTGTGGTTTTCAAGTTGTGTTGAGAAGACTTGATTTGTAGGGTCAAGGTGTAGTTTCCTTCAACAATATGTGGTTTTCAGGTTAGTAGAAAAGGCTTGACTTGTAAGGTCAAGGTGTTTGTTTACCTCAAAAAGTATGTAGGTATCATATTGTTTTTAGAAGACTGACTTGTAGGGTCATGTGTTGTGTAATTCAAGGATTTGAATTAGTGGTTAAATCCTTCTAAGTGAGGGACTGGATGTAGCTACCAAGTTGGTGGTGAGCTAGGATAAATCTGCTTGTGTCACTTTACTTCTGCACTATTTACTTTACTGTTGGCTCTGATTACTTAAGCCTGATTGTTACTACCTCTATTTTAGTTAAAATCACCAACCAGAACCAGTTCTTGAATAAATAATTAAAAAGAATCCAACTTAGTCTAACACAATTCAACATCCCTTCTTGGGTTTGCACCTTCACTCTCATCATCTATGAATTGAAGATCAATTGGAAGATGAAGGCAAGAGTTTTATATACAATCAATACTTATTTGTTCAAGTAAGCACGAGTCAAAAACTCTTCAAGCAAACGCCAACTCTCTACATTATATGTGTGGATCATCATTTATTGAGTTTGTCTCTATTTATCTCAAATAAAAAGTTGACAATCATTACCTCCCAAACACTTTTTATCATACACATTGTTTGTAAATCAAGTCTATCTTTTATATTAGATTGAGTGTGACTGTAAAAATCATTTCTAGTTTGAAAGGTGGTTGTAAAAATCATTTCTGGTTGGAAAGGTGGTTGTAAAAATCCTTTATGGGTCGAAAGATGGTTGTAAAAATCCTTTCTAGTTTGAAAGTGGATGCAAAAATTATTTTCTTAATTTAAAGGTGAATGTTGTAGTTTATCAAGGTTTGATCAAGAGGAAAGGTGCAAAGGAGAATGTTCTAGTTCTAAAACACATAGTGAAAATCTCACAGTTGTGAAGATTGGACTAGCCTAGGTTGGGTAAACTAGTATACTTTTTGTGTCTAGTCTTTATATCCCTTGTCTTTAATATTTGCACGCTCAAATCACACATCACTATCATTGTTTTGATTTAAAACATCTTAACTTCATATAAATTGTCCAGAATGTTCTGGTTAGTTGAGAGTTTACTAATAAACTTTTGAACACCAAGTCTAACCTTGAGTAAAGTTTCAATTAACGTGAAAAAACTGAACTTTAAAAGGGTCATAATTCAAGTTCCCATTTGTAACATCCTGACCCTTACCGTTATCGGCGATGTTAATCACGACCTTCTCGCCCCCCCCCCCCCCCTTTCCCACCGTTGGAAATAGCGAGTTTTTGCCTTCTGTGGGATTCGAGCTAGGTACCTGGGAGATAAGTACCGCTCATCTCATTCCCACTACCAATTGAGCCAGCACCGATAACGGTAAGGGTCGGGATGTTACACCATTTATTGTGACTATTCATTCCACTTCATAAGTTATTATGTCTTATCTTCAATCGTTGTTATACTTAGTTTTTCAAAAATGAAGATGAGATTTTGATAAAGAAGTAATTAATTGAAAAAGATTAAAATAATCAACACAATTCAAACTCTCTTTTTTTGTATTTTCCAATACCTTCAATTGGTATCAGATTTTGGTCTTTTTTTAATGGAGCACTATACTATGGATTTTGTTCTCATTACCTTTGAGAACGGTGGTAAACAAGATGGATTATAAAAGATCGAAACCATCTGAGTGAACATTTTATGTTCAGATCAATGTGATTTCTCAAGGAATTGAATCTCTTGATGTCTTTTCAGCCTTTTTATCATACTGACCCTTCCTCACAAGTAGAGCTAGAGACTAGCATAAGACCTCTATGATAACAAAGTGTCTCCTCTCTACTTTGAATTTGCTTTCTCCACCCATTTTCTCAAACCATTATCTTGCTCCTTCATCAACTCTGCTTAACTTCTCCATTCTCTCTCCACCTTCTAACCTATTCATCTTCCTCCCATTTATATAGACACAAAAAGTGACAACTTATAGGAGATTCTAAATCTCAAACAAAGATGATTTTATGGAATCTAAAGCACCTATAATCTTGGTTGAAGATCTTAGAATCTAATGCAAGATTATATCTCCTCTCAGGTGCATGATCAAACATTTGGGTTGATCTTTTGTAGTGGCGAAAAGAGTTGTTTTAATCACTCAAAAGCATTCAATCTAGGATTGTGGAAGACATCGACTTTTGCTTCAAATGATTAAGAGACAAACTTGACGAAGGGCATTACTCCTCGAGTAATGAGAGAGACAAATTAGTATTATGTATTTGGAATTAGTGATTCAAACCTAACATGTAATTTACTATGCTTGTAAATGGTTTAGAAAGTCCTAGAACAACCATAACTTACGTCTCTATTTCTAAGACTTTCAGATATTCGATTCAGATTTCCGTCGCACGTGGATGAAAAATCGTAACAGATAACATAAAATACAACAATTTTTCCTCCTACTTTTAAAATTTAACATTTATCTCCAACATCACGAAAAATACTACTAATTCTTAATATTTATCCTTATTGGATCATAATGTTTTCCTTCCATCTCTCTATATCTAAAATAGTGTTAACTTGATTAATAGTTTATACGTCATCAAAAACAAGATGTTACAGAGATATTTTTTTCTTAATTAATGTTATGAAATCACATGAAAATTTACTATGTTGTTTTTTTATATGATCCTAAACAAAACTCGTTAGAATTTCAAAAATCTCTAGATAAAACTGATTGGAATAAAATGCGAATTAAAAATAATTCAACATTGTAACTTTTATAGACATAAATGACTAATTTGATATGAAAAAAAGTTAAGGAACTAATCTGATATTTTTACGTAACTTAAACGACTACCAGATATATTTTGCCTAAAAAATATTTTTGACAATGTCTTCCCAAGAGCTAAGTAGCTCAAGTTAGGGCTTTCGGACTCAAAAAAACTTAGCTAAAGATAAAAAGGCCTCCGGCTCTAACTCCAATTTAGTTTTGTTTAGCATCAATATCGATTACGAGCCCATCTTTTCATTCTTTTGAATACTCTCTTGTCATTTTTATTTGTTTTGTTTCATGGGGTTAAACTACGATTTACTCTTGTTTAGAGTTTGGATGGTTTTATCCCACTTTACTTTCATATAAATATAATTTATCATTCAAATTTCTTGTCATTTAAATTTTATTTTCTATATTTCATTTACTTTATAGTTGTTTAATTTTATTGCTTTAAGTTAAATTTCATAGTCTCTTTGGTTTAATTTTATAAACTATTTTATTTGAAATCTATAGGTTATTTCTTCTTGATTAATGGTCTCTTTAGTCTTAAAATTTGATTTTCATTGTTATTATCTAAAATCAACAATATCTCAACAATATTAAATAAATTGGCTCAAATATAAATTAAAAAAGAAATATCATATAAAATTGATTTTGATAATTTAATAAATAACTTTGCATCTAAAAAAACTCAAAGATAATTTCAAAAGGTCAATAAAAGGTATAAAAATGCAAAATTACATATATAATTCTTCACATATATAATTTGCAATTACAACATAAAGGTTTTGGAGATTTTCACATAAAAAACACAACCATAATTGCAATCACATCGACCATATTTTGTGACAGTATCAAATTTTAGAGTATGACGGACGCAATTAAGAATCATACCAACTCATCTCATTTCCACATGAATGCAAAACACATTTATCAAAATGACATAAAACTATAGATTGAGACACCAATACATATTGCCAGTATGTCAAACTCTAATCAAGTAAATGCTAAGTTCAGGACCCCCATGACCAACAGGGTTCATCATATAGAAAGCTTCAGAATCTTTAGAGCCAACAACTCTCTCATATTTTGCTCTCATATACATAACCTCACCTTCATACTCATCACCTCCATTTCCATTACTTGGCATTGGCAAGACACCAGCACCCATTGAAATAGGTTCAACAGCTTTCAATATTTTCCATTCCTCTGACCCACATTCATGCCTATATGCATAACCACATTTCCTTCCATTGCAATAAGTCCTCCAAATTGGTTCTTCAAGTAACTTCAAACCCTTTTTCTTTCCTCCTCCTACTTTCTTCTCACACTCTAAAGCAATTCTCACTATTCCAGAAGCCATTTCTCTAACTAAAACACTTGTTGGTGTTGCTAGCTTAATCAAGAATGCAGGGCATAATTTTGAGTCCTCTTGGAATGCAAAATGGACATGTCCACGACGGTATCCGAAAAGGGTACCCACCATACGTGTTCCAAGGGAGCTTGAGTTATATTTGGTGAAAACTGTTAGTGCTGACTTCAACTTGGACTTTGAATGCTTCTTCTTTTCAAGTGCTGCAAGTTCTAGTGGCATTTGGATTCTTAGGTAATTACGACGAAGATGATGATGGTGATGATCTTGTTCTTTGTCATCACCATCACCATCTTCAGGGAAATGGGATGATGAACTTATGTTGAGGATTTCTTCATCATCATCATCATCCAAAGCCTTCTTTTTCCAATGGAAATATCTCCTAGAGAATGAGAAAGAAGAGTCATGGGGTGATTTAGCTGCCATTATAGTCTTCATAATTAAAGAAAAAAGAAACTTCTCAAAAGGTGTTTTCTTTTTTAGGAATCACATGACCATTATCATAACAAAAGATGTAGTGTATGTTTGTGCCTTGTGAGTAGTAGTGTGTTTAAAAGGGTGATTTTGGTTTGGTTTATTGTAACACCTTTTTGTGATATGTTACCCCAAGAGAATAGGACAAAGGGAAGGTAAGCGGCCACCACCTACCTGTTGGGGAAAAAGGAACCGGAGATTTTGAGGGCAACAACAAATGAGAATTGAAATAGACAGGTGAAGTTTGATGATTTTGTTATGTGTGTGTGTGAGATATGATTTTGGTGTGATTTCTTTGTCAAAACAAAAAAGGGTAGGAAGAGGGGATTGACTTCTTACTCCGACTTGCACTGGAGACAGTTAAGGCAGGTAAAGCCACGCCTACCTTACCCACCTTCGACTGGATTTTGGTGAGGGATGAATACAACCAACCACATTATATATATTCCCTTTGTTTACAAATTAAATAAATGTTTGTTTTCTCCTGATGTATTAGTTTAATTTGACATTATAATTTTAAGGATATAGTTTGAATCTGCATTAAATAGTTGTAAACTAATAATTAGTGTCATCGTTATAATAATAATTTTTCTTTTCTCCAATTTCTTTACATAAAAAAAATTAAAAAAATTATAAACCAAATGAAAAAATAGAATAATAATTTTTTCAAATTATTTTTATTAAATACATTAGTGAATTTATGGTTATTATAGGTGCAAAATGAATTATACTTTCTCTATCTCATAATATATGACTTATTTACAAAAAAAAATAAAAGTTTCCCTAGTATAATTGATTCTTTTAATTTTAAGGTTATATTAAATTATTATTTTTCAATTATACTATTTAATTAATATTAAATGCACTCATTCAATTCAATATATTTCACTTTAAATTTTTTATAATATTAAATAAAGTTATACTTGATAAGCGGAATTTTAGTAAAAATATAGTTATTTTTTTCACTTATGTGCTTCTCTTAATCCATGTGAAATGGTCAAACAGATTATGTACTATGGAATAAGAGAATAATAATTTGAAAATAATGTATATACTATTAATTAGACTGTAAGAAATAAATAATTAATATTAATTTAAAAAATAAAATTCATTTTAGGACAAACTTTTATAAATGTAATACTCATATGACATGTTACAGCAGTCACATAAAATTAAAAAGTGTAATCTGATGGCAATTTGGGTCTGAAGATAGATATTAAAAAGGATTTTGATTCCTAGATTAGAATTTTTCTTAATAATAATAATAATAATAATAATAATAATAATATTATTATTATTATTATTATTATTAATTATAATTTTAAGTGTTGGACTGGATTCCTACCAAGCCCAATTTGATTCAACCCAAAAAAATAACCCAACCCTAATTTCAACACTCAGACTCACACACAATCCTAATTTCATTCTCTCATCAGTCATCCTCTCGAGTCCTAATTCTCTCATCACACACAAAACTCAACACCCAAGTCACACCAACGAACCCAAATTTTATCAAGTCTCAACGACGGTCAGCGGTAGCCAACGTCAACTCTAGGTTATCACTTATTATCTCTTATTTCTCAATTCTCTAATTTCTCGTTCTGAACTTTTCAATCTAGTGTTTAAAAAATGCATTTTTTCATCTTTGTCGTTTTACATCCGTTAATCTTGTGCTAATTTATCTCGCCCTTGTTCTTATTTTTGTATTAGCTAGGATTTTTATATCTTTTTATCATGATTAGGGTTTTGATTTAGCTATTGTTTTTGCTTTTGATTTTTCTAGAGTTTGATTATTTTTACATGTTTTTTGTATTAGAATTTTGATTTAACTTTTTTTTTGAATGATTAAGATTGTGTTTTAATCTCCTTTTTTTTTCATCTTTGTTATAAATCTCTGATTCAGTTTGATGGTTTAAGATTGTTGTTCAAAAATTTATATTTATTTACTTTTTTTATCTTCTGATTTAGTTTGATGATTACGATTGTTCTAAACTTTTCAATCTCGTGTTTAAAAATTGCGTTTTTTTCGTCTTTTTTATTTTAAATCTGTTAATCTTTTTCTAATCTATCTCACACTCATTCTTATTTTTATATTAGGGTTTGCAATTTCTTTTTATCATGATTAGGGTTTTGATTTAGCTATTGCTTCTGCTTCTGAGTTTTCTAGAGTTTGATTTTATTTGCATGTTGTTTTATGTATTAGGATTTTGAATTAGCTTTTTTCTTTTGTATGATTAGGGTTGTGTTTTCATCTCATTTTTTTCATCTTTGTTATAAATATTTTGATCAGTTTGATGATTTAGGATTGTTGTTAAAATAAATTTATATTTATTTACTTTTTTTTATCTACTGATTTTTTTTTATATGACTAACTTAAAACTGTTTTTTGCTTCATTCACTACAAGAAAAAAAATGTTTTGCGGCAGTTAAAAAGGTTGTTTGCGGCGGTTATAACCGCCTCCAAAACATGATTGCGACGGTTCTGCAACCGTCGCAGATTCGTGCGTCGCGAGGCCAGTTTGCGACGGTTACAAAAACCGTCGTTTCAACCGTCGCAAACTGTTTTTTGCGACGGTTTCGAACCGCCTCAAAAAACAGTTTGCGACGGTTAGAATCGTCGCTAAACACACTCAAATTATTTGTTTCTAAAAAATTGAGACAGTTATCAATCGTCGCTATATTTATTTGGAGGCAGTTTTGAACCGTCGCAAATCTAATAATTTAAAATAAAAAAAAATATGATACAATTTTTTCCTATTTTTTATAAATTAAAATAAAAAATATTCATAAATATCATCCACATAATTTAAAAAATATTGTATCTAATTATATAATTTTTTTTCAAAAGAGATAACATCAATTCATACATTGAAGTTAACTAAAACAATAAAAAAAGTAATTTAAATATTCAAAACATTAGTGGAGTGGCTAAACATTACAAAACAACTCCATCAAACAAAGAAGTTCATCCAAATATCTAATTAGTCCCTAATGATGTTGTTCCACGATCATCAAGTTGGTGGCTAGACTCAGATGAATGTCTACCATCTATTGGTGATTCTATGTATGTTGCCTGAAAAAAAAAGTATTTAATAACCTCAATGAATATTGATAAATATTGTCAAATACTAATTAACAGAATCATTACACAATTGATATTTTTAACCAAGGACAAACAGTTGTCACATGATTTTTTAACTAGGTTTGCTATGAAAACATTTTACCTGTTTTTCTCTAGAATTTTGCATTTGCAACAAGAAAGCAATTTGCTCTTTCAACATATCAACTTCAGAATCCCTTTTCTTAAGCCTATCGATTTCAGCTTGCATTTTCTCCATCTTCTCATTAGCTTCTGAGGAAGACATTGATCTTACAGAGTGAGAAGTAGATGTAGTAATTTGAGACGGTGTTATTCCAAGTCCAACATCTACCAAATATACATTCATTGTTTTTAATTATTTTCTAATGCCTTCTTGATGTCATTATGTAAAAACGCAACAATGAAATAACTTATCAGCCAATAATTTCATTTTAGGAACACAACATATGCAGCATGCTTGTTTCAGATTTGTGTACTAAGCTAGATTCTACTACATCAATAAGTCTCATTTCAAAGCTAGATTCCACTACATCTATAAGTCTCATTTGGGTAAGGAGTTAAAAGTAACGCTATTTCTGAAATTTAGCAGACTAGAAAAACAAAATAAAATAAAATAAACAAACATGTTATGATTCAAAGCTAGATTCAACAATGCAGTAACAGGATTCTTGAAGTTCAAAACTAAATAAACAAAACAAAATAAAATAAAATAAACAAACATGCTATTTCTGAAGTTCAAAGCTAGATTCAACAATGCAGTAACAGGAATATCACTTGCTGGAACAAATAAAGCAAGAAAATATCACTTGCTGAAACAATAAACTAAATCAGAATCAACAGCAATATCACTTGCACCAGTCAAAAGAATAATAGTAATTTTTTCTTCTGAGAAAAATAATGGCAAAAAGTTAAAAACAAAGAAAGGAAAAAAGATAACATAACCCAATAGAGGACCTGTATCCATCTCAATGCCTGTTGAAGTTATGGGGTTTAGGTGAGGAAGGAAAAAAGTTGAGAATAGAGACTTGGAAATTGGCATAATATAAGACATTTGATTGATCTGGTGCAAGACAAAAGAAAAACCCCTAACCTTAATATATGCAAAAAAAAGGTTAAGAACTAGACTCCTGATCTTAATCAAGAAAGGGGACAAATAACTTACTAGTTCAGATAGAATTCCTAAGAATAAGAAAAGGTTCCTAACAAGACAAGATCACTAAAAATGAGACAACACACACATCCCTATTCCTAAAATAATACAAATTATCTTTATTTTTTATGCATCATTCTCTCCCTCAAAGATATTTGTAAATATGTTTCAACTTACCCTCAAGCTAAAGATAACAAGAATTAAACTTGTTGCAAATGAACACTTCAAAACACAAGAAAAGAAAAGAAAATTTGTATCCATAGAACATGGTTGTAAAACAACTCTAGGGATGGACATGCTAGAGATGACTATTACCAGAAAAAAGAAAATATAGTTGGAATGATCATCAGCACGACTGAAATTTCTTGCCAAGCAATCAAGTTCAACCAAGGAACAAACTTCTCCAAACATATAGGAAATGTTGGAGACCCAAAATATTTGAAATTGAAATTCAGGTTGGTGTGACATAATCATAGCCATTGACTTTAACAATTAAGTAATCAGCATTGCTATAATTAACAGTGGGAAATAAATTAGCACATGAATGATTGAGAGTAGGAAGACAAGTCATCATTTGTATGGTTCATAGCAAGATGAGAATCACTGGCAATATGATTCACATTGGAAAGAAAATTCACCACAAGTATGAATATCATAATATCGTTTGGGTATGGTCATCATCAGCTCAATCATATATAGGACTAAATGGTGAAACAATCATATATAGGACTAAATGGTGAATCTTGGGCTACGGTTGAAAAAATAGTGAGAATTAACATGGATGGTGCTCTCAGTATAAGCTTAGTTCTTTCTTATATTTTAATTTTTGCACAGAACCAGACCAATAATTTTCAAACTAACTATAACATATCAAGTGTCTTCCATAACTACAACTAAACAATTTTATAGTAACTTTAAAATCTCTAATGTTGCCATACTGTCGCGCAATCATTCCTTTAAATTTGTAATGTTGTCTTACTGTAGTAAATTTTATGATTTAGAAGAAAATTTGCTCGTGGAAAGGTAAAACTCTCTCTAAGTTTGGGCATGAAATCTTGATCAAATTTTTGGCTTGCGCTATTCATTTGTACCAAATCTTAATATCCTTAACACTAAGCAGCAAGAACAAATTATCACTTACCTCTTTAATCAGTAAAAGCTCTTCTTTAGTATATTGCACACGCTCACGGCCCTCAAACTGTGAATCTCCGACCTATAATTCCAGAAGTAGAAGATGTAACCAAACCCCACAATCAGAATCTTTAAAGCAAGTAAGCATCAACTGTGAAATTGATAGATTGAGAGATTACCTTTGCAAGAGCTGATTTTGATTCCAAGATGATAAATCACCTTCAGCGTTTTTCTTCAAAGATCGATTTCGTTTCCTTCAGCGTTGACAGAGGTTGAAAGATTTGGGGATTTTTAGAAATTTTAGGGTTGACGCGGGACTGAGAAAGGAAACACGGGACTGAGAAATTTTAGGGTTGAGAGGAACACACGCGGGACTGCAAAGTGAAACTGAAAGTGAAACGTGGTTTATGGTTCAAATGTCGGCGGCGGTTCACAAAAACCGCCCCAGCAACCGTCGCAAAGTCGTGAGAGTGTGGAAAACGTGACAAGTGTGCTATAAACGACGGCGGCGGTTGACACAAACCGCCCCAGGAACCGTCACAATGTCTTTTTGAAGGCGGTTATTTCAGAACCGTCGCAGGCCAAGTGTCGCGAATCTGAAAAATTTTTGTAGTGATTATCTCTCCGACTCTACCTGCTGGTTTGCACAAATTTATCTCTACATTTTTCAGATTTGAGAGGTAAAATATATTATTAAATTTATTTATTTTTGTCAATTTTTAGATTTGTTGATATGATTTCATATAACTAATTTATTTTTTGTTCCATTATCTCTGCTTATTGGTTTTCATATCTGCAAGGTAATATTCTTTTATTTATGTTATAATATTTATTGATTTGCTTTTATATATATATATATATATATATATATATATATATATAATATTTTTGCTACATAATGATAATTAATAATTTCCAATCATAGTTCTTGATGTTCTTGGCTTGTGGCTGGGAAAGATGGATCAACGAGACAGTAACAGTAGCAAGCAAGAGGTGATTGTAGAGCAAGAGCACTGTAAAGTTGTGCTTCTATTTTTTTTCTTCAGTTTGATGCTTATATACTTTTTTATGCTTCTCTTTAATGTATATATATATATATATATATATATATATATATATATATATATATATATATATATATATATATATATATATATATATATATATATATATATATATATATATATGTATGTATATGTCAAAAGTATGTTATCTTTTTATGTTTATAAATGTATGTTTTCATTTTAAGTTGAGTTTGAAATGTATGTTTCTTTAATTCAGGTGTATTGTATGCTTTATTTTTAACTTGTAAACGTATGTTTATTTTTTTCTAAATGTAACTAATGCTTGAGTTTTTCTTAATGCATGCTTATTTTTTGTAATTATATTCTTGGTTAATATATCCTTTTTATGTTTCTATTTCAAGTTTATATATCTTTCAAATGTATGCTATCTTATTATGCTTATAAATGAATGTTCTCTTTTTAACTCGTATTTTTCTTTTTAAGATGTTTTGAAAGTTTCTGGTTCTTTAATTCAAGTGTATCATTTCATTTTAACTTGTGTTTGATGTTTATGCTTTTTCTTCAAATATTTGCTTCCTTTGTATGTATTTCTTTTAATTTTCTTGTACGCTTTTATTTTTAACTTGTAAAAGTATGTTTATTTTTTCTAAATGTAACTAGTGTTTCAGTTTTTCCTAATGCATGCTTATTTTTTGTAAATATATTTTTGGGTAATATATCATTTTTGTGTTTATTTTTCTTCAAATGTTTGTTTCCTTTGTATACATTTGTTTAAATTTCCTTGTACGCTTTATTTTTAACTTGTCAAAGTATGTTTTATTTTTTTAAATGTAATTAGTGCCTCAGTTTTTTTTATTGCATGGTTATTTTTTGTAAATATAGTATTGGATAATATATCATTTTTATGTTTCTATTTCATGTTTATAAATCTTTCAAATGTATGCTATATTTTTAACTTGTATTTTTCTTTTTAAGATGTGTTTAATTAATATGTGTTTAAAGTTTTTGGTTCTTTAATTCAAGTGTATACTTTTATTGGTTTAAATATGTTTTTGATCCCTGTAAATATAACAATTTTTAGTTTTAGTCCCTGTAAAAAATTTTTGGTCGGATTTCATCCTTGTAATATCAGAAAAATGTATTTGTGGTCCTTAACGTCAAGTGGACGTTACAAGAAACGTTAATTGACACAGGGAAACGTGGACCAAACGTTTAAATATGTTTTTTGTCCCTGTAAATATAATAGTTTTCAGTTTTAGTTCCTGAAAAATATGAAGTAGCAATGTCAAGTGACAAGGAAGGGGGTTTGAATTGTAATCTTGCCTAATTAAAATTTCCTGTTAAAAACTTAAGAAAAACAACTCAAGAATGATCTTGGTTATGAAAATAGAAAATGGAGAACGTTCTTGGTTCTGGAAACAGAAAACGGATAACGTTCTTGATTAGTTAAAATCACAATTTTTAGTTTCTCTATTTAATTTGATAATAAAAATGACATAATGTAAATAGAGATAAGGAAGAGATACCACACAATGATATATCCTGGTTTATCCAACTCGGGCTACGTCCAGTCCTCACAACTGTGAGATTTTCACTAAGTGTTCTGTAACTCCAATTACTTTCCACTTTTGGTTACACAGTTAAAGATCAACTTTGATCTGTAACTCCAATTACTTTCCACCCAGAAAGGATTCAATCAAGTCACCTAACAGTTCTGATAGGATTTTACAATTCACTCTTTAATCACACTCAAACTATAAACAATGATTCAGGATAAAAGAACTCAGTAAAATAAACTGAAAGTGTATGGTAGTTTCAGACTGATTCTTTTTGTGAATAAGAAACCTTCAAGAATGCAAGTGTATATATGATATGATGAGTATACTTGGCACTTGAAGTTCTGAAATTTGTTGAGTATTTTCCTTCCTTTTATAGAAGATTTGAGCATTTAATGATGGTCAAAAAGAGCTGTTGGTAGTGCTCTGTCAGTCTTGACCAAAATCAATATAAGTGAATAAAAATAATCCAATCATTTGAACAGTTTTGGGCTTTGATTGACTGGGTTGTTTTATTCAGATTTAATCAAATTTCCTGCGCGTTTAATGATCCCTTAAGCTTTGGAAATATTTGTTGATAATTGGGCTTTGATCTGGAGACTTGATTTTATCCAAAAACTGTTTGGAAAGTAATGAGCAACTTCTGCAAATATAAGAAAACTGATTCTGCAGAAACGGAGATTGATCTTTCAGAAACGAAGATTGATGATCAGAAACGGAGATTGATGATCAATCTGGTCTGTTAGTGTTCTGAACAATCTGGAGATTGATGATCAATCTTGTGGTTCAATCTTGGTTTAACTTTCTTGACAGTTTCAGACTGGAGAAAGTTACACCCTGTTTTATTTTGCTTGATTGATGACCTTTTAACTTAGCAATTCGAAAGCCTTTTTTAACAAGTATGATTCCTACTTGTTCCTTGCCATGTACTAATGAACTTAGTATAAAGATTAGAGGCAGAAGCTCTGTTGAAATAGTGGAGAATGATTGGTCAAGTGGCTGTGACGAACAGTCTTGATTTTGCAGAACATTCTCCGTTTTTTACAGCTTATAGTCAAGAATGTTCTGTTTAGTTTTTCATCTAATTTCTTTGCTTTGCTTAGTTCCTATCTTTGAATAAAAACACTCAAGAGCCCAGATTAAATTAACATAACATTTAGAATCATAATTAACATTCTTAATTAACCTTTGTTTATTTCATCAAAACTTAATTTGAAAGTTTGTCTTAACAAAATATTTGTTTGAATTTCATCCCTGCAATATCCAAAAACTTTATTTTTGGTCCTTAACGTCAAATTGACGTTACAAAAATGTGAGCCGACAAATAGAGAAAAACGTGGAATACAAATTTAAATAATTATTCTAAACAAATTTAACCGAAACAATATTTAAATAACAAATAAAAATAATTTGTATACTTATTTCTAATAAAATAAGTATACAAACTCCAATGGGAATACAAATTTAAATAATTATTCTAAACAAATTTAACTTAAACAATACTTAAATAACAAATAAAAATCATTTGTATATTTATTTCTAATAAAATAAGTATACAAACTCCAATGAGAATACAAATTTAAATAATTATCCTAAACAAATTTAACCGAAACAATATTTAAATAACAAATAAAAATAAGTATACAAATGTTTCTAATATTTAAATTAATATTCCCATTGAAGTGCTACGAGTGGTCCACGTTTTCCTCTATTTGTCGGCTCACGTTTTTCTAATGTCCATTTGACGTTAAGGACTAAAAATAAAGTTTTTGGATATTGTAAGGATGAAATCCAAACAAATATTTTTAAGGGACTAAAACTGAAAATTGTTATATCTACAGGGACCAAAAACATATTTAAACGTTTGGTCCACATTTTCCTTTGTCAATTAACGTTTTTTGTAACGTCCACTTGACGTTAAGGACCAAAAATAAATTTCTCTTTACAAGGATGAAATCCAAACAAAAAAATTTACAGGGACTAAAACTAAAAACTGTTATATTTACAAGAACCAAAAACATATTTAAACCACTTTTATTTTAACTTGTTTTTGATGTTAAAAGTATGTTTCTTTTTTTCCTAAATGTAACTAATGCTTCTTTTTTGCTAAATGTGACTAGTGCTTCAGTTTTTCTTCATGCATGCTTCTATTTATTTGTAATGCTTCAGTTTTTCTAATGTATGCGTAATTTTTTTCTTATACGCCCTTTTAAATTTATTTGAATTCTTTATTTATAACTTGTAATGTATGTTAATTTTTTTTCTTATACATACTTTTAAATTTTAAAATGTATTATATGCATGCTTAAGTTTTGTTGATGCATGTTCTCCAATATATGCTTCTGTTTATTATATGTTTTTTCTTTTTCTTAATGGTTACTTTTTTCAATATTATTCTACTATTGTTAAATGAGTACAGTGTGCTAGTTACACACTAGACACTGTATTATAGTTACCCTCAATGGGTTGAATAAGTCTAGTGTGTGAAACAAACTAGACTGTTGAATTATAGCCACTTACAAAAGAATTAAACTCCCTTATAGGTTAAATTAAAGTCCCTTAAATATTTATAACTCCCCTTAAATGTTCAATTACAGCCACTTAAATAATAGAGTAATACAATCCTTGAATGTTAAATTACACCCACTTAAAATTTTAATACATCCCCTTAAAATTTTATTAGAACCCTTTAAAAGTCAATAAACTTAAAATAAATATTGCAATGTGGTTGGTATTTGGTTATTAAGGTTCCTTCATGATTTCAATGATGAACCAACCTAGTCAAAATATTACCAACTCTAAATATCAACACTACTGAAGCTGGTGCAACAGTAACAATTGCAGTTGCTGGACCTAAATTGGCTAACAATCAAGCTAAAAAGAAGAGAAGAGTTAATGCAAGTGGTCCTAGACAGTCCTCTAAATGTTGGGAACACTTTAACAAAATTACTTCTAGTGAAGTGGAGGTACAATCTGCCGCGTGTAAATACTGCCACAAAATATACTTGTGTGACTCTCGAACTCACGGCACCTCCAACCTCAACTACCACCTTACCAAATGTGCAAAAAAAACCTGTTGTTGTATCTGATGACCCCACCCAAACTATTCTTACATTTCCTATTGTAGAAGGATCTGGTTTGGTTTCAACAAGTAGTAAATTTAACCTTCAAGCTTGTCGTAGGCATTGTCTATTTTTGTGATTTTGGATGAACAACCATTCAAAGCTGTGGAAGGTGAAGGATTTAAATAAATGTTGAGAATATTGCAACCACAATTTACAATACCGTCTAGACGAACTGTAGCTAGGGATAGTTTTCAATTGTTTTTGGAGGAAAAAGTAAGGTTGAAAACTTTTTTTAAGTCTGATTGTAATAGGGTAGCTCTTACAACAGATTGTTGGACTTCAATCCAAAACCTTAACTACTTGACCCTTACGGCACACTTTGTTGATAATGATTAATGATTGGAATTATCAAAAAAGGATTATTAGTTTCACAATAATCCCAAATCATAGAGGTGACACAGTTGGTAAAAAGATTGAAGAGGTTTTAAAGGATTGGGAGATTCGGAATGTGTCAACTATATCCGTTGATAATATATCATCCAATGATGTAGCTGTTGCTTTTTTGAAAGAAAAAAAAAAGATAAATAATATGGATGGTTTAATGGGGGATGGGGAACACTTCCATATGAGGTGTGTTGCTCATATTCTGAATTTAGTTGTAACTGATGGCTTGAAAGAAATTTTTTTGGCAATCTCTGGCATTAGTAATGCTGTTAGATTTGTAAAATCTTCACTTCATATGGCTGCCAAGTTTAAGGAATGTGTTCAATTAGCTGGAATATCTTGTAAAAAATTGCTACCTCTTGATGTTTCAACTCGTAGAAACTCAACCTACTTGATGCTCGAGGCTGCGGAGAAGTTTCAAGTAGTTTTTGGGAAGCTTGAGGTTGAGGAATCAAGTTATAAAGATTTCTTTGGAGAAGCTAGTCCCCCAACTAGTTCTGATTGGGATACAGCTAGAGCGTTTGCAACTTTTTTGAAGTTATTTTATGAGGCAACTAGAGTGTTTTCCTCCTCACAACATGAGAGTATACATGCAGCTTTTCACCAATTGTTTGCAATATATTGTGAGCTGCAAAATGCCTCTTTGAATTTGAACACCATTTTGCAAGTGTGGCTGGGGATATGTTACCAAAATATGATAAGAATTGAGGGTAGTATTACAAACACTAATAAGTTCCTATATTTTGGAGTAATTTTCGATCCACGGTATAAGTTGAAATATGTTGAGTGGTGCTTTCAAGATATGTATGCAACTAAATCAGAGGTGGCTACTGAATTGATCACATTAATTAAAGAAGATCTAACTAAAATGTACAATTGGAATAAAAAAGTCCATGACAAAAAAATTACTCACCACAACCAACTCCCATGGCTGTTGACAATGCTTCCCATGATGAAACCTCTGTTGCTGCTGCCCATAATTCACATATGGCCAGAGCACAAGCTTTTGAAGACCATTTGAAAGAGAAAGACTCCATTGACCAACAAAATGAGCTTGAGGGATATTATTCTAGTAAGTGTGTGAAGATGACTAAAAAGTTTGATATTCTTGGTTGGTGGAAACATAATGCAACTTAGTACCCAATCTTATCTCTTATAGCCAAAGATATTTTGGCCACATCGGTGTCTACAGTTGCTTCTGAAAGTGCTTTTAGCACTGGTGGCAGAGTCATCGAGACCTTTAGAAGCTCTCTAAAGCCAGAAATGGCTGAAGCATTAATCTACACTCAGAATTGGTTAAAATCTTCACTTACTTATTTCAAAGACTTAAATCTTAGTGAAGATGTTGATCTTTCTAAAGAAATTATTAAAGGTAAAATTATTTATGTATCTTTTAACTGTTTGAACTTCCTAATATATTTATATGTTCATAATATAGTCTAATGTTTATTATTTTGTTAATTATTTCAGAGTTTCAAGGAATGTTAGTAGGAAATGCAACTACTGCAGGTGGCTCATCATCACAGCCACCTAGTTGTGGTTGAATAAAATTATTGTATGTCATATTCCTTTTTATTGTTACTAATTTGAAATGTTTTTGTCAATCTTGTATGGACCAAAACTACATGTAACCAAAACTGTTAAATGCTAGCAATTGTTAGTAACCAATATTGTTAGTAACCACAACTGCCTGTTATAGATATCTGTTAGCATATATTAGCATTTCTGTTATAAGCAAGTACACAAGTTTAATTTGTTATTCTTATATAATTACCCTTCTATTTCCTAACAGCTAGTGCATGATATTCCAATATTGATTTTGCTGCAAGTCATAGAAGAACAAGCTTTTTATCATATGTATGTTACCTTTTATCTTAAGTCAATTGTGAACTATTAGAATTTTATTTTTAATAAAATTAAAGTATTGAACATGAATATTGGTTCTCTAGGTTGTTGGAATTCTTGTAGATTGCTTGGTGTTAAATCTTTATTTAACATTAGCTAAGTTAGTAGTAGCAATTTATATTATTTTGAACAACATATATGTGTATGTCAACTTGATTTCTTAGTTTGACTTTATTGTTGATTCAAAATGGTTGATCTATTCATCTTGATTGCATTATTTTTGATTCAAACTAGGCTGCTATACATGAAACTAAGCTAAAGTGAATTTGGCATTATCAAGTCTGGAATTTTTTAATGTTGATTGCAAACAAGGTATTGAATTATTTTTCCTATGGCACACATCAGCAACATATTTTTACAATGATTAATGAATACTAATTTTTGCTCTAATTTTTTAGGTTGGCAATGAGAATAAATTGGAAACATATATTGATATTTGTATTGTCATAGAGTCTATTAAAACTATCAATATTTTTCAAGAAGTGTGTATTAATATTATACTTTATCTATAATTTGAATTTGAAAGTGTGTATTAATATTAGACTTTATCTATGACTTGAATTTGGTTGAGTTGTTGCAAAACTAAGTTGTTGTAAACTGTTGTACTTGAAAAAAAAAAAGTCTGCATAAAACTTGTAATTGTATTGTATGTTATGTGATTGAAGTTTATTTTTACTAATTGTGAATGTAATTTAAATGGGACATAGTAACTCAATTTTAAAGGAAAAAATGAATACAAATTTTTACTTTAAATTGCTCAAAAATGGCCTTAGAATTGATAATAAACTAGTGATTTCCTGAGAAATCACAACAACAAAAAAAAAATAGTTAGTTTTTTTTATAAATATGTTATTGGGTCAAAAAATTTGAATGGCACAAACAATGATTCATAACCACCCATTTAACCCGCGACCCGTTGTACATGCGACCCGCAAAACCCGTTCTCTTTATTGGGCAAAATTGAGCTTGTATTTTTCAACCGCGGTATGGGCCAGTTGGTGTTTTTGGGCCCAAACCCGCCCTACCCAAACCGTTGTCCAGCCCTATTATGTATTCATCAATTCGTGAGTTTCAAAATTTCAAGGTTTTTGATGTCATATGTCATCCTTCTTCAATTCCCAAAATAATTCAAGTGAATTGTTATTGTCCTCCTTTATCTTGAGTGAAATGTAACAATAATGGAGCATTTAAAGGTTGTCTTGGACCAATATTGGTTCTTCGAATTGTACCATTGAATTTTGGCAAAATAGTTAGCCATGTCATGCCTTTGCATTTTGATTTTATTTTTTGTTTTAAAAAATAAAATGAGCACTTCAAACACAGCAGCCTCACTTTTGTTAAATATACTACAAAATCGTGAAGAAAACATAGTGACTACACCACCTCACTCTTTGTTCAATATCATGATGTATAATCACTCTTTGTGCAATCTCATGATGTATAATGATCTAACACCTACTATATTGCAAGAAAATAACCCTAAAATTTTCATTTTCAACTTTAGAAATTATTCAATATTCGTAATTTAATTAATGATATCTAAATAATTAATCAATATGAATGTAATTATGTAAAAATAAACGGACCAAATATGTAATTATGTAGGAAGAAAGGGTGAAAAGTTGGAGATCAAAATTTGTAACATCACAATACAGGAAAAAGAATGATAGATCCATTTGAAAGCCAAAATTTCAGGATTACAATATAAGGAGCTAGCAAAGCACAAACTAAATGCCTAAACTTGCCTTTATGTAATGTGCGTCTACAAAAGATATTTTACAAACATTTAACTACATGAATCAGGGTAGAATCTAGGAGGGATTGATGAAGTAGAATCTATATCTACTAATCGCATTCTGCAAGTTACGATATTGCCAGTGATTCAACCTGGTCTTTCTGCCTTTTATACTCCTTGTATCGTTTGAAAAAGTAACCAAGATAATCGAAATCTATCGGGGACATCTTTGCCTGTTTATCATGCAAAAAAATCAATAGTCTTGTATATCATTTTAATAAGAAAGAAAAACAAGCATAAAAAAAAGGAAATATATTACCTGAATTAGCCCCCACAAAGCCCAGAAAAGGTGTGAAGCCAGTGCATATGTATTTGCCTCAATATACAAAGCTTCAAGATCCTTCTGAGGCACCTGTGTTATGAATTGGTATTAAAGATCTTACAGAAATAAACGACAAATGGAAAAGAAAAGAACCTAAATCACTGATACCATCACCAATATTTTACATATCCTCGTGTGCATGTGTTTTCTAAGTAAGTAGTATAATTAGCAAGAAATATGCAGCAGGTAAATCAAGTCCAAATCAAGTTTCAAAAAGAGTTGGGAATGAAAGCAGTTATGTGGGAAAGAGACTCCGGTTTTAAATAGCAGATACATCAGCCTCTTGACCAACTGCAAAGCAAGCCTAATGAAACAACTGAAGGGTTGCAGCCAACAATAAATCACTGCCACTAGCTAAATAATTTTCTTAAGTATCAATTTGACATTTTCCATAACTACCCAAAAAGAGAATAATGGCTGACAGGTAAGTGAATTTTGTAGCAAGTATGAAGAAGAGTTAACCAATGTTATCCAATTATCCTCTCCCCTCCCCAGCCCAGAAATAAAAATAAAAAGATGCCTTTCAAATACTAAGCGGCACTGAAATGGTTTATTAATCATTGACAGTACAAACCTAAATAATGTGACTGACTGACATCATGACCATAGTTGATAATCTGGAAACAGTGAAATAAATGCAATTTTAAATATTAATCGTCCTCAATATGATTAGTACCTCTTGAGGTCTTTCAGGCTGTAAGTAATGCCTGAAGAAATGAAACTGTTCATTCCTATTTGGGTACCTGCATGACAAAATATTGATTAACTAAGAAATTAATCATGACCAAGTAAGGCCAGAAAAGCAAGCATAAAGAACTTACAAGGAGAAATCACATTCAAAACCAGCATATTCTGCAAAGTGGTTCCCTATATCAAAGCCTCTGTAGTTGTATGATGCATATTCATAATCAATGAAGTAAAGTTTATCTGGACATTTTTCAGAACAAATCAAAGATTAAAAACTCAGACGAATCAATAAATAAGTTTTTTTGCAAAAAATTTAGGGTGGGGGATGGTGCCCTAGTCCAAAGTAGAGAAGACCTAGGCTCATTGAGCACTTACTAAGGGATTTACATTTGCCTCCCACCAATGGTACTAAGCATTCTCTATTTATATGAGAATGTTACATTATTTCTGATGTGGAATGCCCATTCCTGAGGGATGTCGGTCTCCTTATGACTGTTATAAACTAATAGAATATATTCACATCATAAATTCCTGTTACCAAACAACCTCAGCAACTTGTAGATCCCGGTTAACCTTGCATACTTAATTTTTCCTGCTTTAGTTTAACTACTCAAAAATGAAAATGGTAGATATTATACCAACCTCGTGATCCTACCTGTAAGGTGACTTTTTTACTAAACCATTTAGCAACCATTAATGAAACACGTGGATATTATTACATCTTTTTAACATAAAATGCAACACCGTTACTTGCTCCTTAATCAGTAATAAGTAAATTGTAGTATAGGTTGGATCATTGAGTCATGTCTTTCCAACATCCACACAGTTTAGAAAGAAGAACGACAAATGAAACATAATTGTCGGTCTCCTTATAATTGAGGTAAGTATATACCTTCTTCATGATTAATCATTATGTTTCCAGAAAGCAAGTCATTGTGAGCAAAAATTACAGGAGATTTGAGACGATCACACAACAGCTGTTGCAAAATAAAAAACATATGCATATGTTAAGAGAATAATTTTTTACAAACATAAAATACATCACTCACTGAAACTAATTCATCCTTTTTAAAAAATTTACCAAAGCTTATTCATGAATTACCATCACAAACACAAAACTGGGAAGGAAGAGGATGATGTTATATCCCTAAGCCAGGACACTTGGGCATGATAAGTCCACTTCATGAATGGACTTATGGTGTGAGTTTTTAATCCAATGTTCAATCATTTGGTTTGTATTGAGATAGAGTTCTTTACTATTACATAGACTTTTTCATAGATTAAAGAGAGAAATTGCATCAATTTCATATCCTCTTGCCACCAAATTTTCACATTTTGATTGATCTCGGAATTGCTTGAGATGGAGAAGAAAGCTAATTGAAATATGACAAACAATGTTGTCAAACACGTAACTCGGACAAGGATCGGAAGGAGGGTAATCGTAACTTGGAGAGTCATAACACGGATAGTAAGATACTACCAGGACATAGGATAATAACTTGTAGAAAGATCGTAATACAAAATCGTAACCTCTAAAATCATAATCAAATTAGTAAACATAACATAAAAATAAAACCACTAACCCTAATTAATTAATTAATTAATTACTATCATTATTATTCTGGAACAAACTTATTATTATTATTCTTTTGAGTTTATGTTTTGAATTTTAATCTTATGTTAATTTTTTTGTCATGATTACGAATTTGATTATGATTTTAGAGGTTATGGTTCAACGATTTTAAAATCACGATCCTTCTACGAGTTATTATCTTATCTTTTGGTAGCATCTTACAATCCGTATTACGATTCTCCGAACTACGATCTATTATCCTCCCTGTCTGAGTTAGGTGTATGACCAAATTGCTGATTAATTCAAGTTTTTGCTGTCCTATAGATTGTTTACTTTCTTTTTTAGATACTTTATTGATTGTTCACTTTGTTTCTGAATGCCTCCATGATTAAGCCAATTATATAGTGAACATAATGAAATTCTCAAAATTAGAAAATTGCAGAATTGACTTAATCATTATGTTCAGGATCGAAGTGAACAATTTGTGTGATCTTGTACATTCCTGAGCTTAATGGATATTTCGAACAATTTCACCAGAAGTAATAGGGCTTTTGGTTGAGAGGGATTCAAGGTTAATTACAATTGTGAGCTTGATCATATGTTTGGACTCTAAACCTGAAGTGAAAGGGGCATAGATTGCATAGGATTGGGGCCAATCAAATCATAGCTACTCTGTAAACTGTGAATTTTAACCCGTGCTCGTGTTCCTTCTCTTTTAAAAGTTTCTGTTATTTTTCTTTTAATTCTGTTTTGTAATATCTTGGCACTTTTCAATCCCTCTGGAATTTGTAGCTAGTAACTGCAACCTCAATCTCGTAGGAACAAAACTCAACTCGTCTACATTACTAGTAAGATTCGTAGCACATGCTGATTGCATTCATCATGGCTCTTTGGATGAACCAATCTTAAAATCTAAAAACTTTCATACTTAGTGATTAGCATTGGACTTTCGAAGATGGTGAATTATTTGACTAGGCATTACAAGAAATAAAAATACAAAGATAACGACTAAGATAAGTATGAAAGAACAAGCACCTGGAGCTTATAAATTTCATCATGAAGTTCCCTGAATGAAATTGCCTCGTAAGCCTTTTGCTTTTCATTATCATCAAATTTTAGATTGCATGCTGTAAATGAAAACAAAAAAATTCAGGCAGTTCAAATACTAATAACACCAACCTTTCAACCGTATACTTAGCCAATGACCAAAGAAATTTGCACGAGGTTACTCTTTATATTAATAACCATTTTAATATTTTGATGGAGTATTTTCATATAGGGCTAAGAAGAAAGAATATATGGACACCAAATAGATTAATATTAAGCCAGTTAGGCCAAATACCCAAGAGATTCTTCACATAGCATAATGAATAATTATAGAATCATAAGATATTTCTCTCAAATTCAAAATCAGGAGAACTGTTAAAACTATGACAAAGCTAAAGGGAAGCTCAAAATTTGGCCAGAGTCATGGTCAAAATCCTACAATTCAATCAACACAAATCAAATTCACCCTAAAAATGAATTACAGGGAAGAAAATAAGAAAGAACCTTTCTCAAAAAACTTCTGGATATCATTCCATAATTGAGGTTCCTTAGAACCTGGAATTTCCACATGATGAAATCTTCGAAGTTGTTTGGCTATTTTAGCAGCAAGTTTTGGGTCCCGCATATCTGCCGTGGAGGAAAAGCATTCATGATGCATTAATCAGGTTGTAGCTCTACAGGTCATCAAAAGCATTAAGAACACGTAATTGAATGAAAGCTAATATCAAATTATAAGCTTACTCTATGATACTACATTCGCACAATTCAGAGAAGCAATATTGTGTGTGTGAATTTGGAATTGGATTATAAAATAGGGAGGACAAAATATCGCCCATCCCAAAAGTAGCCCTCTGTAACAAGCAAAAGAAGATTAAATGGAATTCTGCACAAGGACAAAATATCACAATCGTAAACCATCCCAAAACCATTCCGCCCTACTCAATTCTTGCCTTCCTTTTCTCCACACATGACAACTGTCCTTGTTGTTACAGGCTTCCCACTCTCTTCCAAGTTCAAACGAACTCTTGGTATTTTCCCATGTTATTCAACTCTTCTGCTGCTTCTCCTTCCAAACATATGCATCCTCTCACTTCCATCTAGCCCACAACTCAGCCCAACTTCATTTTTCTAGCATAAACATGTGCTACAGGTCTATCATAATATTGTGGAGATTTAATTAAAAAAGTTGGGTTAAATAACAAAATATCATAATGTGCATCAAGTTCGTAAATTCTTAAAATTTAGGTTGTACCTAACTCAATCCTTACAAATCAAACATCTTTTTAAGCCATATTTCATCCAATGTAGGACTTTCAACACACACCCCAACCCCTCACCCCAAAGATTGGACATTTGGAGCGTGATCCAAGTGGCCTACTAGCGGGGTGGTCAAACGATATTGGATAGGCTCTAGTACCATCTTAAAATTAGGATAGGGTCCAACTGAACCCTTACAAAACCCGAGGGATGCCTCTCACTTGTAAACATATTT
Source organism: Cicer yamashitae (assembly GCA_037974755.1). NCBI lineage: Eukaryota > Viridiplantae > Streptophyta > Magnoliopsida > Fabales > Fabaceae > Cicer > Cicer yamashitae. The sequence goes on from JBBPBQ010000003.1 coordinate 34,039,994, forward strand.
TCCAGTCATATTTCATCCAATGTGAGACTCTCGACAGTAATAAGGAGAACTTCAGCTTAGAGCCTTCTCATGGCCAATTGTTGGCAGACAAGAGTCCAAGGTTGGGTAAGATAAGTTCAAAACCAAGCGATCCCAATACAATATAAGTTTTTCAAGTAAGAATTTTACTTCACGACTATGGCACCCTAAAGTTAATATCTAGTAACCGGCTGGAATTACTTGAAACTTATCCATAAGGTAACTTTTTGTTACATATTGACTAAGCAATTTTCTACAATTCTACAATTCTACAAGACTATGTCCCTATTATTATCCCTACAAATGCTACATTCAGTCAAAAAAGAAATTTTCCATATATACAAACTACAATATTGGGTAGAAACTCACTGGACATAACTTTCTGAACATACTATCAGTAACACTAAAGAGCAGGCAATCTAACAAAATTTATCAACATTTATCAATCTGACATCGTCATTTGTGCTCAAAATATGAGTTTTTCCATTTGTACCTGATGGAGTAAGAGTATGCGCATTAATAAAAGATTGCACCATGCCATTTCCAAATATTCCAAGCCACCTAGCACCAAATCCTGCAGCAGTGATGTATTTGATGGCCTGAAAAGCATTTCACAAGAAATTACAAGGTAGAAACTTCAAGTAAGCTATTTAGAATATAAAGAGATGCACTTAATCTATCCTATTGCCTAACTTAGTTTCAAAAATCAACTAAAATAGCCATTAGAATTCATATTTTTCTCTGATCACAACCAAAATCTTCTGTGCAAATCTGTACAGGAATGTAAACATAAAGTATGAGTAAAAATGCAAAAAAATGGCTTCTATTTTCTCATTTTGGGTTAATAAACAAATATTTGAGCCGCTAAAACTATTAGATATATGTGTTTATCAGAAGTTTTAAGATATTGGAAGTTCGGATTGCTTATCTTTATCCCTCTTCATAATGTTTGTTGTTGTTATTATTATCATAATTTTAGTTTGACCTTGCTTAAGCATATTCAGAATAATGAAATCTACAAAACATATTTAAGGAATCCATATATCTAAATTTAACGAAATTTTTAAATTATGGTTCTAAAAAACCAAAACACGCTTATGCAGCATCCTCTTACTCAGAAGCACTGCAATTCTCATAAGACTGATTTCTACTACTTCAAAAAGATGGAAAGAGATAAAAAAAAAATAAATAAAAAAAAATAAAAAAAAACAAAGCATGGAATCAGACTATCCTCCATTTAATCTACACTTCTCAGTTCTCACTATAGCTTCTACAGCCTGAATTCAATTCAGATCAAAATCAAATATTCAAATTCAACTAGCAATGGTATATTGATGAAGAACCACCAATACGGTACACATATACCATCCAGAAAAATATGACTCACTTAAAATTATTATGTTCATCAGCTAGAGAACAACACTTGCGCAAAAAAACAAAATCAAAACAGCATCATCAATGCATGGCAACATTTGACTTAAAGAAAACATGTTTTGTATGTAACCATGCAGTACAATGTCTAACCTGCAATTCTCGGCGGCGATCAATGATGAACTCGGTGTTGGGCCCATACAATCTGATGGTTATAATATCATCAATAGAATTCCCTTGTTTAACTGAAACCTTCAGTACTGACAGATAATGACAAATATCAATTAGGTTCTATGTCAACCACAAAAGAGTAAATAAGCTAGCCATTTTTATGGATTTAGCAAATAAGCCATTAACTAATTTTTATGAGAAAAAACTCACACAAATTTGTTATGCCTCCAGAAATTTTCTCAATATGAAAGCAAGATTCGTCTAATTTTGACCAGGCCTTGAACATGTCCTTGCACAAATTACTGCATTCAATCACAAGGTAAAAGAACAATAAATAAATTTCAGGTAAATAACATGCATTCAATTGCAGAAACAAACCCCAAATTTCAATGATTCAACATCAATAACAGTTTACGCAACCAAATTGAATTGTTCCCAACATTTCGTTCATTTTCTTAGCAATCAAAAGCGAAAAAACCCAAACAAGTTGAGAAAAAAATAACGTAAAAAAAAAAGAGAAAAAGGGTAAAGAGTTACGAACATGACGAGAGGTATCATTTGAGAAAGGGAGAGAGAGGGATCAATGGAAAGACGAGAGGGAAAAATCTCCGAGGCATAGTCATTACGAGCCTGTTCTGCGACTTCTACGGGATTCCAGATCTTATCCGTTGCACCCATTAAAGAAGAAGGCTAGAGTTTTGAGAGGAGGGAAAATTAAAGAAACGGAAACTATATGTCAAAAATAAAAATTAAAAAAGATACGGGAACTGTAGAGTTTTGATGTAAAAGAGAGGAGAATGGGGAATTGGTGGTAAGAATGTATAGTTTGTTGGTTTTATATTTATGGTGTTTGTTCCCTTTCTAGCTTTCTTTGAATCGAGCGGTGTCCTGTGGCGTAGGAGGATTCTTTGTTTGTACGGTTCTAGAAAATGACCAATATGGGCATCACTATGCGTCATCTATTTTGACACTAATATTTACACCTGTGCGTGCCAAGTAATTCGTCTAATAATTATGTACGGGAAAAGTGTATTAAAAGAATTAAATTTATAAAAGTAATTTTATTATTAACATAAAATTTAACATAAATTGAAACACGTAAAAATTTTCTACAAAGAGTTAAATTTATAGTTATAAAAATGTTTAGGTTTAACTATAATTTGTTTATTTTTTATTTTTAATTATTTTTAAATTGGTCTCTTAGTTTTAAAATTTATAATTTTTATTACTCCTATAAATTTTTTAAGCAGTCGTATGACATATTTTAAATGACATATTATATTTTTTTTAATAATATTGAATGATTGATATCTTAAAATTATAATAAACTCTTTATAAATTTCAATTTCAACTTATTAAATAATTTATTTTTGTAATTTATTTATTATTATATAGATAGTTGATGTACGTCTCATAAAAGTCAAATTTTGGTGTCGTATACAATGTCGTAAAACAATTTTTTTCTCGGCTTATTCCAATTGTTCTACCACCAATGATTCAAAGGTAACAAAAGTAAAACAAAGATCCCTTTGTATATAATTTGGGAAATATATCCAATTGAAAAAGTATGCTGCAAGTTTAATTTCATTAATTGTAATTCATCAAAATACACCAAGTTGGCCAATGTAATAATTTACTCGAGTCAATATTCCATAAAAAGAAAATATCTATTTAAGTTTTATAATAACAGAGCACACATGACTTTATTTGTTTAAAAAATACAGTAAAAAAGCATTTGTTCTTAATCTACTATATTTTGTTGTATTCTCTTAATCCATCTTCTATTATTGCCACTCGAGCTTTGAGTTATGGGTGATAGCTTAATACTACAGAACAACGTAGAAAAATTGCTCAAACAGTTTAAATCATCATAGTTTTTTTTAATAAACCCTTTCTGATTCCATACATATATAAAAGATTCTTCAATAACATCAATACATTCAGCATACCTTACAATATTAAAAGGTAAGGACTAAAACATGTTCAACCCAATTATTTTCAATAGATATAACATGGACAGATCCTTAAAAAAATTAGGATGCTGGAAGTCCATCACGTGATTAATACATAAGTGGGAATACAAATACTTGTATTTGATATTAGGGATTAAATAAAATTTCATTCATAATATAGATGGAGTTCTTGCCATATAAATATGATTAATACATCAGAGGTGCACCTAAGAGGGGGAGTGAATTAGGTATTTAAGAAATTTTCTTGTTTTCAGCGATTTGGTGATGGATTTTTCTGTTTTAAGACAGTAAGTGACAATAAGTAAATGGCAGCAATTTAATGGACACAGCAATATTATCTTGGTTCCCCTTATGACCAAGGGTACATCCAGTCCTCTTGCACACTACAAGAGATTTCTCCACTATTGTCAGAAAATGTACAAATCCCACCCTAGGATCTCTGCTACAAACTTCTAACAAAAACTTCTAAGATAGCACATCACTATCTTAGATTAGACTACTTTAAGAAAGTACTACTTTCTTTTACAAACAATGTAATTTGATTTGGAATAAGAATATAAGAGTGGTATAATGATATCAATCCAATATTACTTCAAGTATTTTGAGAACCTTTCTCAATGATATGAAAATGTAATGCAAATACTTGAAATATGAAAAATAACTTTGAGAGAAAAATCAGAAATTTGCTCAAAGTCATTCAAGGTTTGGTAGTAGGATTGTGTGTTAATTAATCTGAAGTTATGGGGTATTTATACTCCATAGACATCACTTCAGATTCGTGGCCATTGTCCCAAGAGGTTTGATGAACAAATGAAATGATCTAGAACCATTTTAGATCTCAAAAATTGCATTGTTTCCAGTTGTAATCGAATACATTATGTATGTATGTATTCGAATACACCTCTTATAACGTTCAGATTTATTCAAAAAAATTATCCTGTATTCGAATATAAGGGTCATGTAGTCGAATACAAATAAGTGTATTTTGCCACTGACTTGCTATTTGTATTCGACTACATCAGGTTGTAGTCGAATACAGATGTGTAGTCTAAGCTACTGACTTAACACTTGTATTCGATTACAGCACCTCGTAGTCGAATACAGATGTCAAGTTTTTGCTACTGACTTAGCATCTGTATTCGAATACAATATGTTGTATTCAAATACGACATTGTTTTTTGTCAAAAACTTTAATTTTAAACATTGTTAATGTAATTTTGACATGTGAAAATCCTTATGCAAAGATGAATGGTTCTCATGTACTTTTGAAGTATTGATTGTATCATGTACCTTTACATTTAAACATCTAATATATTTGATTATAGTTGACTTTGATATTTGAACTTCTTTTTGAGCTTTGTTACTTCGATCACAAGTCTTTGTCTTTGTCTTCATCAAAAATATGTGTTTTTACATTCTCCCCCTTTTTGATTATGACAAAACAAACTTTGTTGTTTGGAGAGATTTCAACATTTTGAAAGAGTTAACTTTGCTCCCCCGTAATTCATGCGTACTCCCCCGTTGAACTTGAATTTATGTGATCAATTTGAAAAAATTGTTGAAGACCTACAAAGGTTTTAAGAACAATAATATACCAAATTTTCTCCCCCTTTTGACATGATCAAAAAGAAGGAAAAATATAGACAATATAATCCAAGCAAATACATATATATAAAGGGAAAGCATCACACAAAGTAATGATGAAAGAGAATATTGCATAATAACCCAGAAACATGTTCAAGTATTACAATGAAAAACAGAAAGAAAAGAAATATAACGAAAATATCATAAGAAATTACATAGTCAAACAAGCTACATCAAAAAAAAAAAACTTTTCCTAGTAATCGAGCTACAGATCAAACATCCGGTGGAAGGTGAAGGTGATCAATCATGTCAGATAAGGCACTTAGTTCTTGAAGCATGGCTTCATGATTGTTGGCAACGGTGGTTTCGATAGTTTGAAAACGTGTGTTGATGGAGGTGTTCATGTTCTGGAATTGGCTGGTGATGAAGGTCTGTAAGGAGTTGAGTTTGTCCATCACCATACGATTGGAAACATGATCATCATCCGATGTTGTTTCCTCTCCATCCTCGTCTGCTTGAGCAGCATTATCTGCGGGGGTAGTCGTATCCTCTTGAGCGGCGGTAGAAGTTTGACCAAGATCACTTTTATGAACATATTGTTGAAGTTGTTCATTCCACACGATTTTCATGCTAGGAAGCACACCCAAATCCAGCAAGTTATCCTTAGTGGGTGTATACACCACTCTCCAGAGAAGTCCACCCCAAGTGATCTAGAATCCTAGTGACTTCCTTGGCGTAAGGTAACCCAATAGCTTCCTTTGAAGCAAATATGACAGATTTAACAAAGTACGCTCAGTTGAGTGGACAGCCCTCAAACATGAAGTACATAATCTGCAGCTCAAATTCTGAAATCTGAGAGTAATTCCCAGCCTTAGGAACCAAGATGTAACTTAGAAAATAATGCAGAAGTCGGTAGTCAACGGTGAGATTGCCAACACCATATTGTTGCCTAGCAAATTCAGAACCAGCTTGTGTCCTCTTTTGTTCCATAGTATTTTTGTTAAAACGACACAAGGCAACATATGCATCATATTTAGTGATATTTGCCCATTCACACAAGTTGTCGAGCCTAAGTTTCTCCCCTTCAAAGGGAATTTGCAAGATTTCTCCAATGGTTTGAGTGTCTAACTTAATGGTTTTGCCTTTTACTCGAGAGATTAACATATTGCCGTCTTTGGAGAGATTATAGTAAAAGACTCGAACCAGATCAGGATAGACAGGACCTTTGTAACTGATAAATTCCTCTACATGTTGGGCCTTTAGTAATTCAGGATATTTAAACGCAGAAAAGGAATCAAGAGTACCGAATTTAGGAATGATGATCCTTTTGTCCGAGTATATGGTGTGGAACCGGTCGATTTCTTCTAGTGTGTGAAGTAGACGAGATAAATCCGCTACATTAGCATTTTTTGTTCTCTTCCTTGAAGGACCCACTGCTGCATGTTTGGTTCTTGGTCCTCTCTTGTGAGCATCCATGGTGATGAAGGGGGTTTTTACGGATTTGGGGAAAAATTGAAGTTTTGGGTTAGAAATCTGATTTTGAATGGTAGGTATGAGTTAGGATTGATCTAGGTTGCAAAGTATGTTGATTGGGTAACTAGTTGCAAGTGAGGGAGGATAAAAAAATTTTGAAAGAATGAGGAAGGTGCCGGCTGTATTCGATTACTGAATGTGTAAAAGTGACCTAAAATTGAAAAAACTTTATATATGAAGGAAAAACGCGAACCTGTATTCGACTACACTTTTGTTGTATTCGAATACAGTTGGTTCTGGGAGCGTGTATTCGATTACACAAGGGTTGTATTCGAATACAGGATTTTCTGAAAACACGTATTCGAATACAGATACTGTGTATTCGACTACAAAATCGAGTTTTTGCTTAAAAACAAAATTTTCCACATAAAATGTAATATGTAAGGCACATATTCATATACTAAGAATAGATAATCATCAAAGAATTAATTCTAACAACTTATCAAGAGGAAATTTTAGATCTTGAAGAAAGATGACAAAGTATAAGTACTTTGTAATTTAGAGATCGTTTTCATTTAAAATGCCAAGTTCTCTTCGTATCTTGTAAAATGATTCTTTAGGTAGAGGCTTTGTGAAGATTGTTAGGACAAACTCTCAAATTAAGTTTTGATGAAAATAAACAAAGGTTAATTAAGAATGTTAATTATGATTCTAAATGTTATGTTAATTTAATATGTGCTCTTGAGTGTTTTTATTAAAGATAGGAACCAAGCAAAGCAAAGAAATCAGATGAAAAACTAAACAGAACATTCTTGATCATAAGATGTACAAAACAGAAAATGTTCTGCAGAATCAAGATTGATTGTCGCAGCCACTTCACCAATCTTTCTCCACTATTTTAACAATGATTATGCCTTAATTCTTTATACCAATTTCATCAGTACTTGGCAAGGAACAAATAGGAATCATTATTACTTAAAGAGGTTCTCGAATCACTAAGATAAATTGTAACATCCTCTAAAATTTTATTATTTAAAAATAAAAAAACCTATCAATATTATTCAATATTAAATTATGTGTGATATTTATTTGCCTTGTTCGATTTATCGTAGTTGATAAAGTTATTAGTAAGAATTATTTATTCAATGGAGAGTTTAAATATATGGGGAGTTTAAATATATACATATAAGTAGATATATATTATATGTAGATGTGTTTTCTAGTGCAAGAAGAAATTGGGCTAAGGGTTTGAGGCTTAGTGTGACCCAACCCACTTGAATGAGTATAAATTTGGGCTATGTGTTTGTGGTTGGTTTTTATGATCAAGGTTAACAAAAAAAAAAAAGTGACATTTTATCCCTCTTATTCTTCATTTAGGCCCAACATTATCTAACCAACAATTTCCACTTTAAATTTCCCTAAGTCCACAATTTCTGTATACTCACTAATAATAAACAAAAAGGAACACCGAAACCCTAGTTACCATCACCTTCACACCTCATGTTCTTCGTGTATCCAAAGCTTGGAACTTTGTTCCTTGTGAACAACTTCGGGGGGCTTAAAGCTTTGTACTAGGAAGAAAAGCGGCCAAGGTAAGGGCTTTTCCCCACACAAATTAGAGTTAGGCCGTTGGTTGGATGACATGAAATAAATAATCGTGAATTACTTCTATTTTAAAATGAATAAATGTAGACTAATGGATTAAAATAATAAAACCCCAATTTTTGTTGACATTGAATTGTAATCTATGACTTCTATGGAGTAAAGTATGAAATTTTATGTTATGTGTGATAAAATTGTAGTTTTACGATGAATATGAAATAAAGTTTGAATTTTTACCTTATATGTGATAAAGTTTTAGCTTTTATTATGTATATGAGTTGGAGTTTGAATTTTCTTGTTATATATGTGAAAGTGTGATTTTTATGGCCTATATGATATAAAGTTTCTATTTTTATGTGTATGTGGTGAAAGTCATAATTTTTATGATTATTTGTCTATGAATATGTGATAATCATGATAAGGATGTGTGGTATGTGTTCTTAGTGATATGTGAATAAGTGATGATTTTAAAAAGAAATTTTGAATGCATATGACATGATTCTTAGTGGGTTGTGTGGGAATATATCTCTTGATACTATATCATAATGTCATGGCATATGCATCTTCGTGGGAGTTGCCTTAGTGGCAGGTTTGTTTTCCCCATTGGTATGGGTGACCTTTCTGTGTGGAAGTTGCCTTAGTGGCAGGTTTATATCCGGATCATATAGTTTTAGGAGCATGCATTATGCATATGTTTTGATATACAATTTACCGGTGTGCGCATTTTTTCTTTTAAATTGGAAGTTTTTACTTTTATATGTTTTGTGTTATTCTTCTATATGTTTAGCTTTGGTTTGATGTGGATGATGGAAAAAACTGACCCTTACAACAACATTTTAGGTACTAATGAGTTCAAGGAGATTCAAGATTAGTTAATGAGTATTGACGTGTGGCGAACGTGGGGTAAACATGGGTTTTTCAAGACAATTTTGTAATAATAGAATTGTCCAATATTTCTAATTTATTTTTAATCGTTTGTCACAAACTTTTAATATGTACTAGAATTGTAGAAATACGGAAGTGGTTCCCTTCCGTTAGGAATAATTGTCTTTACTTTGTTTTAAATTTTGAATAAATATTTTCTTAATGATATTAAATAACGTGCTTGCTACTAATTATTTAAGTGAATAAATGCTAAGTATTCAAAAAAAAAATCATAAAATTTTCTAAACAATAAGTATTTTTTTTAAGTAACGTTTTGGATTAAAAATCTGGGGCGTTACATAAATCATCATGAATCTAGGCATATCAAAACGGATTGTAATTTTCTCCGGTCTGGAAATGTCAAGAAAGTTGAAACAAGACTGAACTTCAAGATTGATTATAAGTTCCCAGATTGTCAAGAAGACTATCAGACCAGATGGATCATCAATCTCCACTTATAATCATCATTCTCCGTTTCTACTCAAGAACAATCTCTGTTTTCTGCAGAAACAGACTTCTCAGTTCTGCAGAAATTGTTCACTCCTTTCCAAACAGTTTTATATCAAGTCAAGTGTCCAGATCAAAGCCCAGTTATCATCAAGTATTTTCGAAGCTTAATGGGTCATTAAGAGCACAAGAAATCTGTTTGAAATTGAGCAAAACAGCCCAGTCAAGCAAGGCCCAAAACTGTCACATGAATGGATTATTTTTCAACAGATATGTTGCTTTAGTCAGAAGTAAACAGAGCACTACCAACAGCTCTTTCTGACCAGAATTAAATGCTCAAATCATCTATAAAAGGAAGGCAAATTCGCAAGCATCATTCAGAACTTCAAGTGCCAAGTATTCTCATTAAATCATATTCACTTGCATTCTTGAAGCTATCTCATTCACAAAAGAAATCAGGATGAAACTATCATATACTTCCAGTTTATCTTACTGAGTTCTTTTTATTCTGAATCTATTCTCAAACAACAGTTGAGCATAATCAGATTCAACCAAACCTTTTAAATCATTATAGAGTAAACTCATAACTATAAGGATTGTTTATGGTTTGAGTGTGATTAAAAGAGTTAACTGTAAAATTCTAGCAGATTAGTTAGGTGACTTGATTGAATCCTTTCTGGGTGGAAAGGAATTGTAGTTACAGATCAAGGTTGATCTTTAACTGTGTAACCAAAAGATTGTTCTCCGTTCTTTGAACACTTAGTGAAAATCTCACGGTTGTAAGGACTGCACGTAGCCCGAGTTGGGTGAACCAGGATATATCTTTGTGTGGTATCTCTTCCTTATCTCTATTTACATTCAGTTATTTTTATTATCAAGTTAAATAGAGAAACTAAAAACTGTGATTTTAACTAATCAAGAACGTTCTCCGTTTTCTGTTTAAGATCCAAGAACATTCTCCGTGTCTGTTTTCATAACCAAGATCATTATTGAGTTGTTTTTCTTAAGTTTTTAACAGGAAATTTTAAATAGGCAAGATTACAATTCAAACCCCCTTCCTTGTAACTTGACATTGCTACTTCACAAATTTTACTTCAACATTGCCTTTGAGCACATGATCTCGCAGAAAGTGATGACGTATATCAATGTGTTTCGTCCGAGAGTGCATGATTGGATTCTTCGAGATGTTGATTACACTAGTGTTGTCACATCTTAGTGGAATGCATCCGAGGTTAAGTCCATAGTCATATAATTGATGTTTGAGTTAGAGAATCTGTGCACAACAACTTTTTGCTGCTATGTATTCGGCTTCAGCAGTGCTAAGGGCAACACAAGTTTGCTTTTTACAGAACCATGATACTAATGCATTTCCTAAGATATGGCAAGTGTCGCTTGTGCTTTTACGATCCATTTTGCATCCTGCATAATCAGAATCAGAATAGCCAACGAGACTACATATGCTACCCTTTAGATACCATAGGCCTACATTAGTTGTTCCTTTCAAATATTTCATAATTCTTTTTACTACTACAAGATGCGATTCTTTAGGATCTGCCTGAATGCACCCAAACAGACACTAAACATAATGTCTGGCCGACTAGCCATTAGATATAATAGAGATCCAATCATACCTCGATATTTTGATATGTCTATTGAAATACTGGATTCATCTTTATAAACATAGGTTCCGGAGCCCATAGGAGTTGCACTTTCTTTGTTGTTTTCCATCTCAAACCTTTTTAATAATTCCATGCAATGCTTTGCTTGATTTATGAAGATGTCATGCTTGAGTTCCTTAATGTGAAGTCCAAGAAAATAATTTAATTTTCCCATCATAGACATTTCAAATTCTCCTTGCATCATTAATGAAAATTCTTCACATATGTCATTGTTTGTTGATCCAAATATGATATCATCAACGTAGATTTGAACCAGTAAAGTGTGATCATTATTTCTTTTAATAAATAATGTTTTATCAACTTTTCCTTTTTCAAATCCTCGTTCACAAAGGAAGGTACTTAGCCTGTCATACCAAGCTCTTGGAGCTTGTTTTAGACCATAGAGAGCTTTCTTTAATTTGAACACATGTGACGGATTCTTGAAGTCTTCAAAGTCGGGTGGCTGTTTGACATAAACTTCTTCATTAATGTAGCCATTGAGGAAAGCACTCTTGACATCCATCTGAAATAGTTCAAAATTCATAGAACAAGCATAAGCAAGTAATAACCGAATTGCTTCTAACCTTGCTACAGGAGCAAATGTTTCATCAAAGTCAATCCCTTCTTCTTGATTGTATCCTTGAGCGACCAACCTTGCCTTGTTTCGAACAACTATACCGTTTTCATCAAGTTTATTTTTAAACACCCATTTGGTACTAATGATGTGTTTATTTCCCGGATTAGGAACAAGTTCCCAAACTTTACTTCTTTCAAATTGGTTTAGTTCTTCTTGCATGGCAAATATCCATTGATCATCTTTAAGTGCTTCACCGATCTTGGAGGGTTCTATTTGAGAAACAAATGCCATATTTAAGTAAGCATCTTGCAGTTTTAGCCTTGTTGTGACTCCTTTGTGGATATCACCTATAATGTTGTCAATTGGGTGATCTCTATGGGTTCTCCGTTCCTTAGGAAGATTATCATCTTGCTTTTCAAAGTTGACTTCATTTTCTTGAATTGGTTGATCATCTTGATTCTCTTTGCTTGTATCATTACTTACAAAATCATCATCATCATAAGAAATATTTTTGTCCTCTTTCAAGGGGTTAGTTTCATCAAAAGATACATGCATTGATTCTTCGACTAACAAAGTTCTCTTATTGAAAATTCTAAAAGCTTTACTAGATAATGAGTAACCAATAAAGATACCTTCATCAGCTTTCTCATCGAATTTTCCAAGGTTGTCCTTACCATTGTTTAGCACGAAACACTTACATCAAAAATGTGGAAGTGAGAGATATTGCGCTTTCTTCCTTTGTATAGTTCATAAGGAGTTTTCTTAAGAGTTGGCCGAATTATTACCCGGTTGGATACATAACATGTTGTGTTTACGGTATCTGCCCAAAAGTATTTTGGTAGACTTGAGTCGCTTAGCATGGTCCTTGTAGGTTCTACTAAATTTCCGTTCTTTCTCTCAACAACCCCATGTTGTTGAGGTGTTCTAGGTGCAGAAAAGTTATGGAAAAATCCATTTTCTTCACAAAATTCTACAAAAGATGCATTTTGAAATTCTCCTCCATGATCACTTCTAATTGATACAATTTTGGCTGATTGTTCATTTTGGACTAGTTTGGCATAGTTTTTAAATGCTTTGAAAGCCTCATTTTTATTTGCCAAAAATAAGGTCCAAGTGAACCTTGAGTAATCATCAACAAATACTAGTCCATATGAATTTCCACCAAGACTTTTGGTTCTTGATGGACCAAACAAGTCCATCTGTATTAATTGAAGTGGTCTTGAAGTTGATATAACATTTTTAGGTTTGAAAGAAATCTTTGTTTGCTTACCTTTTTGACAAGCATCACACAATTTATCCTTTATAAATTTCATCTTTGGTAAGCCTACAACAAGGTCATGCTTGACTACCTTGTTTAAATGATCCATATGGATATGTGCAATTCTTTTATGCTATAGCCATGCATCATTGTTGTCACTTACCAAAAGACATTTCATTTTTAAGGATAAATCATCAAGATTAAGTATAAAGATGTTTTTGAAGGGCTTACCGACAAACTGAATTTCATTTGAAGCTTCATTTTGGATGATGCATTCATCTTTATTGAAGGCTATTTTGTATCCTTTGTGCCAACTTTTCCAATGCCTAAAATTTTTTCCTTTGTTGTTGTCTCCATAGACCACATAGCCCTTTGATTCAAGAGTTAAAGCTGAAAATTTTGTTTTATCACCCGTCATATGTTTAGAGCATCCACTATCCAAGTACCACATATTTGAGGTACTTTGCATGCATATCTACAAAATTAAAATCAAGTTTTATTAGGTTCCCAATGTGCTTTGGGTCCTTGATGGTTAGTACCTTTCTTTACCCATACGTAATGCCCTTTTGGAACAGTAAATTTTCTAACGTGACAGGCATTAGGTGTGTGACCATTAAGACCACAATAAGAACAAGTAGGAGTAAGTTTACTTTTAATAGTATGTGTATGAAATTTCTTTTGAATAATTTTCTCTTTATAATGGTGATCTTTTTGCATAATTATTGCCTTTTCTTGATTGGATTGGTTACTCGCTTTAACAAAAATGGTTTTATTCAAGCTTGGTTTATCAAATTTTGAGTATCCAAGACCACTTTTGTCATTTGAGTATCCTTGCATATTTAAAACATTCTCTAATCCCATTTGCCCCTTTTCGTATCGCTCAATTACTCTATTTAATTGAACAACTTTGAAAGAGAGGGAATCACACTTATTGCATGTAAAATTCTGTTTTAGTTTTTCAGAATTCTTCTTCATAGTGTCAACTTTTTCTTGAAGAGTTGAAATTTGTCTCTTTTGGGTTGACATTAATTTGAACAGATTTTTATATTCGATAAGTAGTTCTTTAATGGCATTTTGAGCATCATTATATTCAATAATTAATTCACTATTAGTTTTATTATGATGAGGGGAGTCTATGTTAGTAACCTCTTCTTCGTCATTCGATTGATGCGATGCCATTAAAGCAACATTCGCCCATTCGTCACTTTTTGTTTCCGAAGATGAACTCACTTCGTTTTCTTCCCGTGCTATGTATGCCTTTTTGAAGTCTTTCTTTTTGATGGCATTTATCTTGATAATATTCGGACATTCTGCCTTGATATGTCCTTGCTTACCACATGCAAAGCAAGTGAACTTTCGGCTTGAAGTAGAACTATCCTACTTTCGAAAACTTTTCTTTTTGAAAGTTTTATCGATTTTAATAAACTTACCAAATTTCTTAACGAGGAAAGTGATGTTTTCTTGTTTAAGAAATTAGGTGAATTAGGTGTTTAGGAAATTTTCTTGTTTTCAGCGATTTGGTGATCGATTTTTCTGTTTTAAGACAGTAAGTGACAATAAGTAAATGGCAACAATTTAATGGACACAGCAATATTATCCTAGTTCCCCTTATAACCAAGGGTACATCCAGTCCTCTTGCACACTACAAGAGATTTCTCCACTATTGTCAGAAAATGTACAAATCTCACCCTAGGATCTCTACTACAAACTTCTAACAAAAACTTCTAAGATAGCACACCACTATCTTAGATTAGACTACTTTAAGAAAGTACTACTTTCTTTTACAAACAATGTAATTTGACTTGGAATAAGAATATAAGAGTGGTATAATGATATCAATCCAATATTACTTCAAGTACTTTGAGAACCTTTCTCAATGATATGAAAATGTAATGCAAATACTTGAAATATGAAAAATAACTTTGAGATAAAAATCATAAATTTGTTCAAAGTCATTCAAGGTTTGGTAATAGGATTGTGTTTTAATTAATCTGAATTTATGGGGTATTTATACTCCATAGACATCACTTCAGATTCGTGGCATTGTTCCAAAAGGTTTGATGAACAAATGTAATGATCTAAAACCATTTTAGATATGAAAAATTGCATTGTTTCCAGTTGTATTCGAATACACCTCTTATAACGTTCAGATTTATTCAAAATTTTCATCTTGTATTCGAATACAAAGGTCGTGTAGTCGAATACAAATAAGTGTATTTTGTCGCTGACTTGCTGTTTGTATTCGACTACATCAGGTTGTAGTCGAATACAGATGTGTTGTCTGAGCTACTGAATTAGCACTTATATTCGATTACAACACCTCGTAGTCGAATACAGATGTCAAGTTTTTGCTACTGACTTAGCATCTGTATTCGAATACAATATGCTGTATTCGAATACGACATTGATTTTTGTCAAAAACTTTAATTTTTAACATTGTGAATGTAATTTTGACATGTGAAAATCCTTATGCAAAGATGAATGGTTCTCATGTACTTTTGAAGTATTGATTGTATCATGTACCTTTACATTTAAACATCTAATATATTTGATTATAGTTGACTTTGATATTTGAATTTCTTTTTGAGCTTTGTTACTTCGATCACAAGTCTTGGTAGTTGTCTTCATCAAAAATATGTGTTTTTACAGTAATAACTAACTAACTAATTTCTCAATTAGTTAGTTAGTTAACTAGAGGACATTTAGAATGAGTCATGTATAAATAACTCAATTCATTCAATACAAGATTTCTAGTTTTCCATTACTCTTGCACTTGAAGTAAGAAAGCTTGAATGCTAACAGTGGTATCAAGAGCTTGGTTGCGAAAAACCAAATCAGAGTGATAAACACGAGTGAAGTGTAAGGATCAAACACGAGTGAAGTGTGAGGATTAAACACGAGTGAAGTGAAGATGAGTTCAAGTGCAAACTATGGAAATTTTCCAGCCCATATGCCACATTTTGATAGAAAAGATTGGGATAGATGGAGAGTGCAAATTCGTGCATTGTTTGGATTTCAAGAAGTGTTGGAAATTATAGAGAAAGGTTTTGAAGAGCTGGGGGGTCAATCCAACAGAGGAACAGAGATCAAGATTCAAAGAAAACAAGAAGAAAGATTGCATAGCCACCTTCATTCTTGATCAATGTCTTCACACGGCCAATTTTAACAAAATTTCTGATGCAAGAAGTGCAAAAGAAGCATGAGACATCTTGGAGAAGTGTTATTCTGGAGGAACTAAGGTCAAGAAAGTGAAATTGTAGACCATACAGAAACAGTTCGAATTGTTGTAGATGGATGAGCAAGAGAAGGTTGCAGATTTGATTTCAAGATTGAGGAGTATCACAAATCAGATGGCTGGTTGTGGTGAGAAGTTGACTGAACAGAAATTGTGTGAAAAGATCTTAAGATCATTGCATCCCAGGTTTGATTACATTGTATGTGCCATTGAAGAATCCAAAGACATTTCCACCTTGAGTTAAGGAACTTTGGAAGCAAGGAACTTTGGAAGCACGGGACTTTGGAAGCAAGGAATTTTTGTATGTGCAAGGAACTTTGGAAGCACGGGAATTAAGAATGGATGAAAGAAGTGGGAGTAATTCTGGGAATCAGGCATTGGTAGCATATGCCAACAAAAAAGGAGGCCAGAAAAAGAAATGGAAGAAGAATAAGTTCAAGGAATTTGATGACGATTCAGAGTCTTCATCAGAAAGGAGCAATACAAGTGGTAAATCAAAAGGAAAATAAAAAAACTTTGATAAGAAGAAGGTGCAATGTTACAAATGTGAGAAGTTTAGACATTTTGCTCGAGAATGTTGGGCTAGCAAAGGAGGAAAACAGAAGAAGATGAAGCCTGTGCTGCCCAAGAAGATTCAGATTCCGATACAGTCTTGTTGATGGCTACTACAAACGAATAACTTTCTTCGTTTTCTACCATGAACGAATAACGTTCTCCGTTTTCAGAATATTCTTCGTCTCAGTTTTGGTTTCCTAATACTAGTTGCTCTAATCAAATGACAAGCCAGAGGGAATGGTTGGTTGATGTTGATACATCAAGAAGGAGTAAGATCAGGTTTGCTGATAATAGAACTTTAGAAGCTTAGGGAGCTGGCAACATAGTGATCAAAAGAAGAAATGGAAAAACAACATAAAGTGAGGGAGAGGATGTGCTGCTGGATGAACCAGAAGATGACGGTTCAGAGAAAGTTAATGATGTGGAGGCTGCACATGACCCAGAAAGAGATGCAGAGGGCGTGTTGCAGGCTGAATCAAAAGAGGAACGTTCAGAATTGCAGAACCAATTGAATGCAGCTTGAGAAGATCTAAAGAAAGCAAAGGAAAATATTCTTGAGGCTGAGAAGGAGAAGGTAAAAGCTATTGATGAGTTGAGAGAAGCATAGAGAGTGGCTGAGGAAGCAAATGAGAAACTCAGGGAATCATTGGTGGCTCAAAAGCTGGCTAAGGAAGAGTCTGAGAATGAAAGGTTCCGAGTTGTTGAATTGGAACAAGCTGGAATTGAAACTGTGAAGAAGAAGGAAGAAGAATGGCAGAAAGAGCTTGAAAATGTGAGGAACCAGCATGCCTTGGATATGGATGCTATTTCCTCCGTCACAGAGGAACTTCAGCGAGTTAAACAAGAACTCGACATGGCTTGTGATGCCAAAAAGCAGGCATTGAATCATGCGTATGATGCAACTAAAGTTGCCAAGGTTCATGCCGAGAAAGCAGAAGTTTATGCAACTGAATTGACGCAGTTGAAGGATTTGTTGAAGAGAAATGTTGCCATGTTTACTGTTGGTTTTAGAGCAAACACCAAACAACTGCAGATGCAGGCGAAGGGTGCCTTTCCTGTCCGTAGTGTCGTGCCTAATTCGAACTCCCTGGTTGTATCTGGGGCTGAAGTCACGGTTGATCAGTATGGACATTCTCAGATTCAGGATAACCAAGATGCTGTGAACTCGGTGCTAATAAATTCCATGACTTGAAGCTTGATGAGAATTTAGAGTTTGTGGTAGAGGATCAGAAGGATGAGGTGATTGTAACTTTATTTCATCAGATTAAGGATTTGGAGAAGCAGACCAAGGAGAGAAAAGAATGGGCTCATCTAAAAGCAATGCAAGCTGCGAGGAAGCTAAGCAGTGATTTGACTAAGCTCAAAACGTTAAGGATAGATAGAGAGGAGACTCAAAAATTAAAGAAAGGAAAACAGGCACTTGAGGACACAACCATGAAGCGACTCTCAAAGATGGAGAATGCTTTGAGAAAGGCTAGTGGTCAAGTGGACTGTGCAAATGCAATTGTGAGAAGACTAGAGATTGAAAATGCAAAAATCAGAGCAGAGATGGAGGCTTCCAAATTAAGTACATCACAGTGGGTGACAGCTTGCTTAGAAGTTGCAAAAAAGGAGAAGAAATGCTTGAAGAAACTTCTAGCTTGGCAAAAACAGAAAGCTAAGCTATAGAAGGACTATGATTTGCTTCCTAAAGTAGTTGAATTTTCTAAAGAGAATGGTCATGGATTTGAAGGAAAGGACTTTCCAAAGGTGGAGTTTTTCATGAACCAGGAGGGACTCAAACATAGCTTACAAGAAGAAAGTATAATCGCAAATGACAAAGCCGAGAAAATAGAATCTCAGAAACCTGTGGATATGAATGGAAAACCAAAGGAAGAAGATGAGAGCAAAGAAAAAGGATGATCCAGAAGAGCAACAGAACTCAAGATGGAAAGGTTGCAAAAGATGTCACTGATTGAAGAAACTTGAATTAAGGGAGAGTGTTGGAAACGAAGAACGTTCTTCGTTTCAGTGTTAGAAAACGAAGAACACGAAGAACGTTCTTCGTTTTCTGTTTGTGTAATTCGAGTTAATATGTTAGTTGTAATAACTAACTAACTAATTTCTCAATTAGTTAGTTAGTTAACTATAGGACATTTAGAATGAGTTATGTATAAATAACTCAATTCATTCAATTAATAAACAAGTCCATTCAATACAAGATTTCTAATTTTCCATTACTCTTGCACTTGAAGTAACAAAGCTTGAACGCTAACAAGAGTTTCCTCAATTTTCTCTTCTAAGAGGGTTTTTGGTTTCTCTTTGAATGAATAAATATTTACTGTCATAAAAAAAAAAATTCCTTCAATTTTCAATTCTTCTACTCCTCAATCTCATCAACTCTAATATATAAAGCAAAATGCTCTCCTACTAATATTACACCAACTCTAATATAAAGACAAATGAGACATTGTACCCAAAAAAAAGACATATGAGACAAAAGCTAAAATAGATTTTGCAATACTCCTTCGTCATGAAAAAGCCAAAAAACTGCAACCTTCCCCCAATTCAATCTGAAACAGCAAGTCTGAAGCACCAAAACAATTGTAGCTACCTTTAATTAGTTGTGAACACTATAATTATACCACCCAATGTAACCGAACCTAACACATTCCCAATTTCATATTTTTGCAGCAAAATGAAACACAACTTGAGCTTAAATCTGTACCTACCAAACAATCAATGTTAGAAATCAATTAATAACAACTTTGCATCTCCATCACTGCCAAACACAGGATTTGAAAATGTTCTTCTATAGGCATCACCAAGACCTTCCAAGGGTAATGTAAATTAGTATGTGCTTCTAGCATGTGCAGAAAAAGTGATTTAAGTTACTCACAAATTTTGAATCCTTCAAAAAAGTGTCAAAGAAGAATAAAGAGAAGTCACTTCTAGTTTTTGAAGCAATAACAAAATGCAGCAAAACTGAAGTCTTGAAGCAAAAAAATCACCAATTCCTGAATTCCAAATCAGAAGATATAGATACATTTGCGTTTTTTAATGGAGAAAGGATGAAATAGAGAGAGGAGAATTGAATGGTGTGTTTGCGAGAAAAGAAACGAGATAGAGAGAGTAGGGAGCAGATTGAAACGGAAAAAGGGAAAGGTTTACGGGATTCCAAATAGAAAATTTTGAAATTTGAAAATGCAAGAGAAGAGTGTACGAAAAGCTTCTTTGAGGCGTGCTATAGCTAGGAATTGTTAATATTATAATATTTGGTGTATGCTATATTCGACTAATAAGAACAATGTTTGTTTAATGCTTTAAAATTGGACGCTTGGGAAAAATTGTTTAATGCTTTAATGTAGTTATTAATTAATGTGTACTTTTGGCATGATTGGCAGATTAGTGAGTTGTTTTAGAAAAAAGAAAATTTGGGGCTTGGACTTTTGGTATTATGTTACTCTTTATTGTTAATTATAAGACTCATTTTTACTTTTTCTTTGTCACCTAATATATATATATTAAACATCATGATGTTTTGTTGCATGTAACACCCTATTTTTCATAAGATCAACTTGCATTTTGAACCATATGTACCATTACTTTCGTAGGATCGTTTAGAGAAAGTTCTTATGTTGAGTTGGAGTAAATTCTTAGTCCATAAAGGTCCCAAAAGGACATTATTTGGTCAACAAGTCACCAAAACATAGTTGGGAAATGTTTCTTGATAAAGGACTTAGGAAACATTTTCTAAGTGTTGGGATTTATGATCTATAGAGATAGATCTATGAAGTTGTTTGATTTTAGTCAACTTACATGTGATAACATCATGATGATTTGTCTTGGAGGCAAATTTCTATCTCATCAGGTGAGAAAGAATACATGAGAATGATTTCCTTTGAAATTAGAATTATTATGTACATCACTAAATGTATATATATCTTATATGCTAGGAGTATAACAAAAAGGTACCAATTTATTTTTAGTGAAGGTCACTAAATTATAATCGAGAATGTCCTTTCATTTTCTAATTGACTAAAGACATATTCTTGATAGATGGTGAGAAAGATATCATTGTAAGGTGTTACGTTGACACTACTTCAAAATCGATAAAAGTAATTTAAGATCACAGTTTGGATTATGTTTTGCATATATTGTGATACTTTGACATGGAAGAGTTTCATATCAGGGATAATTTGTAATTCTCTTAAATAGTTGGGTACATCTACTTCTAATGTGATTAGAAGGTGTTTGGATGAGGAAGTTCTTTTGAACTTGATATAGATTCTACCTTTACAAACTTCATTAATCTTGTTTTAATGATGAAGTAAATGTGTAAGGTAAATAATCTTGATATTGCCAATGATCCAAATATTTACTTAGTTGCTTATATCTCAGTTGATAGATGATCAAAAGAGAGAAATGAACATGTGCAGAATGACTACACTAAACAATATGTTAAATGAGTCTCTTGCTAAGTAGTAGCATGATACTCACAATAGATCAATATGCGTCATGTTGATGCTTGATTGGCTCTAGTGCTAGTGGGAGATTGTTGGTGTGTGTAAGACCCTTAATTTTAATTTGTAAATTATGAATTTTAGTGCATTTTTATGTGGAATTCTGAGGCTTTTTAGTCAATTTTAATGGTATTTTGTGTGTTAAAAGCCTTAAAAATCTTTTTAAATCCCCGATAAAAATTATTCGTCGAGGAATAATTTTGTTTAATTTCGGTAAAACTTTGAGCGAAATAAAAATTTTCTGAGATGCAGCGCTTTTTCGGAAAAATTCATCTGCCGATTGAATTGCGGCGAGAGAGGATATTTTTCTGAAAAATGTGGTTTGAGAGGTGACGTGACGTGACGGACGAAATGATGTGTGTGTGTGTGTGTGTGTGTTTGGAAACTTCATCAGAGCCAACTTTGGAAGCGACGTTGCGAATAAAGTTTTTACCGAAATTAATCGCGGTGCCGTAATCGGATGTTTAAAGCTATCGTTGAGGTAAGGGCTCCTTCCAAATTTTTAGTTTGCATTTAGGACATTATATGTGCATTTGTGGAAAATAAATTTAATGTGTTTGAGATGTAGATTTGTGGAAAATGAATTTAATGTGTTTATGGGTGAAATTGTGGAAGTTGAATTTAATGGGGTTTATGTTTGGAAATTTGGAGTTTTGAATGTGGTGATTTATGGTTGAAAATTTTGGAGATTTAATATATGTGGTGTATGTTTGGAAATTTGGAGTTTTGTATTCGGCGATTTATGGTTAAAAATTTTGGAGATTTAATATTTGGAGATTTAATATAGGTGGTTTATGTTTGGAAATGTGGAGTTTTGAATTAATGTAGATTATTTGGTTGTAAAAGTTTGGTGTGTGAAAATGATATAATTTTGGGAATTTTGTTGTGGTTGGATAAATTTTAGTTGTGAACAAATTGTTATAAATATTTATGTTTATGTAGTTAGCTCCTTGAGTATCGTAAAGGAATCGAGACCGTTGGCACCGAGTTAGCGGTAGGGAGAACTCTGATATATTAATGTTGTTGTGGTGATTCAAGTTTGGTGTGGTTTATGTGTTCATAATTAATATTATGAATTTTTTAGATGTGATTTATATGTGGATTATGGTTGAAAATTTTGGAGATTAAATTTGGTGATTTATGGTTGAAAATTTTGGAGATTAAATTTGGTGGTTTATGTTTGAAAATTTTGGAGATTAAATTTGATGATTTATGGTTGAAAATTTTGGAGATTAAATTTGGTGGTTTATGTTTGAAAATGTGGAGTTTTGAATTTGGTGATTTATGGTTGAAATTTTTGGAGATTAAATTTGGTGGTTTATGTTTGAAAATGTGAAGTTTTGAATTTGGTGATTTATGGTTCAAAAATTTTGGAGATTTAATATAGGTGGTTTATGTTTGGAAATTTGGAGTTTTGAATTAATGTGATTTATATGTGGTTTTGTGGAAAATGAATGGATGAAATTTGGTATGTATGGTGAATTAAATTTAATGTGAATTGTGGATTAAATTTGATGTGGGTTTGAGAAAAATCTGTTTTGAGTGTACTCTGTGAAATGTTTGAAAAACCATTATTGTTAAATGAGTATTAAAAATGGAGAATCTTTTAATAGCTGCATTTACGTAATGGTTGTGGTGATTCATGTTTGGTGTGATTGATGTGTTCATAATTAATATTACGAATTTTTGAGATGTGTTTTATGTGTGGATTTTGTGGAAAAATGAATTGATATGAATTGGTGTGAATTGTGGGATTATGAGTTATATATGTTTGAGTATGTTCTGTGTTGAATTTGAAAAATCATTAGTGTTAAATGAGCATTAAAAATGGGGAATCTTTTAATAGCTGCATTTACTTAATGGTTGTGTTGAAAAGAGTCAGAGTGTGCTCATGCATTCATAGTACATGGTGACCGCGATGGTGCCATGGTGATAGTGGTAACCGTGATTGGCCACGAGATGATGTCATGTGAATAGTTGGTTCATCTTATCCTTGCGGGGATTTTTGCGTTGTGCTGATCTGTGAGAGATTGCACTCTTGTAAGTCGTACTGATCTGTGAGAGACTGCACTCTTGTAAGTCGTGTTGATCTGTGAGCGATTGCACGCATAGAAAATCGTTCTGGTCTGTGTGAGGCTGTACGATTGTGAATCGTGTTGATCCGTGAGAGATTGCACCTTGATAATTAGTACTAGTTTGTGAGAGGTTGTACAATTATGATTTACGCCCATTCGAGGAGGGTTTTGATTTGGAATTCCGGAATCATGCGCATTAGCATATACGCATTGCATTAGGGTGCTTGGCACGCGAGTCATGTTTGATATACCATGATGATTGTATATACATACTTGGTTGTTTTGATTATGCTGTAATTGATGAGTGTGATTGTTTGATTTTGTGTGTAAGTGTTGAATGATTTCGAAACGTTTGCGAAACTGAAATATGCAATTTTTAGCAATTGTATTCGAATATGTGGTGCTTGTATTCGAATACATTTAAGTGGATTTTGCTACCGACTTGTGTTTTAGCTTTGTATTCGAATACAGTGATGCTGTATTCGAATACGACAGTGCAGTTTTTTTAAAAACTTCATTTTTAAACTTGTTTATGCATTGTTGGCATATGAAAACCCTTTCAAGGTGTATGTTAAGTTGAAAGGTTATTTTGTGCATTTAAAACTTAAATGTTATGTGTTGTTTGCTAATTTCGGATTGGTGACCCTTTACAATTATTGTGGAAATCTGGGCTTTGCCCTCAGATGAGGATCACGACCGTCCTTCCGGTTAGTACCCCGGAGATAGTAAGGTAGTGGTTATACCTGACCGAGGCTGTGTCAGAAGTTTTTGCTGGGCGCGTGGAGTTTACCCGGGTTGTATAGCTTTTTGTGGTATGATCAGATTAGGTGGCTATATAGGGGCAGGGTGTCTTCCTCTTGTGGTTGTATTTATTTTATTTTGGAAGACTATATCCCTATATTTTGATTGTCTGTTGACTTTTATTCTGGTGGGTCCATGTGTCACTTTTTGATGTGACGTGGGGGAAGTAGAGATTCTTGGGACAGTGCATTTGTGCAGGTGACTGCCGAGAATACCCCAGGGGTATGAGCTATGTTTGATAAGTCTCATAGCCCCGATGTATTTTTCTGTTGAAAATACTTTGGACTTTTAATTCAAAAAACTATTTCCGCTGCTTGCAATTATTGTTGACTTTTGTCGTTGTGATACGACTTAAATGTTTTATCCAAAAGTATTTTCTTGATTTTATGAACTTGAATTTATTTTAAAAAAAAAAGGGGGTTGTTACAATGTACGTGTCATTAGCCATTCTCGTGCGATTATAGTGAGTAGTCCATCGACTTGAAGTCACTATGATCCTTATATAGGGAGTTGTAGGTTTTAAGGCCATTAAACGTTGTCTGTAACAAGACAATCATAAATGTGGTTATTGAGCCGACAATAAACCATGTGGAAGGGTGTGAGTGATATAGATAGAATTCGTTCATTCTACATAACAAGAGTTATGTCTCAAGTCACTTGATAGAGTGAGATCGTGGAAATGCATGGCCATACTAGAATGGACAAATATGTGATATTGGGTCCATTGGTTTAACATGTCTACTCTATGATCGAGAAATAAAGAATTGAACATTGCAAGAATGACATATTATAATTTGCGTTCAATTAGACATTTCGATGAAGGAATAATTATTGCACAATAAATAGTGGTCGCGGTAAGATTTAAATCGTATCACCAATTTTCTCATGATTTGGGTAACAATGCATCATTTAATGATGCATTGCTAGATTTCAATCATTGTTTATAATATTTTATATTACATAAACTATATATAACTAGATGTTGACCCTCACTTTGTGCGGGTGGATTCCATATAATATTAATTTAGATGAATTGTTAATATAATCCATGAAATAAATACATTTTTTAAATAATTTTTCAAAATCTTAAATGGTCCATTACATTAGTCGTTTTAATTTGTCAATTTAGTCTCCAATAATTATTTCTAGAGACTAATGTTATTGAATCTTTTCAAAATCAATATCAATATCATTTTTACATTTCGTTAGTTTCAACAACTATATTCACAATTTTCTACCATTTTTGAAGTTAAAAGTGGTGATTCTTTCATATTATCTTATTAAGACAAAATGTAATTTTTGTTGAGTTAGTGCATTTATTAAGAATCCAGTATCCATATTCATGTGATATCACCATGACCAGAAATTTGGAAGATCAAAGAACATTCAAAGTTTTTTATGAAAAAGAAATAGAAATGATCGTCTATTTTCCTTGGAGTAGACACAAAAAGGGAAAATAAAATATATGATTTAAAAAGAAAATGTTGAATGTGAAAACTTTAACTTGGGAATCATTAACAATGGTGTACAATTTATAAAAAAGTAAATAAATAATAGTGTGTACACACAGACACATTAAATGATAATTGATTGTTATGTAAGAAGAAGTTGACGAATGCAATTATTGAAATGTGATGTTACGAAACTATATGGTCATATGAAGAGGAATGCAATATCAAAGCATCTTCGTCCGATTGGTGCGATGCCATTAATGCAACATTCGCACATTCGTCACTTTCTGTTTCCGAAGATGAACTCACTTCATTGTCTTCCCATGCTATGTACGCCTTTTCGTAGATAAAAGAAGGCATAGAGAAGATAGAATTTGGAGGTTGACACGTTACATATTTGGCTGATGTGGAACAAAGACAATCACATGGCGCATATATAGATGATGTGTCAACACAAGAACCTTAGGAGCTGATTTAATATATTATAAATAAATATGTAATATTATTACTTCAGTGACAAGCTATAAAGAACACAGACAGTGGAACAAATTATTAAATTAAATATTATTTAATTTAATTAGATATTAATCGTATTAAATATGATTTAATACATTAACATATTATAATTTATTTAATTGAATTTGGTTTGATTTAAAAAATGAGGGTTCACAATTAATTGAATTAAATAAAGAAGGGAAAAGTTCAACTTCTTGTGTCTTAATTGTGTTTAATGTAAAAAATCAGGTCACTTAGACTAATTAATTAGATTTGTTGATACATTGTGTATTTTAACACTTTATATTTAGAGAAGATTAACTGTTGTTGCAACTTGCACATTTGCACATTGTTAATGTATGAGTTTATGTAGTCATATCATGAAACATTAAAAATTAAATTTTTTCAAATAAATTCAAATCAAAATCACTATTTTTTTACTTAAAATCACTTAAAAATAAGTTTTTATTATTAATAATACAACTCAACCGATTTTAAAACCAATTTTTTTTTAAATACCTTAAAAGCTGAGTTTAAAATCGATATTTTAAAAAATTATTGAAAAACTGGTTTTAAACAACTAAGTGAAAACCGGTTTGAATTGGTTTTAATAAAAACTAGTTTAAAATTAATGTTAAAACCAATTCAACCATATTAAATTGATTTATAATTATAAATTAAAAATTAACCAAATTTTTTGAAAAATAATTTTAAAAAATTAAACTAAATCATAAATGTGATGTAATTCAGTTTAGTTTTTGGACTTTAAATACTCTTGCTTTTAAGGCCAAAAATCACCATTTCTAGATTAAAAATCACAATTTTGAGATAAAAATTGTGGGTTGAAACCAAAATTACCATAGTGGTATTTCTTTTGATATTACTGCGCTATAGGATTTTGGCAGAATTGAAACATGTTGCGTCAACTTAAACCCAATAACTCCAATATTTTTCTTCTTCTTTATATCTATTATATTTATTACATTTTTATTTGAATTCAATTACTGTCTCTTTCATAATATATAAGAAGATTATTTTAAAGAGTATTATTGATCTTCTTTTTTAAGCATTAATTTACGGTTGATTATCTATAAAAATAGTTGACCATATAATTCATTTAAAAATGTTGTCAAAAAAGACTCACATTGAAAAATAAGTCTAGACTATTGTTCATATTAGTAAGAAATCAAATATAATAATAATAATAATAATAATAATAATAATAATAATAATAATAATAATAATAATAATAATAATAATAAAAGTTAAAAATGAAGAATACATATAAGATAAATAATAATTTTATTATCCTTGTTTCTTCTACTTTGCTTTTCATGACACCACAACATACTTTAAAATGCATTCAAGAGAAGAGAGATAAGAAAATTTCCATGTAAAAAAAAAAAAAGACACATGTCGCATAAGCATTGGAGGATCCACGTGTATAATTTATGTTTTTTGACTCGCGTATATTTTATATTTGAAAAAACCCGAAGAATGCAGTTTCCATATTTATTCCAAACAGACCAAAACCCTGAAACAGCGACCCACAGCAGTCTCTATCACTCTCTCTCTCCCCCTCTCTCTCACACACATATAGATATAAATATACTTCGAATTTGACGTGAATTGCGTATAAATATCCAACATTGCATTAGTAAGAAACATAGTTTCAATTTTACAAAACAATTGTGTAAAAATTGGTAACACTTGCTAACGTGATAAAAATACTTTAGCGTATTTTTCAATAATTTCCCAAACTATCTCGTTTGATTTCAATTGTACAACAATTCTCAATGGGTCTGGTTTCAGACACAGTGGACTCCGTCAAGTCCATTAAATTCAGAGAAGCTTTGCAACAAGTCATCACTCTTGGTATGCCTTTCCCATTCTTCTTCATTTCATTATTTTTGTTTTATGAATTCATTATTAATATTCTTATATAACACAATATGGTTGATTCAAAAGATTTTTTTCTTTTATATCCTCTTTTCAATTTTCTTTTTCAAATATACTCCACAATTTGAAATTAATAGACGAAATTACCCTATTTGGAGATAGGATATACCCCAATATATGTCACTTTAAAACTAATTAATATACCTCGCTTTAAAATTAATATACAAAAATATATTTTTTTGGTATTCTTTAGGAGGATGCTTTCCAATGGACAAATTTTTTTTGTCATCCAACCTTGCGACTTGTAAAAAAAGAAAGTAAATTATTTTTGTATATTAGTTTGAAGGTGAGGTATATTGAAAATTGTTGTTTGAAAAGAAATATAGATAAAAAAAAAATCCAAATACGTGTGTGCTAATATTAATGAAATACTTGTGTGAAGTATCATTTAAGTGGAAAGAACTTTACGTTGTCACTTCCATGATGAGTTGAAATCTTGTATGAGAGGATGATTACTAATGTTACTGTTGTTAATAATTTTTTTATTAATATCATTATTTTTTTCTTTCATGCAAAATTAATTCAGGGTTGATTGTAACATCAGCACTAGTAATATGGAAAGGGTTAATGTGCATATCTGGAAGTGAATCTCCTGTTGTTGTTGTTCTTTCTGGAAGCATGGAACCTGGTTTTAAACGAGTCAGTATTATAAAACACCATTTCTTTAAAATTAATTAATTAAAATAAATAAATTATGGTTTGCTACCGAGAATGTGAATAATTAATTAGTTCTATTATTGTTTTGATATTTGAGACTTAAGTTGTATAGGTTATTTGGCTTGTGGTTGATTTTCTCTTACAGGGTGACATTTTGTTGTTGCATACTAACAAGGATCCCATTCGTGCTGGAGACATTGTTGTTTTCAATATTGACTTACGTGCGATTCCTTTTTCATATAGTTTCCATGAATTTATTATATTTGTCAATCCACTATTATAATTTGGTTTATTTGCAAAATTGATATCTCTATTTTGAATTTTCATACTTTGTCTCTGTTAGAAGGTTTTATTGCAATTTCACGAGTTTTAACGAGTTTTTTTTTATAATTTCATAAATATTAATCATCGTATTATATTATATATCACATCATTTAAAATATGTTACATCACTTTTTTTTTAGTAAAAAAATTGAGGAATAGACCAAAACTGTTAGATTCCAAAATAGAATAAACAATTTTGTGAATTGGTGAAAATAGGAGACCAAAACTGCAATTAAACTATTTAATTTTGTTATGTATTATCAAGTTTAAGGTGCTTTGAAATTTTTTTCTATGATCATTTGGAGGTTTTGGTCTTTCTATGTGAAAAGATTTTGCGGATAGCATTAATCTGAGCAGAAAATACACCATACAACAAAATACTTTTGCTGTCAATTTGATTAGCTAAAGGAAAGTATTTCTTACCGTCAACATTGAGGACATATGACATAATGTTAGTTAATGGAGGTTTCTAGAATAATTTATTATTCAGGTTTAAATTGTTTATATAATTTATAGTTTTTATAAACCAGAGGAAGCCATTGATAGATTTATTTATCTTTGATGTGCTTGCCTCTATATATTTTGCTAATAAATATCTGCTCATTTTACAGGGACGTGATATTCCAATTGTTCACCGCGTAATTGAGGTTTGTTTGACTTATATGTCATCGTTTTAATTATATTTAGATGATTGATTCTCCATGGTTCATTGAATCAGTAAAGCTGAAACTCTAATAAATCCCTATTTGTGCTTGCTATTTGAACTTCTACATTTTGCAAATAGTTTACATTTTTTTCCACATATTGATTTTCTGCCTCAATCTATAGATATCACTTATAATTTGTTAATGTTATTTTATTTTAGGTCCACGAGCGTCAAGATACAGAACAAATATATTTACTCACTAAAGGTATAATGAAACAGATTTTGTGTAAATTATAAAATCTCTATATTATATTCCAATTGTTCGTTTATGATGATCCTCTTAATATAAAGAAAGAAATATCTAGCCAGTTTTTCTCTTTCTATTTTATAGTCACTATCACATTTAGTACTGAAGTTTTTAATTTATTTTCGTTGTGTAAGTTTATTGTTTTGGCTTTGTCAACTCCTTTGCATCCAATGACCAGACCTACTCAAATCTTTACATGGTTACTTATTTCAGGAGACAATAATGATATGGATGACAGGGTTTTATACAATCATGGCCAGAATTGGTTGGAGAAAAAGCATATTTTGGGAAAAGCTATCGGGTAAATAATTTTCATATTCTAATTTTTTTTAAGTTGTAATAAATAGATGAAAACTTCTAAAAGTGATTTATTATTATTATTATTATTTTATAAAAATTATTTTTAAAATAAGATATAACAAACCCCATAATTGATTTGCATTAGTTTTACTGGAAGAAAATAGGTGGTGACCTTTGAAAGGGTGTAACACTATTTTTCCAAAGATGATTCATTCATTTGTTTCATTTATGGAGGGGTGAGAAAAAAGGAGGCTATTTATTGTTTAGTCCTGTTTGCTATTTATTTGTTGAAACACAACCTTGTCGCAAAATTCATTATTCTAAATGTATATGATTGTTGTTAAAGTGTTTGCATATCGTGAGAAATTTGGGGAAGAGTAAAAAGTATATTTTATAATAAATATAGAACAATTGAAAAAGGAGAAGACCTTAAGATAAGAGCTATTTAATATATGGAATGTGATATAAATTTTCTATCAATGAAATATTCTTCTGTACTACTAATAAAATAAAATTTCTATACTCAAAAGTCAGAATTAGTTCCTATCCCTTAATATACCCCCGTAATGACTCACTCCTAAATGCATTTGCTTTTGCTTCTGATGTGATATTATGTTTTAGAATATATGATTTTCTTTTGTGTAATATGTTAAACCACATTGAACTTTCGGCAGATTCGTACCTTATGCTGGTTGGGCTACAATAATCATGTCTGAAATTCCTATTATCAAGGTTTGTTCTTTTGGAAGTTTTATTTTCACCCAGGAAAAATAATACTAAGATTCTTCCCCTTTCCTTTTAAATGAAAGGAAGGATCGAAATTTTTTATGTTCATGCTCTTTTTTCTTCATGAAATATCTACAAAATAACAAACCTTTTATCTAAACTAAAGAAGATATCACTTCTGGTTCTAAGGGGTGTATCGAATTAGAATTTGAAAAGAATTTAAAAGATTTTTTTGTGATGGAAAAGTTTTAAAATAATCGATCAAAATTTTACTGTAATAAAAATAAGTTTTAAGATATTCAATTAGGATTGTTTGGATTTTTTAAACAAAATGTAAAAATCTAGTGGTATTCAATCAAGACTTTTTATAACTTACAAAAAGTCTGTCAAACTTTTATGGATTATTTTCAAAAATGTTTTTTATGAGATTTTTTAGTGAATTTTTAGTAGAAAAAAGTCTTTTTTTATAATATGAGATTTCTATGAGTTCTCATTTTTTATTTCTTTTATTTACTCTCTCTCCCTCTCTCTTTCTCTCTCTCTTCCCCATATTTTCAATTTTCAACAACACTCAATTAATTCAACTCTTCAATGGCGAACAATCCAAATCTGACTCAAACGACTCTCATTCTAAGACCCGATTCAATTGATCTCGCAAACCTATCTCAATTCCCTAATTCTCAAACTCTCTCAACTTCTCCACATTTTCCTCTTTCATATACCTTTTTTCATTCTCTCCTTAGTTCGAAATGCATTTTCATCTCTTTATTTTTCATGTCTCTTTTCTCTGTCATCTACTCTTTTTCCATGACATAAGATTATTATTTTTCACCTTTCCTCATTTCTATAAAAATATGTACGTATATTTTTATTCTTAATGCATGTTCAAATGATATTTTAAAGAATCATTGTAAAGATAATATCAAAGAATCAAAATATTTATCTTCACTTTTTATTAGACAAACAACATTTTTTTTATAAAAAACAACATTTTTTTTTATGGATAATAAATTAGTTGTTATCTTATTTTATAAGAAAATTGCAAAGATAAATCATGTAGTTTTATATTGAGAAAATTGCATTCTCCTTACTGATATATGATTAAACTACACATACATTCTCTTTAGAAGAGTTGTTCGTGTCATTTAAACAAAGAATTGAGAGGTGTGTACAATTTTTCCAATAAATAAGGGTTTGATTTTAAAAGATAGAAGAGATGTGTGTGCTATTTAAATATACATTAAGAGAGGTGAGTGCAATTTTCCTTTTAATATATAAGATTCATTTTCATGTGGTCTATCTATCTAATTACATGTAAACTTTTACATGTAAATTTTCCTTACTGATATATGACTAAATATGACTAAATGAAGTCACACTCTTTCTCTCAGATTTTAAGATAAGAATTTTGCTTAAAAAAAAAATCAAATAATCAAAATCAGCTTTTAAATTTGGATCCTCTCATCTTAATCTGATGATCAAAATCTTGGAACTGCGTATAATTAAACTGCACCCAATCCAAATCCTAACATAATATTGTATAATAAATTTTTTATTAATTTAAAATATTTTTTCAGTCCCTATTAATATAACATTCTTTATTTTTAGTGATTGTAAAAAAATTATTTTAATTTTAGTCTTTTCAAATATATTATTTATTATTTTTTGGTCTTGTTATTTTATTTTAGTCTCTGCAATATTTATTTATGTTGGAATTGATCTCATTTGAATGTTAATTCTCCCTTATTTTGTTGCAGTATATACTCGTAGGGGTAATGGCACTGCTGGTATTGACAACAAAGGAATAGATTAAGAAATAATCATACAATGTAAAAGAATCTCAGAATATTTTTATACAAATAATTTAGATTTAATTCCTATCCTCCTTATTGAAGTGAAGCCAGTTCATTTCATTAGCATGTTTGTTTTATGGGTTCTTTTAAAAATCAATTTATATTTTAAATTTAAGAAGTGAACATATAAATTTGACAATTATTTACAAGAGATATACTTTAAATGTTTATTTAATTTATCTTAAAAATAAATTATATATTATTACTATTATGATTATTATTATGTTTTTTATTATTCTGTCATAGAATGTATGTCTTTTATTTTTATATAAAAAAAAAAATACTGTACTCTGTTTTATGTGTTTCCTTTAGTGCCCCCCATTCATTAGTTTTTAGGTGAATAAATATTGACAACCAGGGGGATGGGTGAGGCATTTCACGGCTTCCTCATTGGTTTGTTAGCAAAAATCATCGTGCTATCATTTTATTTATTTATTTTTGGTTCATACGATAAATACTAAAAAGAATGTGTCTCCATTCAATAATTGTTAGTTTAATTCAAATGTAATGTGTTAGTACTACTGCCGCAGCAGTCAATTCTCTGCCTCTAATTCTTCTTCTTAATCATATTTATCATAGAAGATGAGTGATTTATGACCATTTTTTAGTTCAAAATCACCCCTCTGCATCATTTGTTTTCAATATTTTATTTAAATAAATAATTTTTATATAGATCTATTTTTTTTTCTTGTTTTTCCGTTATCTCGCCAACCTAGTGCAAAGTTGTTTTTGAAGCTATTGAATAGAGTGTGATAACATAGATTTTAACTTTTACGTTTTTGAAGCTATTGAATAGAGTGTGATAAGATAGGTTTTAACTTTTACGTTTTGAAGTACTAAACATTGGGAGAAGGTGAATGATTGGATGTTGGAAGTGATATGAGTTGACAGTGTTATGAATTGTGCAAATAATGTTCTTTGGATGAAATTGATTAGGTTTTGCAACCACAAACATGTTCAATTCTAAATTGGTTAGAGAGATTTCCACGACACCTTACAAAAAGATTTTGGGAATATGTGATGAAGTATTAAGGAGTACGAGAACGTGAGATATAAATTAATTTCAAAATTGGATGTTAGAAAAGTGAAGTGGCTAGTGCTTGATTTTATAGGAAAGGCTATAAACTTGAATGTATTGTGGAACGTGAGGAGTTAAAAGAAGTAACTCCAAGCCATAGGACAATGCAGAGAAGCAAATGCGGGTTTGTGAAACACTTATTGTGTGAAGATGTAGGATTAGGTCTTGATGACGATTAAGACGAAATTAGAATGAACGTTTGAGAACAGTCTCTAAGATTATGTGACCTGAAGAGTTTCATTGATATTATTCAGGCATATGTTAAGGGTGGTTAGGATTACGATGAGAAAGACCTAATTTACTCTAAGAATAAGATATGTTTTGAGCAGAATGATTACTTTTTTGGGTAAAAGAATGCATATTTGGAGGAAAGCTCCAACGAGTAAGGAAAACTGGAGGTTAGAATAATATTCTATAAGAGGATTAAGCAATGAGGGTAATTGGAGAAACTATGGAATGGTTAAGGTGTACATATATACCTGCTTGTATTGAGTTGACCTTACCTTGTGATGTGTAAGTGATTGAATTGTTGAAAATTGTTCTGAGAATGAATCAAAAAACTAGTGGAGGTAGGTGAAACATAATGGAAAAGAGAGCGTTCCAGTGGATGTTGGTCAGTAAAGAGGGTGACATGACAATAGTAAGTTAGTAGATGTAGCAGTTGGGATCGGGAGAGTTTGATGAGTCTTTCCTCTCTTATATGTTAAGGATTGAATATTTGGATTAAGAAATAGTTCATGGGTATGACTTGTAGCTCGGGAGTAAGTGGTACTAAATCTTAAGGAAAAAATTATTTAAATAAAAAATCATATGGATTCGAGGTTTTAGTCATAAAACAAATGATCAATTATAACTTGTGGGGGAAGAATTCAAGTTGAATTTGTCGAAGTATAGGATCAATGATGGGAGATTAGAATTAGAAGAACTTTATAGAGATATACGAGCTTGATGTTACGAAAGGCATATTGACAAGTTGTTACGA
Organism: Cicer yamashitae; assembly: GCA_037974755.1. Taxonomy (NCBI): domain Eukaryota; kingdom Viridiplantae; phylum Streptophyta; class Magnoliopsida; order Fabales; family Fabaceae; genus Cicer; species Cicer yamashitae. The sequence goes on from JBBPBQ010000003.1 coordinate 34,074,996, forward strand.
AAGCTTGATCCTCAAATGAGTGATTGGACTAAGAGAAAATTAGAGATCTTGTGGTGTAGGTTTGAGTCCACAGGGGACTTGTAGCTTGTAGGTGGTATTCTTGAGTTAAAGTAAATACTATCTAACTTAAAGAATGTGATTTTAGGGTTATGAACTCCAAGAGTAATTTTGTAGGAGTGATGTTCAAAGGGTATGAGAAGATTTCGATGTGACAGATAGGGTGAGCGAGTCATTCTCAGGATGTTTTCTAATGTCAGTTTTTAGGACGAAACTATTTTTTGGTTGGTAGAATGTAAGAATCGAGAATTTCCTTAACCAAAGATCTATTTGAAATTAAATTTATATTAATTGTTGGTACACGTTTTATTATTTTAACCAACAACTAGATATATATGGACTTAATCTAGCCTCATTTTAGTCATGATTTGATTTTACTATTCTAAGTATTTGATGTTGAAAAATATTTATATATGTGTGTAGCTTTATATGATTTATTTATATTACGATTTTACAACTCTAAGATATGTAATATGTAGAAATAAAATAGCATCTTAAATTAATTGAGTACGAGTTATAGAAATTAAAAGAGCTTATTCACTTATGAAAATTATTTTATCATATGTGGTATTAATATTTATTTTACCTATGTAGTAAAATAATATATATCCTAGTAATTTCATTAAATGAAGAACGTTTGATCATTTTACCTGAGTGATATACAAATTTCATACATAAGTAATCTTGTAGCTCAGTTGGTAAAATGAATTTGCCGCATTGGTGCAAAGACCTAGGTTCAAATTTGAGGTGTAGGCATGTTTTTAGAATATTTTTATTATTTTAATTCTTTTTATGAGAAAATCAAATTTGAGGTGCGGACATATTTTTATTATTTTAATTCTTTTTATTACTTCAAATTTGAAGTTCCACATTGCTAGTTTAGAAAATCACTGATAATAGAAATGGCTATAAAAGGAGCAAGGAAGATATGTTGCAATACACTTGGGATGTGGATTGCAATAACACTTAAAAAGTGTTGCACCCTTTCCCCATTTAGTGGTCTTGAAACTGATTTAATTCTGAGCATGTAACATGTTCAATCAAAACAATGTAGGGACACAATAATCTATGAGTCATGTGCGAATTATTTACTTGTAAGAAACATTCTATTATTTACTTGTTTATTTTTTGCACTATTTTATTGAATGTGAATATGATTTCATTTAGAAAGCATTATAATCATACATTTAGAATGATATTATTTTATTGAATGTGAATATGATTTCATTTAGAAAGCATTATAATCATCCATTTAGAATGATATGTGATGTTAGGACTTCAAAAAAATAATTGTTAAGACAAAATCTCTAATTAATTGTTTTGATGATAATTAAACAAAAAGTTAATTAAGAATTATAATTATGATTCTAAGTGTTTTGGTATTTAACTTGTGTATTTGAGTGTGTTAAACAAGATAGGTACCAAGCAATTCAAAACAAATCTCATTAAAATCAAAGCAAGCAAAAACAGCAAATCGAAGATCAATCCTGCCATACGTCTGCAAAATGAAGATTGATCTTCACTTCCATCAGAATCAAGAATGATAAATTCTGTGCAGAAGATTGCATAATCTATGAGTCATGTGCGAATTATTTACTTGTAAGAAACATTCTATTATTTACTTGTTTATTTTTTGCACTATTTTATTGAACGTGAATATGATTTCATTTAGAAAGCATTATAATCATCCATTTAGAATGATATGTGATGTTAGGACTTCAAAAAAATAATTGTTAAGACAAAATCTCTAATTAATTGTTTTGATGATAATTAAACAAAAGGTTAATTAAGAATTATAATTATGATTCTAAGTGTTTTGGTATTTAACTTGTGTATTTGAGTGTGTTAAACAAGATAGGTACCAAACAATTCAAAACAAATCTCATTAAAATCAAAGCAAGCAAAAACAGCAAATCGAAGATCAATCCTGCCATACGTCTGCAAAACGAAGATTGATCTCCACTTCCATCAAAATCAAGAATGATCAATTCTGTGCAGAAGATTGCATAATCTATGAGTCATGTGCGAATTATTTACTTGTAAGAAACATTCTATTATTTACTTGTTTATTTTTTGCTCTATTTTATTGAACGTGAATATGATTTCATTTAGAAAGCATTACAATCATCCATTTAGAATGATATGTGATGTTAGGACTTCAAAAAAATAATTGTTAAGACAAAATCTCTAATTAATTGTTTTGATGATAATTAAACAAAAGGTTAATTAAGAATTATAATTATGATTCTAAGTGTTTTGGTATTTAACTTGTGTATTTGAGTGTGTTAAACAAGATAGGTACCAAGAAATTCAAAACAAATCTCATTAAAATCAAAGCAAGCAAAAACAGCAAATCGAAGATCAATCCTGCCATACGTCTGCAAAACGAAGATTGATCTTCACTTCCATCACAATCAAGAATGATCAATTATGTGCAGAAGATTGCATTCTAAAAGCTTTATCAATCTTATCTCTTTATCAAGAATAAAACAAGGAAAAGCTTAAAACAGAATCAACCCAAAATTTGAAGAATCAAGACAAGCTTCATGAAAGAATATAAGAGCAAGATCATTCTTCATTTGGTACAAATGCAAGTACAACAGTACAGGCTGTAAAAGTACACCACAATTGTACTATCAAATCAAGCCTGCACACTGACTCAAAGCAAGCAAGCAACTTCAGAAAAGGTACTAGATCGAGTACAAGTCAGATCACATTTAACTAATCTGAGGATCGATCCTAGACTGCAAGAATGCTCTTGGATTCAACTTCTTCACTCTTGCTTTTGGCCTGCTTCAGTACTCTCACTGTTCTATGACAGCTGGCTCTATCTCAACGGCTATGTGAGCTGTCCCAACCTCTATTGAAGCTTATAAATATAGCATCAAGATGAAGAACAAAACACAACTCAAAGTGCCAAGCAAAGCATCAATCATACATTCATATTCGAGCTCTCTCAAATATCATTCTTTAGCATGCAAATCATTTTCTTTGTGTTGTGTTGCAATCAGTAACAACTAAGTCTTTAGTTACAGAATCTATTTCTCAAACAAGAGTTGAGTAGTATTCAGATTCTAAACATCTTCATCATCATTACTTTGTAACTCAAGACTAGTGTATTATCATAGCTTGAGAAGTGTGTGGAAATCCTTTTATGTTGTAAAAGGTAATTTATAAAATCCTTACTGAAATAGGCTAAGGTAAATCTGAGAAATTCCTTTCTAAAGTAGAAAGGTGGAAGTTGTGTAAAGATCAAGATTGATCTACGAAAGTTGTGTAACAACCAAGAACAATCTTGCTTTGAGCACTTAGTGGAAAATCTCACATTTGTGAGGACTGGACGTAGCCAAAGTTGGGTGAACCAGGATATATGCTTGAGTAATCTCTCTATCTCTATCTCTATTTACTACATACATTGCAATCAGTTTTTTCATTGATAAAATCAATATTGCTGTTTTTACACTAACCAAGATCGTTTTTCGTATTACCAAGATCAATCTTGAGTAAAACTTTTAGTTTCAAACAGGAATTTTTTTAAAAGGGGCAATTATAATTCAAACTCCTCTTCCTTATAATTGACATTGTTACTTCAATAATTTCTCTACTTTTTTTCATTGATATGTTGTTTTTAGAATTTTGATAGTAATTTAATAGTAGAAAATATTGTTACTTTATGTCTAATCAAATTAATTAAAAAGGTTAGTTTTGTTATAAAAAAAAAAGTTTTTAGATGTTATAACTTGGAAGAAAGGATTTTTAAAATGTTGGGAAATTGAAGAAAATATTTATGGTTGTAGAAATGGTTTTTAGGGTGCAGAAAATTCTTCATAAATCAGTCCCATTGCATGATTTGTTTTACTTTATTGGTTTTGAATTCCATCTTGAGACCAATTGCATTTTGTTCTTAAATGTGTTGTCTATCTCAACTGAAAGTCTCAATATTTTATAAGTTCATTTGATCCTTCATTCGTAGTTATTACAAAATACTACTTTGAACAATTTTGCTTTGTGTTTTTTTTTTCCAAACAAATCTGATTGTCTATATAATAAACTGAATTTTTTGTAGTGATTTTTATGAAAGTAAAAATACGAGAATGTTCATTTATGTGTTGATTTATCATATATCAAAATTTATTTTGTTTAGAAAAGTTTTGACATGTGATTTGTGAAGTTGAAAATGTAAATTCTAGTGGACTTTGTTTAGTATTTTAATGATAATTGAAAGATTATTTGTTATTTCTCAATGATTATTTTTGGGACAAAAATTAGACTTATTTATCTACATTTTGAACATGGACTTTACAAAGTTTTAAGTAGTGTTTATATGCTAAAATAGGTTACAAGCTGACCAAATAGAAGTTTTCCCTTTTTGTACATCTGAAGCATTTTCGTATAAACTGAAACACGTGACTTACTTTTTGTTAAATTAAAAACTATTTTTGAAAACTCTACATACTCAGTTTTGTATAGAGTATTTATTTGCTAATTTTTGACATTGCTTGCCACATGAATAAAATCAGGGAAGTTTATGTTAAAGTGTAGAAATTTACTGTTTGAAACATAAACGTGAAATTTTGGTATTAGTAGTTTGATTTTAAAATAATTTTAAATTTAAGAAATAGAATGATGCATGAATACTTTAAGAGTGTGATAGATTTTATGTGTGGTATCTATCTATCTATCTATTATATATATTAAAATAGACTCCCACATAAACATCATCTAATATTGTGACATTTCATTCAAATATTGCCACCTCAACAAAAAATTCCATGTGGCACATCTAAAAGGTTTTTCCTCTTCAATTCTCCTTATTATTCAACTTCCAATTTTCTTTAACACACATTTTACTATTATATATATTAAAATAGACTCCCACATAAACATCATCTAATATTGTGACATTTCATTCAAATATTGCCACCTCAACAAAAACTTCCATGTGGCACATCTAAAAGGTTTTTCCTCTTCAATTCTCCTTATTATTCAACTTCCAATTTGCTTTAACACACATTTTACTATTATTATTATTATCATTATTATATTATTATTATTATTATTATTATTATTATTATTATTATTATTATTATTATTATTATTATTATTTAGCATCTAATATTATGTATAACTATTAATATGTCATGAGTTACAAATTAAAGTAAAATCAATATTATGTATAACCCAATTATTTTCAAAGAAGTAGATATAGTTGAAAAATTCTTTGTTTTTTTTAAATAGACTCCCACATAAACATCATCTAATATTGTGCCATTTCATTCAAATATTGCTACCTCAACAAAAAAAATCTCATGTGGCACATCTAAAAGGTTTTTCCTCTTCAATTCTCCTTATTATTCAACTTCTAATTTGCTTTAACACACAGTTATTACAAAAAATTCAAATCAATTATTCAGTGACATAAACCTTAGGGAACCTCAAAATCTCGAGTAAGGTTAGGAGTAGATGATTTTGATACTAAGTGAGTGGTGAATTAGTTTGTGGAGGTATAAAGTATACAAAATCAAGATCGCTACATAAGGATTATAATAACAACGCTCCCAACCGATAAGAACATCACTCCATTCGCTTTCCTATTTGAAATGAAGGTGCTATAATCTTATTGCACTAACATATGATATTCCATAATGTTGTTTATGTTGTATTTGAGTACATGCTTTATATGAGTTATACGTCTTTTTTATTTATAGTTGAATTGCATATGTATGTGCTGAATTAATTAGTAATAAGAGGTTACTAATGCTATTTGGATGACCTTGTTTCTAAACCAACCAGGTTTAGGAGAAGTCGCAACAAAACTCATATATTTTTTTGTGGGTATTCTTAATTGAGTTATTAACAAACATGAATCCTTCTTGCATAGATAATGTGTCTCATACCATTACTCAAGTGCGGTATTGGACACAAAACTACAAGCAAGAATATTTGAGTTGTCTAAGCGGGACAATTTTACCTTGCAAGGTGTTTGATATAATTGGTTATGTGGGGTGTTGGAAATCTTTTGCATTGACATATAGACTAACAAATAAGAACTTGTCATATTGGTTGTTTGTTAATTGTGTTGATGTGTTGTACATTAACACAATCTATTATCATGGAATGCAAATGGGAAGATCAATGGCATACTTTAGAAATCTTGAAGTTAATTGCAGACACACATCAAACATATTGATCAATGATATTTTACATAATGAAACACCATGAATTACTCTCGTGAAGTAGAGAAAAGAAGAAATGATTTAGAACTAAATTAAACATAATTTTGGGGCATACAAATATGATTTTTTTATATCTTGTTTTTGCCTCCAGATTGCCTTTATTTGTAGAAAAAATCATGTCACTTGGTGAAGACAAACAACTCTCTGTGAGTTCAATAACAAAGTTTTCGTTCACATAACGAACACATGTTTTATTTTGACCCTGTGGGAAGTGATGTTCCTCTTCACATTTCCGTTTGGGTTCAAACATCAACAACCACACAGTTTTGCATTTTAAAAAAAAAATTTATTTCGTGGAAACAAGCACACATTGTCACACTAATCGGAGTTGACTCTATACAATCCCAATTTATAAGTCGCCTAAAATGTCGAAGATCAACATAAATAAACTACTATCTACTATTTTGTGGCATTTCAATCGCTCCATCTCTTCCTCGTTTTCAAGTGCTTTATCTGTTGTCATATCATCATATACCTACAAACGTATTGTGTAAGTAACCACAGAGAAAGCAAACGAATGTGAGTCATTATTCTCAAAGATATAATCAAGTGGAGTAAGGTAAATTAAATGCATAATCAATATCACAATCATATAAAAAATACTAACATCAACCATGCATGATAACGTGACAAGAATCTAATCATCAACTACTTTGTATTCGATCCTTCTTAGTATGAGTTGATACAGATAGAGAAAACACCTATTTCCCCATGAATAAGAGTGTATATTTAGGGTGATTCAATATTCAATAGAACACATCAGTGGTTCCCCACTTTACGTAAGACCTTCCTACTAATAACGCCTTCAAGGTCTCCTCAATTGTCGATATTTGATTTTGTCATGGAACAGCCCCCCAACATGCCCTACTATATCATTGCAACTTATATCATGCAGGACATAACATTCATCATCAACAATCAATATATAACAACATTAATCTCATATATGCGACTAATCGTCTTATATTGTACACACATATTAATCGATTACTCCACTTAGGTTAATCGCTTAATCTCATTCTTATCTATTAATAATATTGATTATTCAATTATCTATCTTTAAAACAGTTTCTAATTAAGTCCAACTATCCTATATTGATGTCTAATTATCCAAACATCGAAAAATTAGCACAACTAACTCTAATTGCTTAAAAACTAATAAAACACATAGGTGATACATTGAACCCTATATATGTGAGAGAATCCATATAACCAATTCTTAAGGTTTTTGAAGAAGATGTAGTAGTGTCCAACCCACTTGTGTAGTTGCTCTTTACTCAATGTGATGATCCCTCGAACCTTGTCATGACCAAAAAGTGGTATTAGAGCCATTTGTTTGATGTGACCGACTCCTTCTATTGAAAGTCTTTCTGACAATGGTGATCAGGTGGTGTGTCCCGTTTAAGTGTTGTTAATGGACATGCAAGTGTAATTGGATAAAAAAACTTCCACTAGAGGTGGTGGATACGTAGATGAATGAATGAACTTACATTTGAGAGATAAATGTTTGGCATATCAAGTGTGAGTAAGAGTCTCACATTGTACTGAAAAATGGATGTTGAACATTATTTAGGTTATAGGACCCTTGTATCCAATGTCTTATGTTTTGGGTGACGATGTGATTTCCAAGCCACTTGTGTGAAAACTCTTACACAATGTGATCATTTGTTGGATTCTTTCATGATTCAACACAAAGTGTGAATGTGAACAAATTTGAGAATATTAGTGGAACTTCTACATCTAAGTAGGCATGAGATTAGTTGGAGAATGGTCATACTGGAGGAACAAAGCAAAAAATGTTTTGTTCCAATCCTTGAGAAGAATGTATGAGTTGCTAAAATGGATGACACTAAGAAGGTTGTGGTATACTTCATGTTGCAACCAATAATAACCCATAATTTGTTTCCAAGATTACAAAGCATAAAAGAATAATTTATCCTATAATGTTTGTCTATGTGTGCGAATGAAAATATTCAAAGACTCTAAGAATATGATTTGATAACACAAGACTAAAGAACAATGTGTCTGGTGCAATACAAACACATCATGTGATTATGTGTGTACAATAAATGGAGAAGACACCGGCTTGTCTTAAAGGGCAACGTCTGGTACAAAAGTGTATTCAATACACTAGAGGGACATATGTTAATATATTAAATATTATAATTTATTTTCAAAGTATAATTTGGGTGCCAACATATCTATGTCGAATGAGCCAAATTTCATAAAAGCAATTTGGAAACATCATCATTTGTCCATACTACAGTAGCTAGGCTTTCTTGGAAAATGTTCTATATTAGATAACAAATTTATTTCTTCAATGAACAAATAAAGTCTACTCTAACATTGAAGAAACTACATATTTTCAACTAATTGTGAACAATTGTCAACTAATTCAAAAATGATTGAATATACAAACTCAACAACTTGAAAAATATTTTGGGCACAAATAATCACAAGACTTTCGATCATCTTAATATTGGAAAGTGTGAAAAAATCAATTAAGTTTTAAAAGCAACTGAGAGCAAGTGAACCGAATTGATAAACACCTTTTTTTTTAAGAAAGGTTTTCATCATTGTATGTTAACTTAATTTTTTGTATCTGTTCTTTTGAAAGCATTATCTTTGTAACTTCAAATTTTATTTGAAAAGTGTATTTGGCCCGACAATGGCTGTTTTTCTCAAGGGCTAAAGGGAATCATGCTAGAACTTGAGAAGACTAAGTATTTTCAAGGTTGACAAGGATATACTCTAGTGTTTATAAATCAGATGATTTATTGGAAATTTCTTCCAGATTAAAAGGACTAGACATAACTACAAGGTGGAAATATATATATATGTCTTCATTTCTTTTCTCATTGCTTGCATTTTTATTTGAAAATCCTTTACAAACTGTGTGCTTATAAAAAGGTTTCTAGTACTTTGATTTAAGAAAGGATTTCAAAACTAGTGTTTTGAAAAACATTTTATAAGCAACACAATTCAAACCCTCATTTCTTATGTTTTTTTACCAGGTTCACTTCACTTGAGTGTATATTCTTACTAATATGATTAAACAATATGGTGGTCATGCGTACTATAACATAAGTTATGAACTATTGAAAGAAATGGTGCACAATAGGTAGATCAGACATTGCAAGTTAAAACTTTCATGAAAGAAGGTGCTGACAAGAGAAAGGGGAAGAAAGAAAGATAGTCTTGAACTTAATATAAAACAAAGGTTAAATATACGCTAGAATCCTCAAAAAGAAAAGGAGAATGGTAAGAAAACACAAAAAGATGAAAGAAAGGCCAAGATAAGAGAAAACTTCAATGTGAGAAATGGGGTCATTATGTTGATGAGTGTTAACATGAGAACAAAAAGTAGGTCACATGTATTTATGATAAAAGAAAACATTGTCCATGATTATTCTGACTCAGATCTTGTAGTTTTAATATCTATAGTCAATGATTACACTCCTCAGAAAGAGGCTTGATGCCTTGATATTGAATGTTTAAATCACATTATTAGACACAAGGAGCTGATTTTGATCCATGAAGGAAAAGAAAGATTTGATTGGCCGACAATAGCTGATGAAGGTGTGAGGGATGTTGTAATCAAAATAAATTAGGATGAGTATGCTAGCAATGAAGGGTAGACGTTCAACATTACTTGACAACTTCCTATACCCCTCAGCACTATGGGTTACTAGAGAGAAGAGATATGACTACTCTAGATATGGAAAAAAGCATGATAAGGAAAAGGAATGTGTCACTCTCTTTCAAGGGTGAGGATATTACAATTGCACCCTATCTTCTAAAAATTGTCCAACAAAGAGGCTGGCGCGAAAGGTGCAAGAGGAAACATGGACTGTCAAGAAACCAATTTTAAGCCATTAAGAGTGTTTGGTTCATTGTGTTTCAAGCATGCCACTAACGCAAAAAGAAAGAAATTGGAGGATAAAATGGAACACATAGACTATATAATTCAACTACTAAAAAAAGACATTAGTAGATATGTCATAATGAAAAAATCAGAATCATGGGACTGAAACAATAAGAGGAGTTGAATCAAATCAATAATTTTCATACTGTTGAAATATTATCAAAATGGATATGATTGGTTGCGTTTTTATAGATCAAACCGGATCTTAGAGACCTCAAAGGGAAAGACAAATGCCATCCAAATATGTAGGTTGTGAGTTGTTTCTTAATATTCCAATAACTTACCAAGATTACTTGGTCCAATTTTTCTTACCTAGCTAATGTAAAACCAATTAGGCATGAGGAAGTTATGAAGAAACAATCCCATAAGACAAAAATTGATGGGAGAAATGATGGGAAGTGAAAAGAATCAAACATAAATCTTTATGGATCAAATTGTCAAACATAAGGCAAGATTAGTGGTAGGGGAATTCCTGCAAAAGCTGTGCCTAGTTTACTTAAAGTATTTGCACTAGTGGCCAAAATTGAGTTAGCACGACTAGTAGTTGTAGCGACAAGTGAAACAAAGATTTTTTTTTAATTTTTTTTATCTCTATTTGATGCCAAATATGTATTTCCCAATGGTCAACTACAAGAAAAGGTCTATGTCACTCAACTACATGGATTTAAGAGCAAAGATAGACAAGATAAGGTGTAAGAACTATTTAAGACTTTGTATGGTCTTAAACGATCTCCTTGTGCATGGCATAAAATAATCAACTCAACCTTTCTACAATATTTTTTCTCCAAATATTCAGTAGAACATGGTGTCAATGTGACAGTTAATGAAGGATTAGCCTAATAATATCAAAAAAATTACAAATTTAAAAAAATAGATGACATGAGAATTCAACATAACATATTTGGGGAGATTGACTATTGTATTTGCATGGTTTGTAAAATCATTGTGCATTTCTGTTTGCTTAAATTAATATATAAATGAAAATGTTAAAATCACGAGAATTGCAAATTGTGAAAATCGTAAGAAAAACACAAGTTGTTGTAAAATGTGGAGAAAATAAGAAAAACTAGGAAAAAAAACAGCAACATAAAACTTGTAGAAAAAAGAGTTCACACTACATTACTTGACTAAAAAGTACAACACAATTATATAGAGCAAAACTACAAGTTTGCTTGTTTAACTAGATTAAAAATCAACAATGAATAGTAACCATAATTGCTTTTTGTTCACTCAACTTACCACACATCTAACACTCCAAAAGGTATTGGTCTTTCACCTAACCATGACAAGTATAAAATAAAAATTAAAAAAAATAAACACATAATACAACTTAAAAGTATGTTAGTAAAGTCTCAAATTCTAACACTCCTCCTTGAGATTTTTCTTGAATACTCCAAGCTTTGATCTCAACTCTTCAAACTTTCCCTTGGAAAAAGCTTTGGTCATTATGTCTACAATATGCTTTTTTGAATTGCAATGCTCCGAACTTACTTCCTTTGATTTTGTCGCTTCTCTAATAACATGATATGTCGCCTTAATGTGTTTGGTTCTTCCATGCTGAACAAGATTCTTTGTTATAGCAATAGCATATTTGTGATCAACCTATATGACAGTAGCTTTGCTTTGAACTTGTCTCACATATGATAAATCTTCCTTAGCCAAATAACTTGATTTGTTGTTGCTGTAGCAAAAATATATTCAACTTCAGCTAAGGATTAGACCACCACATCCTATTTCTTTCAATTCCATGAAAAAACAACACTGCCAAATGAGAAAACATAGCCAAACGTACTCTTGGCATTATCTACACTTCATGTCCAATCACTATCTGCATAACCTTGGAGGTCTCCCTTTTCATTTGTACCTTTTAAGTACCTTAAAACTCTATTTATTGTACCAAGGTTAAATTGGCGTGGAAAATACATGAACTTGGAAAGTAAGCTAGCAACAAACTTATATCTGGTTTGGTTGCTAGAAGATACAAAAAACTTCCAATTATACTTCTATAATAGAAGCATATGCACTATTATCACCATCATCCTTTGACAATTTTTCATTCGCAACCAATGGTATTGAAATATGCTTACATCTCTCCATGTGAATTTTTTTTTCGAATACCTTCAAAGCATATTTCTTTTGTGAAATGAAGATTCCAACACTTGATTGAAAGAAAATATTTCATTTCACTCAAATATGTCACCTCAAAATCATTCTCCATATCTTGCTTGAATTGATTTAGAAAATTGGATTCATTTCCTATAACCAACAAATCATCAAAATACAAGGACACTATGAGCTGCACTTCATTGGCCTATTTGCATACAAAGTAGCCTTATTTTCACTTCTTTTAAAACCATTTTGCATAAGATAATCATCAGTTCTAGTATACCAAGCTCTCAGAGCCTATTTTAGGTCAATGAGGGCATTGTGAAGCTTGTAAAATTTATCTTCACTTCCTGCAACATTAAAACCTTTAGGTTGGTCAACATAAATGTCTCCATCAAGCAATCCATCTAAGAATGCCAATTTAACATCAACATGATAAAAAAAAATTCCATCCCAATATTCCTGCCAAGGCAACGAACAATATAATTGTATCATGCCTTGCAATAGGTGCAAAAGTATCTAAAAAATCAACGCCATGTTGAAAATAACATTTTACCACCAATTTTGCCTTAAGTTTATTTACAAAACCATTTGGGTTGAGTTTGATTTTGTAAAGCCACTTAACACCAATCACCTTTAAATTTTTTGTTTGTCTGAGCTGCCAAGTATTATTTTTCTCTATCATCTTCATCTCCTTCTGCACGACAGCTTTCTAGTCGTCAATTTCAACAGTTTTAGCATATCCTGCAGGCTCTAATGTAGCCATATTACACCTAGCATAAATGTCATCCAAGTTTTTAGTATCCAGGTTAGAAAATCAACATCTCTAGATTGTATATTCAGCACCCTTTGGAGTTACTACTGTACCCAAAAAACATACGAACTTCAAACTTTATTTCTAGTTTATCTCTCTTCAAATTTGGAACATGAGTATAACACACACAACAAAATATTTTTAAATATTCTACAAAAGGCTTCCTTTCAAACCATGCTTCAAAAGGTGTTTTTCCCCTCAATACTTTGGTAGGCAACAAATTTAGCAAGTACACTAAGGTGTTTACAACCTTAACCTTAAAAGTTTTGGGAATGTCTTTCTCAAAAAACAAACACGGAGCCATCTCTATGATTATCATGTTCTTCCTTTCACTCACTCTATTTTGTTGAGGAGTGTAAGGAATAGTAAATTGATATTGGATTCTAGCTTGCTCACAAAAAGATTTAAATTCTCCTATTGTATACTTAGTTCCATTAGCAAATTTGAGCTTTTTAATTTGACAATTAGCTTCTTTTTCAACCATAAGTTTGAACCTCTAAAATGTATTAGACACATCTAAATTCTACCTTAGAAAAAAATACCTAGGTCATCCTTGTAAAATCATCTATAAATAACAAAAAATACTTGCTTTCATTTAAAGACGTTGTTGGCATAGAACCACACACATCACTCTGTATGAGATGTAATTTTTTAGAAGCTCTTCAGGTTGATACAGTAGGAAATGACAATCTACTTTGTTTCCCAAACTGGCATACATCACATACATCAATAACATCATTAATGATTGGTAAATTTTCAACCAATAATTAGAACTCATTTGCTTCAAGCTTGAGTAACTAAAGTGACACAACCTTTTTATGCCACAAAGAAGAATCATCAACTGTACTTGGAAAAACATGCGTGGTTGTTATTTTCCACTCTATTGGAAAGCTTTTAACTCTCATTTTAACATTCATTAACTTAGACCCTAAAGGATCAATAATAGTGCATCTCATAAATGAAACAAATAATTCTTTTCCATCATATGCCCTACATTTAGAAGACTTTGATTTATTTTAGGTACAAATAAAACATTTGAAATATATTTGATACCTGAAGGAGTTTTAACAACTACAACTCTTTTTTCCTTCGACATCAACATGTTTTTTGTTTCCAATGCTAACTTTAGATTAGAATGACTTATCGAGTTCTTAAAAACGTTGACATTATGAGTCATATGGTTGGTGCACCCATTGTTTATTAGCCATGCTTTCTTGCTATTGTTGGTTAAATAGAAAGAAGCCATAAATAATTGCTCGTCAATCTCTTGATGGTTCTCAACAACTTGGGCTTGTTTCCCCTACTGATTTGCTTTGTTTTTACAAACTTTTTCCACATGACCAAGTAGATTGCAGGCTCTACATTTAACTAATGGCCTATACCAACAATACTTCTCTAAATAAGTATCTTTTTGGTAATGATGGCAAGGTGGAAACTTATTTTTCTAGCATTCTCCTTTGTTGTTGACCTCCTCCTTTTTTCCTTTTCCTTTCTTCTCACCAAAAGGCTTTTTGCCAAAACTGTTGCAGCTTTGGTTTTTGCCTTTGGTGCTGGCCGCAAGAGCACGTTAAACATTTTTTTCCATCCTCAAAGATCTTATATGCTCAATAGCTTGCAAAGCATTAACAATCTCAAAGAGTATGATTTTAGAAAAATCCTTATTTTCTTCGAGATATGAGATTTTTGCTTCAAACCTCTTCATAATACACATTAGAATATTTTCCACAGATCACTGAGGTCCTATCTCAGTAATCTGATTTGTATAACAATCTTCGAAATTCTGTTAGAAAATTATTTAACAGTTTATGTTTCTTTCATTTTTAGTGCTTCGAATTCTCTTCTGAAGTTCAACATTTGCATCTTTGTTCTTTCACTCCCTTGGAACTCCTTCTTCAGTTTGCCTCAAGCTTCTTGGGCAGTTTTAAGATTCAAGACCTTGATAAATATATCATCATGTAGTGTTTCATGTATTATGGCAAGTGCTCTAGTTTCTTTTGCCACTTCCTCGTTGTGATTTCTTATTTGAGCTAATGTTGAGTTGTTTGGGAGAAGTGGTTGATTACTGCCATTTTCTCCCACATCCCATAGAGTTTGAGCTCTCAAATAAATTTTCATTTTTGCAGCCCACAAATGATAGTTTTCCCCTTTAAACACATGAGGTGGAGGTAAAGAACCATTGTTGATTTTTTTCAAAGCCATTTATGGTGTTTAAAAGGTTTTTTGCGAAGGTTTTCTTGCTGGTTTTTTTCCACTCACAAAGTTTCTTGCTAGTTTTGTTTTCTCACAGATTCATTAAGATCAATGAAGTTTTAGATACCATGTAAGATAAACACAAGTTTCTATAAAATGTGAAGAAAATAAGAAGAAAAATCGCAACATAAAACTTGTAGAAAAAGAGTTCTTACTACATTACTTGAATAAAAAGTACAACACAATTATATAGAGCAAAGCTGCAAGCTTGCTTGTTTGAATAGAATCAAAATCTGCAATGAATAGTAACCATCATTGTTTTTTGTTCACACAACTTACTGAAGGTGCAAACACAAAAAGGTGGGTTGAATTGTATTTGTCTAAATTGGATTCTTTTTAATTATTTATTCAAGAATTGGTTCGGGTTTGGTGATTTTAACTAAAACAGAGGCAGTAACAATTAGGCTTAAGTAACCAGAGACATTAGTAAAGTAAACAGGGAAGAAGTTAAGTGACATAAGTAGATTTATCCTGGTTCACCACCAACATGGTAGCTATATTCAGTCCCTTCACTTAAAAGAATTTAACCACTAATTCAAATCCTTGAATTACACAGCATCTGACTCTACAAGTCTTCTCAAAACAACCTTACACCTATAACTTTTTGAGGAAAACAAACACATTGACCCTACAAGTCAAGTCTTCTCCACACAACTTGAAAACCATAGATTGTTGAAGGCAACTACACCTTGACCGTACTAGTCAAGTCTTCTCAACACAACTTGAAAACCACAAATTGCTTGAAGAACACTAAAGCCACTATCTGGTTGGGTTACACAAGTTTGGAACGAATTGTGTTTTGCTTCAACTAAGAAGATTGTTACAATTGATTTCACACACTAAAACACTCAGAAAATATTTCTTTGAGCAAATGCTTCTCTAGAACTTAAACCTTTGAACTTTAAATACTAAGGAAATTTGAGCTATCAAAAGTTTTTCTGAATTGTATGGATTTCTAAGTTTGTGAGTTCTTACTTTCTTCTTCAGCCTTGAGCATCTATTTATAGAATAAATTAGGGTTTCACTTTTGTCCTTGTAAAATCTGGATCATATCTTTCTTGTGAACAAATCCTGAATGTATCTTCTTGTGAAAAAATTATGAGTGTATCTTCTTGTAAATAATTATGAGTGTTTCTTCAAGTGAATAATTCTGAGCGTATCTTCTTATGAATAATTCTGAGTGTATCTTCTTGTGAACAAATTCTGAGCATATCTTCTTGTGAACAATATTTTGACCATATCTTCTTGTAAACCATATTTTGACCATATCTTTTGGTGAACAATTTTTTGACCACATCTTCTTGTGAACAATATTTTGATCATATCTTCTTGTGAATAATATTTTGGCCATATCTTCTCGTGAATAATATTTTGGCCATCTCTTCTCGTGAATAATATTTTGACCATATCTTTTTGTGAACAATATTTTGACCATATCTTATTGTGAATAATATTTTGGTCATATCTTCTTGTGAACAATATTTTGACCATACCTTCTTTTCACTTTGGTAAAAAATTTCCTTCAATTATAATTTTAAATCGTATCTAATTTCAAATTGTGTTAAAAAACTTATTCACACGAATCTTCCTTCATACTCTTGATTGATTGGAGTTGGAATGGATTCGGGTTTGTTCTTGAATATTCAGAAATTATGATTCGGCTAAGTTATTTCTTTAGAATGAATTCTTTCAATAAAAGTCGTTGACTTTTCATCACAATCATTGACTTTCTTGTTCGAGTGAGATGTTGTGTTCTTGGATAATAAAAGTTAGAAGTAGAATTGTGTGACTTAGAATTAGTGACTAGTTTTACCTAAAAGTTGAAGTGAAGATAGCAATGTGATTAGAGGTGGAAACAATATTTCACAATGATGGTAAAACACATTTTTGTAATTTTGTGGGGTTAATTTAGAGGTGGCAAAATGAATGGATATGGATTTGGATTGTAATGTATAGATGAAAATAATCAATTCATCCATTTACAATCCACCAAAAATTCTGTAAAAAAATACAATTAAATTCATCCATTAAAAATAAAAAATCATCAAATCTATCATTTACCACATTTTAATGGATGATTATCCATCCAGTCCACTTAATAATATTTTTAATATTATAATAAACTATATACCTACAATAATAATAATGGTAATAATAATGGTTTTTATTTATTGTAAAATAAATAAATAATTATTTTTATTATTCTTAAAATTAATTAATTTATTATTTTTAAAAACTATTTTTCTATTATTTTTAAAAATATTTTATTATTATTTTTAAATAGGTAATTAATTTATTAGTTAATAATAGCGGTGGTGGCCGGAAGTGGTGCTCTGGCAGCCACCACGGCCAGCGGCGGTGGTCCGACAACGGGTCACCACCAACCTATTTAAATTAATAATGCATAAATTATTATTCTTTTAAAATAAAAAAAATAAAAAAGTTAAATTTGTTTTTCATTTCAGCAAAAAAAAATTGGTTTTTGTTTTTATTAAAAAAATATTGTTTTTCAAAAAAAATTATATTTTATATTAAAAATAAATCATTATTTAAATTCTTTTTTAAAAAAATAATGAAGATATTAGTAATAAAAATAATATTTAAAAAGTATGATTTTTCTAAAAACAGTTTTTAAAATAATAAATTTTAAATGAATTTTTAAAAAACATTAAATAAAACTATTTTTAGAATTAATGTTTTATAACAATTAGAAAACAATTTTTAAAATAGTTTTATAATAAAAATAATTTTTTGAAATAAATATATAATATATTCTTAAATTATATATATGTTTTTAAAATGCAATCATTCGATTTTTTAAAATAAACTATGTGATCTATTGGATTTTAAAAAAAAGTTGGATGGATCGGATCGTCCATATTTTTAAATGAATGGATTGGATCCAATCGATTAAAATTTATATTAAGTAGTGGATAGATCATGGATAATTGGATCAAATAGCGATAGACTAATTCAATCAAGGGGGAAGAGTATTGGAGGATAAATTGTTATTCATTTGGTTTGTTTGTATTTGGACAATTTGAAAGGCTAGAAATCAAAGCAGTTTTCAAAATTGGATTATTTCGATTTTGTCATGGAATTGGCTAAAACGTTCGAGTTTGGTTACTCCTTATCTCAGTGGATCTCGAATCCAAGAGTGTACTTAGGATGTAGAAGTTGAAAGTGTTCTTCAATCGGTAAAAACGAAGTGATGAGGTCGAAGGTTGGAGGAACTTATATGGCCAACAAATGACTATTTGGTGTGGAAATAATTGTGGTTGAAATCTGTACAGAAGTGGTTTCATGTTGCAATTTAAATACAATTTTGGATAATATGCAGGTTGTGGTAGCAGGTCCGAATGTGAACAGATAGATCTATGTGCACAGTAGTTCCTAGTTGTGTGTTGGCAAATCTGGAGCAGCTCCTTTTGAATTACATTGCTCTGTGAGGTTGTGTGTGTTGGAGTAGATGTTGTTGGGGTAATTAAGGCAGTAAAGTTGGCTCTTTGCTGGATAATATTTTCAACATTGATTCTACTATGCAAAACTTCATTACATAATTGTAATAATGTGATTCGCGTGGAACATGGAGGATCATGTGGTAGTAGGAGCTTGGTTGGAGATTATTGATCAAGTAGCTTTGAAGCATGTAAAGTATGAAGTTGATTTTGGCAAGCAAGCACATACTGACACATCCAGTGCCAGTTTAACTTTGCATGAGTGGGGCTTATGCTTTTCATACTGGATGTTACCTCTGGGGTGCTAGGCTTAACAAGATAGCATATCATGTGGTGAACGACTTTTTGATACTTCTTTGCTATAAGGAGGGTGATGCAGCATGAAGAATTATTTTGAAACTATTTATTGTTTTTGGTGTATTAGCTTGTACTGCCCATGTATATGCTCTATAACTTGAGTTGAGACTTTGTAGTTTTCTTAGCATAGTTTTGGCACCACTTGTGCTAACTGCTAAGACTAGTGCTTATAATTCAATTAGCCTTTTCAAAAACATTAATTTTATACGGTGCATACTCTCTTTCAAGAACCAATTTATCATCAAATATATATTTGTTTGACTAATTATCATCAAATATATTCTTAAGGGCTAATTTAATATTTATATAAATGAGACCATTATATATCATGACACATCTTTAGAAAAATCAAAGACAAAGGTTCCAATAGAAAACATGTATTATACTCTTCTTTGACCCGTTAAATATTGTCATTTCACATACATATGAAAGACTTCGTTTAGTAAAAATAAACATTTCAGAAAGTAATGTTCCATTGACATTTCTCAAAGGTAGAAAGCAACGAATCACCAGATATGGGGACTGATATCACCCCATGAAAAATGCATTCAGAGAGAGACATTTCAGACTCTTCATACGAAATCCTATCACTATAAGCATTGTCCAAAAACTCGTAAGTAAACACAATCACCTGATTAATAGAAGAAAGAATCACATAGCAACTCAGTTGCATTATGTGCTCATATTTATCTACCTGATATATATGAAAATATACATACATAATGAAGTGTCAAACTGTGCTTTATATGTCATAAAAATATGATGTTATCAGTTTTCATACAACAGACATCAAATGCAGCTCCAAATGTATAAAAAATGATTTTCGAGAGATTCGGCGTAACTGTGTAAACATATAGCACTAGTTTAAATAGAAGTATTAGGTTACTATTTTGTCGAAAAAACAGTATCAGGTTACTAATTTATATATCAACATGAGTGCTACTCACTCAGTGAAAAGGAAAAATCTACCTTCTCCCTTAATGGATTAAACCAACAGACATAATCAACATGAAAGTAAACTTCGATCATGTGTTCACTGATGACATCAATTACTCCACATAAATGATGCTCAGTAAACATAATTTCCTCATGCTGATGGACTGTCATGTTTGCATTGAGCGGATCCTTCTATCTTTCTTACCCTTCTTCTTCAATCCATAAACACGCTATCCTAAAGTTCATCCACATTCTGTTCTTCTATTCATGCTGTATAATTAGAGCTAACCGTGATAACTCAATACACAAGTCACCAATTTGCAGCAATAAAACAGACAGAATTACCAAAGCAACATAACTACAATAAGTAATGCAATCAATCAAAAGGAAAATTTGGGAACTTAAGTGAGGCAATGCAATCATATCTCTCACATAAATAATCATCTTTAAGATGAAAATGAAGATCCAATAGAGATATACTTAATGAAATTTGAGTGCTAACAATCCCAACAAAGTGATTTATTAGTAATTGCTTCACTAATTACTGAGTGAAAAAATAAGTTGTACATTCTATAATATCATCACACGCAGTTTAGTTCTTGCATCTACATGAAAAGGCAAGACAACGATAAAATTAAACCTTGTTTCAATGCACCAAATCAAACTTCCGAAGCATATCGCAATGAGGTGTTTCCCTGATATATCCCCACTGGCGTCTTTGCAACTCAAACTGACAATTCTGACGAAGAATACCAAAGTATTCCCTCTCAACTTTGGCCTCAATCGTAGCACGCTCGCGGCTTTCCAACGGATAATCTTGTTCAAACTTTGCCGACTTAACATAGTAGTTAACACCCTTAGTGGTAGTAAGCCTGTGTTCATAAGGATAGTTCTGGGAAAGAGTATAAACCGGATCCGACGAAGGCAAAAAGTTAACAAGCAAAATAAGAAGCACCGGAAGCACCTGAATCAAAGCTCGAACATTGAATCCGCCGGAACCATTATCAGCAGCAGCCTGCCTATGACCCATCCCTGGTCCACCAAAACTAAACCCACCAAAATTTGCAGCAGGTGCCATTCCTCCAAAGAAGAAATTCCTGAATATTTCCTCAGCATCAATATCAGCTTCATAGTAACCATTATAACCTCTAGCAGAAGCCGGCCTCGCAGCAGCGCGCCTCTCATAAACCACTTCATCTTCTCCAGAAACATCATACTTCCTCTTACTCTCCTCATTACCAAGACACTGAAACGCCTTCGAAACCGCCTTAAATGCTTCCTCCGCTCCAGGAGCTTTGTTCTTGTCAGGATGAACCTTCAAGGACAGCTTCCTATATGATTTTCTAACATCATCCACCGTGCAACTCTTCTCCAACCCTAAAATATCATAATAATTCTTCTTCCTCTTAATTTCTCTTATAATTGTTACTTGCTCTTCAGTGTATGTTGTTGAGGAGGATGACGATGGCCCTGGCGCCGGAGCGGAAGGCCTTCGGCGAATTGAAGGTTGATCGGAGTTATTCGGCGACTCAGCAGCTGGTGGGGGATGATCCCCTGCATCGCTGTCTATCGTGGACAACAGATCGTCGATTGGAAGGGTGGGGTCCAATCGGCGAGCTTTGTTAAGAAACTTCAAAGCACGATTTCGATCGCCTTTTTCTAACGCTTCTTTACCGATTTTCAAGCTTTTCAATGCGTCGTCCTTGTTCCCATCCATTTTTCAATAACGGAAATTCCAACGGATCTGTTATTTTTTACCTGGTAAAATAGCACGTGATTTCGATTTGGATAATTTAAGCGATTAAAAGATGAAGAAAAATATGAAAAAGGGATTGTAAAAATATGAATTGAAATGCGAAATTGAAGAGAAGGGGAGAATTGAACTTACAGATGGAGACAGAAGACGAAGTTGGAAAAATTGGTAGTTTGTAGATCGAGAATGGAGTGAGATAGGGTTTCATATGGAGATATTATAGGTATTGTCGTTCATGTTTATTGTGCCCTTTTGATGCGTTTGATCTTCTACTCTGATAACCATTTTCTCTTATTTCGTTTATATAAGTCGTCTCGGGTCGTCTCACTCACTACGCGTATTTATAAAAAGTACTCTTATCATATATTTGTACATCGATATATTTTGGTATGACTTTAATTAATTAGTGTAATCAAGTTATATATATTTACTACTGTTAAAAATTTTAAGTTTTATATTGTAAATTTCTTTTGATTTATTATGATTTTTAATTATGCACATAATTTATATAATTGTTAGTTATTAAAATTAATAAATAATGTATGAATTGAATTTTAATTATGTATGAATTGAATTTTAAATAGTTCTACCTGAATGGCTAAATTATTAGTTTAATGATTTTATCATGTGTATACTTTACTTGAGAAGTATTTATATTTCAAGCAGTTTTGTTTAACATAATTGCCACAAGTTGTAAAACAATTATTCATGCCTTTCAGTGTTTCCCTTCTAGTTGGTGGTGGTTGTTCTCTCCTCACTAAGTCTTGTGACTTACCCCTTCATGTTGTTTATTTTTTTCAGGTTCCCCTTCATGTTGTTTATTTTTTTCAGGTTCACATGCAGCTATTAGTAGATTCAAATCTCAATCACTTTTTTTTGGTAGGCTTATTTGATGGAGACCCTTTTTGTAAAGTTTGTTGAGTCGTCATGTATTTTGCAGCTATTTTAAGTCTAGAAAGTCTTTTGGGAAATGTATATTAAATATTTAGATTGTGCTCTTTGAAATATGATTGATTTAAACGTTTGAAACAAGAATTTTATGAATTTGGAAATGTTGAAGTTACAGAGGATATTCTGTTGAAATCTCGAGAAAATTTATATATTTTATTTGAAATGGTTATTAAGAACTATTTAATTGCCTAATTATTAAGTTAGTTGATAGGTTTGTCAGGCTAGGAGTATAGCTTGTGCGCCGGTCATGACGTTCAGTTTTTGGGTCGTGACAAAGTTGATATCAGAGCTCGGTTATAGGTCCTAATAGCTACAAACATAGGGTGATAATAGATTCTTGTCAATAAATTGTGTACCCGAGCATAACTTACTTACAAGGGGCTATTAGCACTTTATGAGAGTCTCATTTGTTGTCCAAATTTGTGTTTGAATTCATAATCAATATCTTTCCACATTTTCTTGTCGTCTTGTTCAATTTTTGATCAATGTTCTTTTATTAGGTGAGAATGTCACCTAAGACTAGGAATCGTACTGGAAGGGAAACTATTGATGAGTCAATTGCCAAAGTCTAAGGCGATCGTCAACGAGGTCATATTTCAGTTTGTGCTCGAAATCGGCGTAAATCTAATGTTGGCGGACGTGGCTTGGATGCCGATGTTGAGGTGCCTAGGAGGAGGCGCTGAAATTCAGCCATGGAAGAGTTTTTCGCTGGGCTACAAAGATTACATCAGGTTGTGCAACAACTTGTTGGGGTTGCGGTCGGAAAAAACATGAGGGTGATCAAAGATATGAAAATCTCGATGATCAACAAGAGGTTATACAAGTTTAGCAATCAACGACTGCTGCAACTAGAGGTATTGGGGTTACTTTACCAGACTTCATGAAGCTTAAACCCCCTACTTTTTCTGGGTCTAGTGCGACTGAGGATCCACAAAAATTCATTGATGGTCTGGAGAGGCTTTGGAGAACATTGGATTTTTCTAAGGTAAGAGCGGTGGAATTGACATCATTTAAGCTAATAGGTGTGGCACGTGATTAGTTTGATATAAATTATTTGAATATTGAATTGTTATACAGTTGAATATGTTTTCCATGAGTTATGATGAAATGAGAAATGATTTTTAAACGTGTTTTGAAAATCGTTGTTATAATTATGAAATCGTTAATGGTGGTAGGTGCACCTAGTTATATTGTTTTGGTTGGGGAGAGTTAACCGTTAGATGGAGTCGCCCCTAAGAGAGATGTCATCCTTAGGAGGAGATGGCTATAACTGAGGTGTAAGCTCCCTAATTGATGCGTTATGATGCATTGCAGAATTGAGGAGGAGAGGGTTATCCGTTAGATGGAGTCGCCCCTAAGGGAAATACCACCCTTAGGAGGAGAGGGCTATCAATGAGATGTAGTTGCCTTTTGGTTCCCAAAAATTTATCTTCTTACTTGTTTGATTTTTTACGATATTTTAAGGTTGCTCATTTTGATTTCACTTCTGTATGAATGGCATTTTAAATATTTCTACTTGAACGGCTAAATTATAAATTTAATAATTTTATCACGTGTACACTTTATTTGAGAATTATCTATATTTTAGATAGCATTGTTTAACATAATTCCCACAATATTGTAAAACAATTATTCGTGCCTTTTTGTGTTGCCCTTCTAGTTGGTGGTGGTTGTTGTCTCCTCACTAAGTCTTTGTGACTTACCCCTTCATGTTGTTTATTTTTTCAGATTCACGGGCAACTGAGTAGCAAGCTGTTTGTAGATTCAAGTGTCGATCATATTTTTTTGGTAGACCTCTTTGATCGAGGACCCTTTTTGTAAAGTCTGTGAGTCGTGATGTATTTTGCAGCTATTTTGAGTATAGAAAATCTTTTTGGGAATGTATTAAATATTTCAATTATCCTCTTTGGAGATATGACTGAGTTAAAAGTGTAAACATAGATTTTATAAATTTGGAAACGTTGAAGTTAGAGAGGATACTCTATCAAAATTTCGAGAAAAATTATATATTTTTCGAAATGGTTATTTAGAACTATTTATTTGTTTAATTGTTAAGTTAGTTGATAGGCTTGTCAGACTAGAAGTATAGCTTGTGTGCTGGTCACGAGTTTAGTTTTCGAGTCGTGACAATATAGTTATGTTTATGTTTTAAATAATTCATTAAAGAAATCAAAGCTTATTTTATTATGATATGATTAAATTTTTAAAGAATTATTGATGAGATAATTTTTCCATACTTAGCACACTAAGTACAGTTGATTAAGAACATCTTAAAACTATTTCCTTATTCTATATTATTGAGTTTTTATAACTCACTGTATTGTTGGAGTGATGTTTCAAGGTTTTAGCATTAAAGGACCGAAAAATATATTTAGATTACTCCTCAACTTTTTAATGTTGGGGCGAAGTCGTCATCGGATCACAGTCAAAATCTTAATCTTATGAATTGTTTCAATTCTATAAATTCTTTAATGTATATGTAATTTGCACCGGTTCATCAATTGCTTACTTTTTCATTCTAATCAAATTTAAATTTTAAGTTTCTGAACTATTTTATTTTACTTTAAGTATATTTGAAATTTCAAAATTTGCAATATTTTTTTTAAAACCTTGTTTAAAACTGGGCGGTTACAACTAAAATTGTTCATTGTAAATTAGGTGACCAAAATCGTATAATTAATAAATTTAGAGGTTAAAAGTGCATTTATACCTTATAATTATTTATCAAACTAATTTACATATATTAGATAGCTTAGAATACAAAATCCTCATGATGATCTGGCAAAATAATTAATCATGGAATTTGAAATAACTAAATTTTTTTATAATAAATGATTAATTATTAATTTAATAAATATAAATAATTAAAAAAAATAAAATTATATTAATAAAATCAAACTAAATACACTTAATAGAAAAAGAAATACATCAAAGTTAATGCGATTGAGTAGATGTACCAAAATAAATAACGTGTTATATTATTTTAACAACTCCCTCCTATTTTGTATATGTTAGTCTAGAGGCGCACCTAAGAAGGGTGAATTAGGTGTTTATATATTTTCTGGTTTTTAAAGATTTAGTGGATTATTTTTCTGATTTAGAATATGGTAAAATGTAAATGACAGAAAAATAAAGAACACAACAATTTATCATGGTTCCCCTTTCAACCAAGGGTACATCCAATCATCTTACACACCACAAGAGATTTTCCACTATTGTTAGAATAAGTACAAGTCTAACTCTAAGACTTCTGTTATAGACTTCTAACAATCTGCCTAAGATAGTACTCCACTATCCTAGTTTACAACACTTGAAGAAAGTACACCACTTTCCTCAATTTACACAATAACTTGAATGGTTTTACAACAATGATTTTGACTGAAATCAATAAGATATAACAATTGATGCCTTCTTGTACAATGATAAGAGTCTAATATAATTTCAAGTACAATAGAGAATTATTCTCAATGATATGACAATGTAAAATATGTACTTGAAATATGAAAGTAAGATTTTGAATAACTTAAAATATTTCAGAAAGTTTGTTCAAACTTGTTCTAAGATTGATGTAACAGTTCTTAAGTTAAATCTGAAACTAAGAAGTATTTATACTCCTTAGACATCACTTCAGATCTGTGGCAATCGTTCCTAGAGGTTTGATGAACATGTGCAATGATCCAGATTGAATCTGAACTGAAAAATTGCATTGCTTCGCAGTTGTATTCGGCTACAACCTAAGTGTAGTCGAATACACCTCTATAACTTTCAGATTTATTTCAAAACTTTAAGCTTGTATTCGAATACAAATCCTTGTAGTCGAATACATATGACTGAATTTTGCCACTGACTTGATTTTGTATTCGGCTATAGCATCCTGTAGTCGAATACAAATGTGAAGTTTTTTTGCTTCTGATTTGGGTTTGTATTCGGCTACAACATGTTATAGTCGAATATTGATGTGCAGTTTTTTGCTACTGACTTCATCTGTATTCGGCTACACATATATGTAGACGAATACAACCTTGACTTTTGTCAAAAACTTGATTTTCGAACATTGTTCATGCAGTTTGACACTTTGAAAAATTCTTTTAATGTATATGCTAAAGTAGAAGGTTCTTATGTGCATTTGAAATATATTATTAGATTGGATCAAGTACCTTAAATTATAAGTCTTCTGGCATATTTGATAATAGTTGACTTGATTGTTGACTTCTCTTTGAACTTGCAACTTGATCACTTTCCTTGGTCTTTGTCTTTATCAAAAACATAAGTATTTTACAGCATACAACTTAACAACTTCATTCTCTTTTGTTAACAATTCCCTCCTATTTTTCCTCTGGATCTATTAAATAAAAAATAATAAAATAAAAAATAAAAAAAAAACTAAATTATATTAATAAAATCAAACAAAATACATTACATTGAAAAAAAATACATTACATTGGAAAAAAATACATCAAATTTTAATTAAGGATCTCCACCTAAATGTCCTCTAGAAAGAAATTGTTAGTTAAAATTTGATGTATTTTTTTTTTCAATGTAACGTACTTTTTTTCAATTTAATGTATTTTGTTTGATTTTATTAATTTAATTTAGTTTTTTTATTATTTTTATTTATTAAATTAGGAGGAAAAATAGGAGGGAGTTATTAACAAAATAGAATGGAGTTGCTATGATGCGACCTCCTATTAGAAGAAAAAAAATAAAACTATTTAGATAAATGTCAAGCGGTAATTTATAATTAGAAAAAAGAAGTAAATAGATAGGTACCCAATAATACAATATGAATACAAGCTCTTAAATGATTTGACTACTAAATAAATATTGGAATATCAAATGCACAGAATTTAAATTGAACATTTATGATAAAAAAAACTTTAATATAATTTTGTTTCTTTATTTTTTAATTAATATTTATTTTGCTTTTTTATCTTTTATAAGGGATGTATTTAAGTCATTTTCATTATAACTCTTTCAAATAACTGTATAACTATTATCATGAACTATTGAGATCGAATCTTAGATCAGTTATAAAGTTATGTGTGCAATCTTAATAAAGATAAAATAAATATACCTGATAAATGTCCTTAATTTCAAAGAGTTTACACATCTTTCAAAACATACAAGAATAATTTTTTTCAAATGCAAGTCTATTGTTGGATTAAATGGATGTTTTTTTAAAAAAAATATTATATTTGATACATAATGGCAATTGTTTAAAAAATTTCAATAATCGGATGTTGTTATTACTTTTGTTATGATTGTGACAATGACTAAAGTATATTACTTATAAAAGATAAAAGATCAAAATAAAGATAAATGACTATAATAAATATTAGATAAATGATAGTGACAATTTTAGTGTCTAGAAAGATGTAGAGTAGTAAAAAGACTTAAGTTTTATAATTAGTAAAAAAGAAAATATAAAAATTGCTGAAAAGATAAAAATTATTGGAGAAACTAAAAATCAAACAAAATATTTATAAAAAAGGTAATTCATTTATTATTTTATTTAAGATAATTACATAAATCAAATAATTATTCAAAAATAAAACAAAGTAATAAAGAGTTTATATTAATTAATTAAAAAAATAAAAGATTTAGTAAATTGATTAAGTTAGTTAATTAATTAATTAACATTTATTTAGTAAAAAATTACTTTGATAGACATTTTATACATTAACAAAATTATTCTATTTTTCTTCTTTCTTTTAAATCTACCTTACTTTTCACTTATTTATATCTTGTCAACCATTTTGTCAATTATCTTTCTCTTCACAATTTCTTTAGAAAATCAAACACACTCCAGAAGCAAGGCCAATTCGTTAACTAACTATGATTTTGTCTGTAACTGATTCTAGAAACCGATGGGCGAAAAATACACTATTGTCTCTGTTGTGTCGCTCGTGTACAAAATGCAACCAAGAAAAAAGAAAAAAAAGAAAAAGAAAAAAAAAATCAACGTCCCTCGTTTTTAATTATTATTTTGTAATCGTAAATATTAAAAAAAAATAAAGGTCAACATTTAATACAAAATTTGACATTTTTATTGAGTCAACTTTATTAATTGATTAGTAAAGTTCTTAGTGATTAAGGCTTTCTGGCGTGTGCGGATTCCATATATAATTTTGCAGCATATGGGATGGGAAAACTCACACAGTCACACTGACAGTATAGAAACAGCTATAGTATTTCCAACTCATTCATTCACAATTTCACCCTTATTTCGGAAGGTACGTAAATACTGAAAATATTTTTCCTTCAATTCTTTTTCCTTGTTTGAAATAAGCGACCAAAGCACATTTATTCATTCATTCCCCGTGTGGCTGTGTCTGTGCATTCAAATCAATTTTCTTTGATTTCAGATTTTGTAGTGGACTGGTAGCTGGTAAGTAAGTAGTTGCTTTCTGTTATTCAAGGATCTGTTTTCTTGCAATCACCACCTTCTTCTACTTCCTCTTTACTAATTGATACCTCAGGATTTCGCGATTCTGCAATTTTTTATTTAAATTTTCAAAATAGTATGGCAGACATGTTAGTGCATGTTTTGATTTTGGTTTTTGTGAGACTCACCTAGAAGTGTACATTTGATTTTGATGTGTTTGAATGTTGTCTTAATATTGTTTCTATGATGGATTCTAGCTTTAAACGTGGTTTTTACTCACAAATTAATTTCTAGTTTTTGGACATGAATTTATCCAATGATGAATCATTTTATATTCAACTAATTTTTAATCAAAATCTATTTTACAAAATTAACTCATTCAAAATTAATTTTTGCTACGGTAATGTGTGTTTAGTTATGTCGTGGAAAAAATTAATTTAAGGTAAAAGTGGGTCGAATGTAAAGTGTTTTTTGTTTGAATATATTTACATAAAAGTGAGTTGAAAAATATATGAGTATAAAAATCATGATTTGATTTAAAAGTTACAAATCCTAGTTTCAATTAAGTTAGAACCAGTGCTAATCAATTTCACTCGAGGGCATCCAAACATATCAAAATCAATTCTATACATTTGGAATCGATTTTGAAGCATCCAAAATTGAAACCCAACATAAACTTCATTTGTCGTCTTCTTTGTGAGTTTTATTTGCATATCTTGAAAAAATGATCCATATAGTCTTTACTTCAGTTTAAAAAATAAATAAATTTTGTTTTTCATTGCACATTAAGATTGCTTTGCACCTTGAAGGCTGATTTGTGATTATTTTAATTCAACAACAAGGCAGAGTAGCATGGCAGAAACGAGTATAATAGGTCGAACTAGAAGTGATGCATCAGTAGCAGGCGCAGCGGAGACACTTCGTGCTCAACAACAACTTCTGCAGAAGCTGTACGCAGAGTTGGATGATGAAAGGGAATCCTCAGCCACTGCAGCCAGAGAAGCAATGGATATGATATTGCGTTTACAAGGAGAGAAGGCTGCAGTTGAGATGGAGGCAAGTCAGTTCAAGAGAATGGCAGAAGGGAAGATAGGCCACGCGGAAGCCATCATCGAAGCTTTCGAAGAACTTTTGTATGACAAGGAAATGGAAACAGCATCTCTGAAGTTTCAATTGCAGGCTTACGAAGACAAACTTGTCAGCTTTGGGTGTGTTCTCAATGCAAGTGAGTTTCAGAATGCAAACTCAAATACAAGTGATGAAAGTAGTGGCACGGTTATAAGAAGGCTGCAATCGTTGCCGCCTATTCCGTTTAAAAAGATTATGACCTTGAGAGAGAGTGTTACTCGGAAGATGGAAAGATCACCTAGTCTGGCTCCGGTTTCGGGTGACAAGGAACCTAGCTTGGTGTTTGGCAGTGGAACTATTGATTCATACTGGAACAAGATAAAGATGTTACATGAGCAAGTGAAAGTGATTTCAGATTGTTATAATAACAAAGGAACAAACTTGAGAAGTACAGGAGGGAGGTCAAGTTCAACATTTTCACAAGCTAGCAGTAAGATAACCTGTGAGTGTGACCAAGAACACAGATTGGACACTACCAAATACAATGAAGTAGCAAATTACGGTGAAAGTGTGCGCGACAATAAAGCACTTGCCGATCATTGTTGCTCGACTAAGGTCCTGGATGTATTTGAAGTCCCACTAGCCATAAAAAAGCATGAAGTCAGTGATAATGAAGGGAGAAAAAGGCTTGAGAAATGGAATACTGTGACAGATAATAGATTAACAAAATCAGAATCTGTGTCTGAGGGAGTGGTTGAATTGCCTTTTAAATTTAACGCTGACAAGAAAAAAGGCACAGTGAGTTTCGTTGGCCAGAAGAAAGAAAGGATGGGTGTGGATTGTAATTCTCAAGCTGAAGTTCGTCAGAGAATCGCGAGGCTTCAGAGGCAGAAAATTAACCATGGTGTTGAATTAGGGGATGGTGATGAACAGTTGAGGCTGTTGAAGGACATACAAATTAACCTGAAATTAATACAGACAGAAATGAAAAGCTGGAAAACAAAAAATGCAACTCCTGTGGATAATGCAGTGTCTTTTGATATTCTCCAAGAGGTAAAGTATATACAATCTAGTGTTTTAAAAACAAAATAAATTCCTATTGCCTGCATACATGCATGGATCTTTTTATTTGATTCACAATACATTGCATTTATTTGATTTCTTGCATTGTTGGTATTCTTTCTGGTTTTTGAAATACAAAGAACTAATGATAGCAAATTTATATGAACAGGCAATGTTGCACTTTTGGATTTGATCAAGTAACTGCAGAGTGACCATCTTAGCTGACCAATCAAATTTTGTGTCATATGTTGTATACATATACATATGCTGTCTCTAACAAAGATTTAGGTCGGGTATATTGTATCTTCTAATTTAATTGTAGTCACTGAAAAATGTATACATTTCCATACCAACTTGCTGTACATCAGACACCTTTTAAACCTTTTGTAGGTATAATAAAATTCCTGTTTTACTTGTTTTGAAATGGAAGCAAATAATTGAGTACCCTCAACTCATTGATGATTATGTTTACTATTTCATTGCTCCTTTAGCATTCTCAATAATAACCATAAATTGACCATCCATTGATGAAGAAAATTTTACAAACAATTCTGCTAGGCAGCAAAAGTATTAGAGCTGACGTCAAGATTTAATTCTAGCGTGTAGTCTCTCAAATCTATGCATCTTCTACACAATTTACTCGGTAACAGATTTCATGCGCTAACTGCATTGCACAATAAGTGACCTCAAATTAATAGTCGAGATTTGTTTTTTTAAACAGAAATTAGAGTACAAATGCATCACAGAGAATAATTAGACGTCTCAATTATGATGTCGTCGCTAAACTCTCACCTATCATTTGCAACACCATAATCAATAGCATTAAATAAACGACAAACCAAGAAAAAATTTAGGGGACCTGCCCAAAAGGTGCAAGGCAGACTATCAACCACGAAGTCCCCAGGATCAAACAACCCAGATCACTGTATCGGAGTTCTACTGCACCGTAGAAAACCGTTCGAATTACACCCTCAATATGGCAGTCTAACGACTACCACTCGTAATATGGCACGAAGGCCACTCAAGAAAAAGAAGAAGAAGTAAGAACGGGGGGGAGAAGAGAGAAAAGCCTCAGAAGCGGAGTGCTTTTGGTGTGCTTTTTCAACTAAGGGGAGCCCTCTATTTATAGAGGAATTCCGCAACTGGATCAGAGAAATTGGTGGATCCATCAGTGCGCTCCTGTTGACCATTCCAAACCTTGACCTCAGGAAACGTGTGCTCCAAAACCGCTGCCCACCCAAAACGTGCGCCTTTGACTACCTGAACATGCGCTAGGGTTTTGACTTTGAATAATGACCGGGCAACAGCAGTTATGTGGCACCTAGGGTTAGGGTTTTGACCGGGCAAAAGGAGAAGACTGGATCAGATCATTAGGTAGACTCGGTGGAGGGCAGTTAGGTAATTAGCGCAACAATCAGAGATAAAATGCAAGCAAGCATTTAATTTTAAAAATTAATTAAATAAATTTTTTATTTTTCATTTATAAAAAAAATAATAATACACCACAAGACCAAGACCAAGACCAAAGCCAAGGCCCAGGCCCAGGCCCGAGCCCGAGCCTGAGCCCGGCCGGGCCGAGCCGGACGAGCGGCAGCGCGCGCGCGTGTGTGGTGGTCAACTTTGCTTGCGTTCTCCCCCCTTGCGCGTGTGTGGTGGACAACTTTGCTTGCGTTCTCCCTCCTTCACAAAATTGGGGTACCCCTTGGGGCACACCCCAAGGTACATACCTCCACCTTATATACCCTTCTAAAGTGTGGTATCCCTCCTATGTGGGACTTCTCATTTTTTCAATTCACAACCACACTAGCTCATTAATGTCACCATTATTACCAACAATTCTTCCATTAATTTTTCATCATTTCCAACAATCCCCCACTTGAATTTAAAAAAGAGGTTTCAGAAATAGCGTCAAACGCTTCTATAAGATTGTGCATAAACAAAGGTGTCTCTTGACTTGAACCTTTGCATAGTAAGTAAGATTCAGATTCAACAAGAGTGACTCGTAGTCTTGAACTCTATCTCTGACATCAAACCCACACACAACCATTTCATTGGGTGTATTCTCAAAAGCCTGTGCATTTAAGGCCATGCACGTATGTCCCAGTATAGTGAACGCTCTAGGAATTCTGCCTCGAAATTCCATAGGAAGCGGCCCCCACTTCCACATTCACATATGTGAGTCTATCAAGAGTACTCCTGTAGCTAGGTACTCCACTCCACATAGAGTATAGATCTCATTAAGAGCTTCAATTATCTCATCCTAATATCGCTTCAGGAATCATGCTTCTCTCATATAAAAAATAGCATGTTCATCTCATATCACTATGACTTGTTATTACCCATTGAACCTAATTCTTGGGATCTCCAGTCTTTTAGGTCGGGTTACCATCATAAGTGACTCATTGATCTATAGGCATTAGTCCCATCCTTTTGGATGTATTTAGGACTTTCTCTCTAGCTAATCCTTTCGTCAAAGGATCTGCTAAATTATCATCAGTGCGTACATGATCCACTATAATAGCTTCTTTAGAAAGTAATTCTCTGACTGTGCTGTGCTTACGACGTATTTGTCTTCTCTTACCGTTGTAATAACGGTTCTCAATTTTTGCAATAGCCGCGGTACTATCGCAGTGGATCAACACAGCTGGTAAAGGTTTTTTCCATAAGGGGACCTCAGCTAGCAAGCATCTCAACCAGCTTGCTTATTCACTAGCAGTAGCTAGTGCTATCATTTCAGACTCCATAGTGGACTGAGCTAGTATCGTCTGTTTCTTCGATTTCCAAGATACCGCACCACCGGCTATACAGAAAATATAGCCACTGGTTGCTTTGAAATCATCTGATAAGGTGTTCCAATCAGCATCACTGTATCCTTCAAGAACAGCAGGAAATCTTCGATAATGTAATCCGAGACTCATGGTCCTTTTAAGGTATCTCATGACTCTTTCGATGGCGTGCCAATGCTCCATACTAGGTCTACTAGTAAACCTGCACAACAATCCCACGACATAGGCAATATCGGGTCTAGTACAATCAGTGGCATACCTGAGGTTGCCAATGATGCTCGCATATTCAGTTTGTCTAACACTTTCACTAGTGTTCTTGAAAAGTTTCACACTTGGATCATATGGTGTGCAAGCAGGTTTACAGTCAAAGTAATTATATTTCTTTAGGATCTTTTCAACATAGTGAGATTGATCCAAAGAAATTCCCTTTTCTGACCTAGTAATCTTTATTCCAAGGATTACACTCGCTTCTCCGAGGTCTTTCATATCAAAGTTGTTACTCAACAGTGATTTCACATTGTTGACGGCATGAATGTTTGAACCAAATATGAGTAAGTCGTCTACATAGAGACATATGATAGTGCAAATGCCATTTTCAAGCTTGTAATAAATACATTTGTCACTTTCATTCACTTTAAACTCATTCGACAAAATCAAGTTGTCAAATTTTTCATGCCATTGCTTAGGAGCTTGTTTAAGACCATAGAGAGACTTATCTAACTTACAGACCTTGTCTTCTTGCCCATGTATTACAAAACCTTCAGGTTGTTCCATATAGATTTCTTCTTCCAGGTCACCATTTAAAAAAGCTGTTTTTACATCCATCTGGTGTATCACCAGGTTATGAATAGCCGCAAGTGATATGAGCACCCTAATGGATGTTATTCTAGTGACAGGTGAAAAAGTGTCGAAGAAATCTATATTTTCTCTTTGTCTAAAACCTTTGGCTACAAGGCATGCCTTGTACTTGTCAATAGATCCATCGGGTTTTAGTTTCTTTTTCAAAATCCATTTACAACCTATAGGTTTGCAACCAGGAGGCAAGTCCACTAAGTGCCAGGTCTTGTTAGACTCTAGAGAATCCATTTCATCGTTTATAGCTTCTTTCCATCAATCTGCATCCAAAGATGACAAGGCTTCCTTGAGATTTGCAGGATCCTCTTCTAAATTATAGGCCATATATTCAGGTCCATAATCTTTAGCAACTCTCACTCTCTTACTCCTTCGAGTTTTTGTTTCGTCTTGTTTGTTGCTATCAGTGCTTCTTATCACAGGAGCTTGACTAGGTTCGCCGCCCCCACTATTTCTCGTTTTGAAAGGGAATTTATTTTCATAGAAGTCAACATCATTTGATTCTATGATCACTTTAGCATTTAGGTCGTAAAACCTATACGCTTTACTGTTTACCGCATACCCAATGAATACACATTCATAGGCTCTACTAGCGAGTTTAATTCGCTTGGGATCGGGGATTCTGACATAAGCCAGACAACCCCAAGTTCGAAGATAAGACAAATTGGACTGTCTTTTCTTCATTATCTCATAGGGAGATGTTTTGTTCTTAGATTTATGGACTCTATTCAAAACATAGCAAACAGTCAAAATAATTTCCCCCCACCAGTGAGAGGCTGCACCAGAATTAAGCATTATAGCAACAACAAGTTCAGTAAGAGTTCTATTCTTTCTTTCAGCTTTACCATTCATTTCAGGTGAATATGGTGCAGTAGTTTCATGTATAATTCCTTGGGTTTTATAAAACTCATTAAATAAACTAGAATCATACTCTGTTCCTCTATCACTACGAAATCTCTTAATCTTCTTACTAAATTGATTTTCAATTTCAGTTACAAAGATCTTAAACGCGTCAAGCGCTTCACTTTTATTTTTCATAAGATATACAAAGGTATAGTCGGAACAGTCGTCAATAAAAGTAATAAAATAACGCTTTCCATTTCTGGTTAAAGTCCCATCAAGTTCGCATATATCAGAATGTATTAAGTCTAAAGGTTCAGATTCTCTAACTACTGACTTATGTGAACTCTTAGTTATTTTAGCTTGACTGCAAAAATCACATTTTTCAAAATCTTTTAAGGATAACTTTGGAATTAAGCCTAAGTTACTTAAATTCGAAATTACACGTTTATTCATATGACATAGTCTAGCATGCCAAAATGTAAGCAGAAGGATTCATTTTATTGATTTCAACATTCAATTTAAACATGCCATCAGTGGCGTACCCTTTCCCAACAAAAATACTATTTTTAGAAATAGTGTACAAATCTGCCCCTATAGTCTGAGTAAACCCTGTCTTATTAAGAAGAAACCCAGAAACCAGATTCTTCCTTATTTCTGGAGTATGCATGACATCCTTCAGAATTAAGGTCTTTCCAGATGTGAATGTTAGTTCCACATCTCCAATACCAGCAACATTAGTGGTGTGGGAATCTCCCAACAACACTTTCTTATCTTCAGCAGCAGTGTATGTTTTAAACATAGCACGATCATAACAGACATGGCGGGAGGCACCAGTGTCTATCCACCATCCTTCCGATCTACCAACAAGGTTGATCTCAGTTATCATAGCAACAAATTGCTCTTCTGTCAAGTTAGCCTGATTAGCAGGGCCTGGCTTGTTCCTGCACTATCGTGCTACATGACCCTCTTTTCCACAGCGAAAATAGAGAAAAGGGGAAGGGCCATTTCTAGGAGGTGGTTGCTGCTTTGCAATAGGGGCCTTTGGAGGGTTCCCATTCTTGTTGCTGTTCTTTGAAGAACGATTTTGAATCTTTAGTGGTTTGCTGTTTGGCTTCAGAACTGCTCCGATGAATTTCTTTTTCTTGTTATTTGCCACAAGAAGAACTTCATCTTTCTGGTCTTGCTTACGGGATTCTTCCTCAATTCTAAGGCGAGTTATCAGACTTTCTAGAGAGAATTCTTTTGTTTTATGCCTGAGAGAATTTTTAAAATCTTTCCAAGAAGGGGGGAGTTTGTCAATAATAACAGCAATTTGAAACTGTTCATCGAGGGACATACCTTCAGTGATGATTTCGTGAGCAATTTTCTGGATTTCATGAGACTGAGCTTCCACGGATCTGTCATCTGATATTTGAGGTAGCGGCTAACAGCATACTTTTTGGCTCCAGCTTCCTCAGTATCATATTTCTTCTTCAGAGCATCCCAAACCTGTCTAGCAGTATTGTTGTCGGAACTGTAGTAATCATACAGATCATCAGCAAGTCCATTCAGAATATAATTCTTACATAAGTAATCATTATGTTCCCATTGGGTTAATTCAGCAGCTTTCTTATCCTTTTCTGTTTGTTCAGCATTTTCTGGAACAACAGGGATGTCATCCTTCAGAATGTTGGCAAGTTTTTTCGTGGTTAGAAAAAATAGCATCTTTTGTTGCCATCGTTTGAAGTGACTTCCTTCAAACCGAAACAGTTTGTTGTATTCAGAAGCAGAAGAACCTGTCCCAGTAATTTCGTCGGTAGACATGGCAGTTCGAAAAACGTCTTAAAATTGTTATTTTTGAATTTTGAAAAAGTTTGAAAAAACAATTTATGCCACCGAAAATATTACTGGGTTGAGTTGCGGACTAGGTCGCTCTCTTTAAGACGTTTCGAGGCACTGCCCAAAAGGTGCAAGGCAGACTATCAACCACGAAGTCCCCAAGATAAAACAGCCCAGATCATTGTATCGGAGTTCTACTGCACCGTAGAAAACCGTTCGAATTACACCCTCAATATGGCAGTCTAACGACTACCACTCGTAATATGGCACGAAGACCACTCAAGAAAAAGAAGAAGAAGAAGAAGTAAGAACGGGGGGGAGAAGAGAGAAAAGCCTCAGAAGCGGAGTGCTTTTGGTGTGCTTTTTCAACTGAGGGGAGCCCTCTATTTATAGAGGAATTCTGCAACTGGATCAGAGAAATTGGTGGATCCATCAGTGCGCTCCTGTTGACCGTTCCAAACCTTGACCTCAGGAAACGTGTGCTCCAAAACCGCTGCCCACCCAAAACGTGCGCCTTTGACTACCTGAACATGCGCTAGGGTTTTGACTTTGAATAATGACCGGGCAACAGCAGTTACGTGGCACCTAGGGAGGGCAGTTACGTAATTAGCGCAACAATCAGAGATATAACGCAAGCAAGCATTTAATTTTAAAAATTAATTAAATAAATTTTTTATTTTTCATTTAAAAAAAGAATAATAATACACCACAAGACCAAGACCAAAGCCAAAGCCAAAGCCCAGGCCCGAGCCCGACGGGCGGCGGCGGCGGCGGCGTGCGCGCGTGTGTGGTGGTCAACTTTGCTTGCGTTCTCCCTCCTTCACAAAATTGGGGTACCCCTTGGGGCACACCCCAAGGTACATACGTCCACCTTATATACCCTTCTAAAGTGTGGTATCCCTCATATGTGGGACTTATCATTTTTTCAATTCACAACCACACTAGCTCATTAATGTCACCATTATTAACAACAATTCTTCCATTAATTTTTCATCATTTCCAACACATAACAACAAATGGGGGAACCACACCAACCCCATTGAAAAACAAACCAAATTAAACAATCAATCATTGAAATATATAATAAGAAAGACTAAAGCTATTTCTAAAAAAAAGCTCTTTTGATGATGTACGAAATGGAATTTGACTAAGTAAAACACTTAATAGCTCCAATAAAACATGGAAATTCCGAAAAATACCCCCACAAGAAGTAAGACTAGTAACACCCCTAGCAGCACCATCATTGTTACATTTAACCCACCCATAATTAGGGGGAAGCAACAAGATTTCTTTAATGATTGGCGACGTCATTGGGTGACACTAAATACCAAAAGTCTTAAGGATGCAAAACTCCTGCATGGAAGAAGACACATAACCAATGGAAGAAGATCCAACCAAGTGCACAACAAAGTGAATGGATGCATAGTCGAGATTGATTATTGCATATAAATGATATTATTAATCCAATTTTATCATCCATATAAATTGTCATAATAAAGATTTACATGTGAAATGTGAAGTGTCTTTTGCGTAAATGGCAAGATTAGTACTTAGTTATTAGCTTATGCGAATATATTTTTCACACGTTTCATGCAACCAATCAATAATTGAATTGACGTAATGAAAAAATCAACTTGTAAGGTGAGAACCGTCCACCACTTATAAACTCATTTTTATGTCATATCTCATCCAATATGAAAACTCTAATAAGACATTTTCATGTCCATAATCGAACATTTGGTGCATGAAACGAGTAACTCGATAGTGGGTGATCTAATAGCAGATGGTCCAACGTATCTTGGATAGGCATACTGAAGGTGCAAACACGAGAAGAGAGGTTGAATTATGTTTGATAAAGTTGATAATTTTTTGCTAATTTGATAGGCTGGTTGGCTTTTATGAATTACTTAGATAAGAAGCAATCGAGTTTAGAGGCAGCAAATAATGAAACCATAAATAATTAGACACATAGATTTATCCTGGTTCACCACTAACTTGACTACATCTTGTCCCTTCATTCAAAAGATTTTAATCCACTAATTCAAATACCTTGAATTACAAAACACCTAATCCTTCAAGCCAGTCTTCCCAAACAGCTTGACAACCCCAGACTTTTGAGGAACTAACCACTTTGACCCTAAAAGCCAAGTCTTCTCCTAACAACCTGACAACCCCAGATTGAAAAAGGAACTAAACCACTATCGGGTTGGATACAAAAGATTGAAAATTTAAGTGCTTGCTTCTAACAAAGCCGATAATAATAATAACTCTCACACTCTAAGAAAAACACTCAGAAAATATTTCTCTTTCTAACAAGTGTTTCTCTCTTTAAACTCTAAGATGAATTTGAAATTTTGAACTTGAGTTCTTCTAGATTAATTATATTATCAAAACTCTAAGTATAAAATCAACTTGGTTCCAACACATATCATTATAAAATCGTCTCTCTTTGTAAACCCATTTCAGATCTTGTCTATAATCAATGTGAGACATCAATTTTTTTCCAATATGGACAATCCTCACCTCACAAACTGGAATTGTAAGAACAAATTAATACCAATATAGAAAACATAATATAGTATCAAAGTCTATCCATTTAGCCACTCAAAATTTATTGTATCCACACACCGACTCCAATAGTATTGGACGTTAAAGAGTATATTGAAAAAAAAACCAAATTCCACATTGAGAGATAAAGACCAAAATGAGTTCATAAAGAGAGACATCTTTCACTTACAAGCTAGTTTTATAAAGGTTGAGTTTGGCACAACCAAAATTTTAAGATTCATAACCCATATGTTCTTTCATAGAATTTAGTGTTAAAGGTTGTTGCCTCTACAAACTTCAAATGCAAAATTTTTACGGTGAAAGACATAAATCTAAGTGATCAATTCAAGATAAGAAAGCATAAGCAAACATTCAAGTTTTAGAAAATCTGAGTCACGAAATCCCAAGTCTTGTGTCTAAAGTGTTGAGAAATTATGAGATAGACTTTTAAAAACTCCTTTTAAAATTATTCTCGTGAGCGAAAAATTTCCATAGTCCAGGATTTTCTAAGCACAAAATTCACAAGAGTTTATGTGTTTACCTCTTGAAGCCTCAAGGAGAAAAATCACCAATATCGAGCATCTCTCTTGAAAATTTGATCATCGACGCATAAATTACCGGCGTCACTACATAGTCTACGCAAGAACAAAATGGAACGTGATGCTACCCATTCTATGAGGATAGTGGCAATCAGAACTACTTGGGGAGTATGCTTTTCTTCTATTTATACAGAATGAGCCACTAAAATCCTATGACTTCTATTTTGGGTGCAACCCAAAATAATTCCTAAATGATTGTATTTAATTAAGCTCTTTTAATTAAATACAAATTATTGATTAAATCTTGGTTTTGCCTAAGACTCTCTCCGTCACTTGTTTGTGTGTATGCAATCATCCTCAACATTAGTAGAAAATCACTTCAATGTTTCTAGTGTGTTCACTCCTCTTAAACTACGGGTGGCAAAACGGGTCAAATTTGTCGGGTCAACCCGTTTTGCCCGCCAATTAAGACAGAATTGGCTGAAGGTTTGAACCCGCCTACCTAAATTTGTCAATCCCATTTAACACAATGAAAAAATGGGACAATCACGAGACATGACGAATTGGTTCACGGGACTAGATTAAAAAATTGCTATTTTTATTTTATTTTTTCTAACTTTAGTTAAATTTTTTTTTACTAACTCAACCAACTAAAAGATTAAAACTGATTTGTTAATTAATCCAACTCAAACTAAAATAGTAAGAAATTTGTAATAGTGAATCTTAGACCAAAAGATAATAAGGATATGAATTTTATGTACAATGATAAAAAAACTAAATCATGTAACTTTAATATGTCAATTCATTATGGAAATCAAGACATATATTCTCATGTTCATAATGAAGAGTTAAACTCAATAGTGATTATAATACATTTCTTAAATTTTAATATATTTATTTATTAGTAGATTATAATAGTAAGTTAACATGTAATACAATTATTTGAAACTCTTTAATGTAATTTTGAAACTTTTTTTTGTATTAATAATGATTTTGTTTTTGCTAGGTATGGCATCAGGACGTATCGGAAATGAATTTTGCCTATTTTCTCTCTCACTCTGCACCCAACTAGTCGGAAAAAATATGCATCTGACCACGTTTCTTGTCAGGAGTAAAATTAAAATCTCCACGTTTTTTGTTGTAATTTATAATATATAAAAGGTTTAAATATGTTTATGGTCCATGCAAATATATCACTTTTTGATTTTAGTCCATGTAAGTTTTTTGTTTGGATTTAGTCACTGTAAAATCAGAGACGATCTACTTTGGTTCATAACGTCAAATCAACATTACAAAAAAAGAGCGTTGAGACACGTGGCCCTGTAAATGTACACCAACACGTCATCTTTTATGATATATTAAAAATTAAAATGTTTTATATTATTAATTAATAAATTTATTAATTATCATTTGATAATTAGTGTTATTTTATAAAAAAAATATGAATAGAAATTAAAAGTGGCGTTTAGGGGTTTTTGAAAACCCCGTCTTCTTCCGTGCCACGGCGGTTTGTCAACTCTTTTTTTGTAACTTTTGATTTGACATTAGGGAGCAAAATCAATCGTCTCTGATTTTATATTGACTAAATTCAAATAAAAAAACTTACGAGGAATAAAATCAAAAAGTGGTATATTTGCAGGGACCAAAAACATATTTAAACCTATATAAAATATTCAATATAATGAATATGTACATATATATATATATATATATATAATTTTAAAATAATACTAGTGGGTGGATTCGGGGCAAGGTGGGTGGATATCAACACTCAAAACTGTCCCGACTCTCGAGTTTTAGTTTCGAGAAAAACCCGCATCCAGTTAAAATAAGTTTTTCTTATCTAAGTTGGGACGAATTTAGGTGAGTACCTGCAGGTGCAAGT
Source organism: Cicer yamashitae (assembly GCA_037974755.1). Lineage (NCBI taxonomy): Eukaryota > Viridiplantae > Streptophyta > Magnoliopsida > Fabales > Fabaceae > Cicer > Cicer yamashitae. The sequence continues at coordinate 34,117,624 of JBBPBQ010000003.1, forward strand.
TGTGTTATCATTCTTAATTTCGATATTTGACTTTGTTGATTGATAATTTATTTTTATTATATATTTGAAATGTTTAAAAATAAAAAATAAAAATATTTTTTGACATTTTTGAATGGATTATATAAGTTGGTTAACTCTACCCCACTTTTTAGTGGATTAATCACGGAACGCACTAACCCGCTTTGAAAAAATGGCATATAAAAAATCCACACAATGATGGGCCCTTAACGGGTTTGACATCTAAAACAACCCTAGTTAGACCCAAATTTACAATTTCCCGACATTTATAAACCAATATTTCTAGCTATTCCCACTTCGTTTCGTCTCATAAACCCTGCTGCGTGCAACTCTCTCTCGTGTTTTTTCACGAAAAACCCTAGCCCCTTTCTTTTCCATCTATCAACACAAAATAACGACGCATAAACGATGGTACCATATTTAATTTTCTCCCTATCGTTCTTTTTTCTCCCATTAACGTTATTGGAACTATTCGTAACGTTCTTTTTAACACTTTTTGTTCCTTTAATTGATTTTGCAGACAGGAGAAACAGTGAATCCAAAAGCTTACCCTTTGGCTGATGCACAGCTTACAATAACAATAATGGATCTTGTTCAACAAGCTGCTAATTACAAGCAGCTCAAAAAGGGTGCTAATGAAGGTGTGTTTTTTTTTGTTTGTGTTTTAATTTCTGTTTGTTTTAATTTTAATTTTCAATTTTTTATGCTGGAAATAGAGGCATTTTTTAAAGGGTTATGTTTGATTAATGATTTGTGCTGCTATATGATTGGTTATGATTTTGTTTTAATTTATGTTGTTTGTTTTTCAGCAACTAAGACACTTAACAGGGGTATTTCTGAGTTCGTTGTGATGGCAGCAGATACTGAACCCCTTGAGATTCTTCTTCATCTTCCTTTACTTGCTGAAGATAAGGTAACTTAGCTACAAATCATACTTGCCTTTGTTTCGATTGTGTTCTGTTAATTATCCCTTTGTTTTTGAACGCGCATGTGATTGTATTCCTATTACCATTATAACTGTTATATTACTGTTATTGTTGCTGCTTCTGTCCTTGATGCTTTGGAATAACTTATGCCATCGAGTGTCATTATCTAAATCGGTGGAGCTATAATATTTTAGGATGGAGTGTTATACTGTAAAGCCTAGACTTTGAAGATTTACTCTCTTTTGCTATTTGTGGTACTGTCTACATAAATTTTTATGTTACACATGGGAAATGTTTCAAATTTTGGTGAGCTACACAAAACCTAATTCTCCCTCTGTGTCTTGAGATGCCATACTCTGTACTGTTAATCAATTTGGCTGCAAACTTTGTAGTTAGATTGGGATTGAGATTCATGATTATTGCTCTGAAACATTTACATGTACGTTTTTCTCAAGGTGTTACCAGTGAGGTCCACAGTTTTATTAATTTATTTTTGTGAATTTATCCAATGAAGTTATTTGTGAAGGTGTGAAACCTGTACTTGTTTGTTTAGTATCCAAAGATTCAGTTTTTTCATAATATATGGTTTGGTTATATAAACTAATATCATATGTTGTTTGTTAATGTGTGATCAAATTGAATATACATTTTAATATGACCTTATGTGACAGGGAACTTACTATTTATTCAGAAATATATACTTAATATTTTTTCGTTTGCAATGATGTAATATACTACCTGTGTGTACATCATGTTGTAATATGTACTTTGTGAACTACGGGAGGGACTATTTAATGGAAATTGGTTTATTGTAACTGTCAAGTAATCTGTGTAATGGCCTTTTTATTGAGTTTCTTCATGGCTCCTTACCCTATGTAGTTGTCAATTAGTTTACTTTTTTCTGTTTCTTTTGCTTAGGTTGTATTTTATTATGAACAAGCCCATAACCGTTCTTTTAGCCAATAGCCATTTAGCCTTGTGATACTGATGTCATCACAATAATCACATTTTGCACCACGTTATCTTATGATCTTATGCGAAGCATAGATCTCCAAACCGTTTTTCAAATTGTAGCTAGGTTTACATTGTGATCAACCTCCTCTTGTATGATGGTTTTTATTTTATTTTATATTTAACAGTATGGTCCTATTATTTATTAACTATATAATTATTTGAATTTTTAGAATGTTCCCTATGTATTCGTCCCATCAAAACAAGCCCTTGGACGAGCATGTGGTGTGACCAGGCCAGTGATTGCTTGTTCTGTGACAACTAATGAGGGAAGTCAACTGAAATCTCAAATACAGCAACTAAAGGTATGCATCATGCTTTGCTTTAATAATATTTATGCAGTTGCCAATTATAATAGTTGTTAAAATGTTTTATTAATACTTATATGAGCATTTCTTGTATGTAGGATGCTATTGAGAAGTTATTAATCTGAAAAATCGATTTCGGTATGACGGGCTTCTTGAGTTTGCTGAGTGCTCCTTTTGAGGCTTTGACTGGACTAGTTGTATTCAACTGGGAAAGGTGCTTTATATGTAAAACTACATTAATATTTATGTCTACTGTTTGAAGATTGAAAGTGCAATTTTAAGTTGGTGCGTGCAATGCTTTAAACTGGTGTATTATAAGCTGTTTCAATGTTATTTTATTTGGGTGCTAATTTTTTTTGGATACAATATGGATCCTAATTTAACTACCTGCTTATTTTTGTCTTTTGGTTTAAAATTAAAAAGCGTGTAGACGCCCCGATATGCTAGAACATAAGTAAATCCTAGCATGAACGAAGTTAATTTTTAATTTCCTCTTAAGAACGGCACCCTTTCCAATTTAATTAGCAGATTAACTCAAATGCTTAATCAACATAAAATAAAATATTAATTTTATTCAGCCAAATCACACCTTACTTCTGTATATATATTTCTAAATTGGTTGAATGACATGGCAAAATGATAGAAATATTCATCTCCTAATTGTGACAGAGGACATGAAAATGAATGAATTTGAGTTTGGATGATGATGGATCAAAATAATCTATCAATTCATATATAATTTACTAATTTTATTTATAAAAATTCTCGAACCATCCACCATTATTCTAGAGAAATTTATCACCTACTCCGTTACTTTTACCATTTTGTTTTTTTAATTTTCCACTAAATAGTTAATTTTTTTTTTAAATTATTGACATTTCAATAATTTTAAATTTTTGAATTATTTTAAAGAATTCTAGTACACAATATTTGCTATCAATATAGAAAAAAACACATAACAAATATTTATGGTTGTTAAATATTTGAAAAGAACAGAATATTTTTGTCATAGAAAAATATAAAAAAGTTGGATAAATATATGTTATTAATAAACAAAATGAGATTATTTTAAAATTTAAATGGAACACATAAAATAATAACCATGTGTCACCCGTGCGGTCACATGAATTTCTTGCTAGTGTTGTTTTAAAGTTAAATACTTTTTAAAAATAAAAATTAGTGTTACTGTTTTTCTTAAATGTATTAAAAAAAACTGTAACTGTTACTACTGATTTTAAAATGTCAACCCTTTAAAACAGAGGACAAGATTACCTCTTTGTAAACCCACTTTTGTTTGTCACAGCTCTCATATTCTCCGATTCATCTCTCCACTCTTATGTCCACATTCTTCTTCCTCTCCTTGCCTGTCATGTTTTTTCCTGGACAACATGAATTTGATGATAACATAACAATTGGTCATACCAATTTGACTATGCACAATGTGTTAAGGTGAGTCAACACAAAATCCTATAGGAGCTTTTCCTTACCCTTGGTGCATAGGTGCTAGCCACTACTTTGAGAAAATGGTGCAAAATTTGGAGTATATAAATCTTGACCCGTTTCGTCAATCCGTCTTGATCCGGAAGGTTTGATCTGACTCTATCTAAAAAATAATAGAAATAAGACAAAGATATGATAGAAGGAGAAAGAGAGACAAGTTTGAGTTACTTCTCGAATTACTTGTCCCATTTTAAATTATTTTATGGATTATTATTATTATTATTATTATTATTATTATTATTATTATTTTTATTAGTTTCATTATAACTAAGAAAACAATTAAATCTGATAAGAAAGTAGCTATATTGCAAAATATCCTTTGAAGTTTTACAACCAACCTTATTAAGAAGGAATGAGTGTATATTTTGTTCTGCAATTAGGGATATATTTGGACACCACTTGTTGGATTGCATTTAACATATACTTGTTAAAACAATAGCTCCCATTGTCATTTGGTTGTATTCGTATGGGTGTTTAATATAATTTAATTTAAGTTACATATCTTTCTCTTTTATGATATGTGTCATGTCATAATATATGAGTTGTGAGTTACTTAATTAATTTTTTTTAAAAAAATTTATATATTACTATTATGTGACTTTTCTCGAACCAATTCGGTCTTGTCTTTGTATTATTCCGTCCTTATTAGACTCATATCTTATCTGATTAGGGACTAAGTTTGAGTCTAAAAATTAATCCGCACTAATTTAAAAGATTGGATAAGAGACACACCAAATTCAACTTAATTTATATTTTTGTACATTCTAACGCAAATGAAATAATCCTTATAATTCCTATTAAGTCTCATGATTTAATTGTCGTATTTTCTTTAAAACTTTCAATTTTAGTTATATAAAAATTTCTTTAATTTTTAGTTTCAAATATATTTTCCAACACTATTTTTCCTATTGTTAAGTCATTGTTTATGTGACAAAGAATGAGTCAAAAAAAGAAAAGTCATTGTTTATGTTATTAACAAAAGTACACGTGGCAATAATAACACATTATTTTTTTAATAATATAAATTTTTAAACAACAAAAATATTTATTAAACAAGTTATTAAATGGTTAGTTCTCCAAATATTATAGTAGTCGAAAAATTATATATTTGATTATAAATTAAAATTAAGTATAATTTTTTAATTATATTTTTTATATATATTTCTTTTCAGATTAGTATTTACCATCATACTCTTAGAATCAACTGGTTGGCTTTTAAGGCTCCTTTCATTGTCCCTTGAAAATCATAAAATAGATGGATGAACTATGTTAATATTACGAAGTCTATGAATTTTATTGTGTTGCACTTTAACAGAGAAAGAAATCGTTGTAGATAAGATTGCTCTTCTTGGTCTTCAGCAATCAGTTTTTTGTTTGGTGGAAGAATATTCCTAACAGAATTAACGATTTTATTTTTCTTTAGTTGGGTTTGGTTGCCTTCCAACTGTAGCTTTTTGTTGCACTATTTTTTCTTCAATTTTATTCTCCCGAGTTTTTCAATTAAGATTTTTAGAGACAGTTGTACTTTTCCATTGTTCCTTTGGCGGTTTTGAGTTAGTCCTCTAAGTTTGTTTCTTCCATTTTATGTTTTTAATAATATTTATTATGGTGCAATAAATGATAGAAAATGGATTCTATAAAGAAAAGATGATAGAAAGTGAATTTGGAGTGTTGACTTAATTGTAAGGTCTAATTTGTTATGCGATATTTCTACGCTCTAATTTTTTACTTAAATTTTTCTGTTATCTCCTTACTTTACTTTGGAATCAAAACGTCTATTACGAATACGACCTTCCTTGCATTAAAGCAGGAGCGTGGGAAAAGTTAATGAGCCTATGTTAATCGATCATTACGAGGAGATCAAGTTTGTATTCTGATACAAGAACATACTCTATTCTTTTTATATAATATCTCAACAAATATTTAGGTGATAAAAATTAACTAATAAAATACCAGTACATTGCCATAGGTCGCACATTGTTTATGTACATTAGAGTTGTAATAGTCTGTTTTTTTTTTTTAAACAAATTCAAATTCATAAATAAAGAAAGAAATACTTCTGGATAAAATATTTAAGTCGTAACACAACGACAAAAATCAACAAGATTTACAAACAGCGGAAATAGTTTTTGAAACGAAACTCCGAAGTATTTTAAACAGAAAAATACACCGAGGCTATGAGACCTATCCGACATAGCTCATGCCTCTGGGATATTCTTGGCAGACACCTGTACAAAAGCACTGCCCCAAAAATTTTAACTTCCCCACGTCACATCAAAAAGTGGTACAAGGACCCATCAAAATAAAAGTCAAGCTGACAATATAAGGTATATGTACAGTCTTCCAAAATGAAATAAGTACAACCACAAAAGAAAGACATCTAGCCCCTATTCAACCATCTAATCTGATCATGCTACAAAAACTATACAACCCGAGTGATCTCCACGCGCTCTGCAAAATCCTCCTGACACAGCTTCGGTCAGGTATGACTAACTACCTTCCCATCTCCAGGGTACTAACTGGTAGGAGATTCAGTCAGGTATGATTAACTACCTTCCCATCTCTAGGGTACTAACCGGTAGGACGATCCTGGTTCTCATCTGAGGGCAAAACCCAGATTTCCACAATAACAAATATCACATATCATTTAAATTTTAAATGCACAAAATAACCTTTCAACTTAGCATACATCTAGAAAGGGTTTTCATATGCCAAACATACATAATCAAAGTTGAAAAAATGAGGTTTCTAACAAAACTGCACTGTCGTATTCGAATACAACATCCTTGTATTCGAATACAGTGTCATTTCACAAGTCAGTAGCAAAATCAGCACAACTGTATTTGACTACAACATCCCCGTAGCCGAATACAAGTGCGATGTCAGTGAAAAATCCTACACATTTGTATTCGATTACCACATGGCGTAGCCGAATACAAATACTAAGTCAGTGACAAAAACATCATAACTGTATTTGACTACAACCTCATCGTAGCCGAATACAAGTGCAAATTCACAAGTCAGTAGCTAAATCAGCATGACTGTATTCGAATACAACCCTGTTGTATTCGAATACAGCTGTGAAATTGCAGATTTTCAGTTTTGAAAACATTTCGAAATCATTCAACACTTTCAACCCCAAGTCAATCAATCACACTTATAAAAAACGGTACGATCACAAACATCAATCGAGTATGTATATACAACCATCACAATTTATCCAACATGACTCGCGTGCCAAGCACCCTAATGCAATGCGTATATGCCAAAATGCATGATTCCGGAATTCCAAACCAAAACCCTCATCGAAGGGGCGTAAATCATAATTGTACCGCCTCTCACAGGCCTTAGTACTAATTACCGAGGTGCAGTCTCTCACAGGCTAGCATGATTTACTAAAGTGTCGCCTATCACAGGCCTTACACTGTTTTCTAGAGTGCAATCGCTCACAGATCAGCACATTCCAGAGTGCAATCTCTCATAGATCAGCACGACGCGATAATCCTCGTAAGGATAAGATGAACCAACAGTTCACATGGCATCATCCCGTGGCCCATCCGGTCACCACTATCACCATGGCCCATCCGATCACCATGTACTATGAGAATGCATGAGCATACTCTGACTCTTTTTACCACAACCATTAAGTAAATGAAGCTATTAAAAGATTCCCCATTTTTAATACTCATTTAACACTAATGATTTTCAAATTCAACGCAAGGCATACTCAAACATATTTAACGCATAATTCCACAATTCACACCAAATCATATCAATTCATTTTTCCACAACATCCACACATAAAATACATCTCAAAAGTTCATAATATTAATTATGAACACATAAATCACACCAAACATGAATCACCACAACCCACACCTCAAACACATTACATTCAACTTCCACAATTTCACCCATAAACACATTAAATTCATTTTCCACAAATCTACACCTCAAACACATCAAATTTGTTCTCCACAAAATCACAAATAAGGTCCTAAATGCAAACTAAAAGTTTGGAAGGAGCCCTTATCTCAACGGTAGCTCGAACAATCGATTACGGCACCGCGATTAATTCCGGTAAAAACTTTGCTCGTGACGTCACTTCCAAAGTTGGCTCACTAGCACCGTAGCATGGAGATGAACAACTTTCTCTTCTGTCACTTCGCGAAAGGAAGCTTAGATCTAGGTGAGAAGTGAGGTTTTGTGTTTGGTGGTTTTGGAAACCACTAACACGGTTTCCAAAAGAACAGAGGAATGAAGAAGAAAATATCGCGAGCAGGGAGGGAGAATGTTTGCTTCTCTGTTTCTAATTCTTCCAATCCTTCCTTCACTTAAACATATATATATTAACTTAGTAATATATATATATATATATATATATATATATATATATATATATATATATTCATAACTAACTCCCCAAAAATATAAATATACATATATTTAAACCAAACCAACAAATATCTAAAACTCTAACACACATCTCAAACTGTTTTGATAAAAATATCTACTCTCGTCGCAACTCAATTAACAGATAAAATTTTCAGCAACCGGAGATATTTTTAACAAAACTGACCGGTAATGAATTTTTGAAACATAAATAGATTATTTTTCGACAAATAATATCAAACGGGACTCAAAAGATATCTTTGGCATTTAACACACAAAACACCAATAAAATTGGCTAAAAAGTCTCATAAGTCAACATAAAAACACATCAAAAATACAAAAATTACAAATTAAAACTAAGGGTCTTACAAGAGTAGTCACCATTTGCTTAAATAAATAGTATGTAAAATATATTTCTATGAGTTGCGTTTTTTACTATTTGATCTCTACACTTGTTTCCTTCAAAAACCTTTTATTGTATACACACAACAACAAAATTGACGTCTAGTGACAGACAAAATTTGTCACTAAAAGTCACATGTGGTAGGTAAAGGTCAACAATTTTTTGAGTGACACCTGAATTTACTGCCAACTTTAAGGGGTGTCTTGCTATGTTTTGAGAACTGTCTCTACATATTTTGAGGACTGTCACTACATGTTTTTGATTTCTACTTACTATGATGACTGTCACTAAAAACTAGATAAATATAAATAAAGAATTGATCTCTTCCTACGGTATTGTCTGTCACTAAAACTTATTATTATTTATTAAATTAAATTTATTTTATCTCACTACTAATTGTAATTCTAAATTATTAATACCAATAAATTAAATTTCAATTTCTAATTTATTTTTATTAATTAATTCCATTGAAACTTACAATAAAATATAATTTTGTTTTACTAATTCCATCAAATGCATGTCACTTGCATTCCTAGCATTTTAATTATAACACTAACCCGAGTATCATATTCTTGTGGCAATATTGAAATAAAATTATGATCATTAGAAGCTTATGAATAGAAGTTCCATCAACAAATATTTCTCCACTAACTTCATTTGAAACTTCATTGTACTCTATTTGACTGGCTCATGCAGGTTATCAAGAACAAACAAAGATGCAATCAAATGAGACTTGGTTACTCTCACAACGTTGAAGTCTTCTGATACACAATTCCCAGCTTTGAAATCAAAATATTGTCCAACTTTTCCATCATTGTAAAGAAGTTGTGCAAGGGTCGTTTTACCACCCAAAATTGCAACAACATATATATTGTTAATTCTGGTGCCGCTGTCTTTATATGAATTTCGATAATGGGTTGCTTTTTCAAACTCACAAACTATAGTAACATTCCAATTCTCAAGGTTTTATTTATGGTTTTAAATCACTATTAATATTATATTACAAACTTTTATATTTAGAAAAGATATATGGTCAAAGCAGCTTAAACGAAAATTGCCATATTGCTGTCGCGACCTCAAAATTATGGTTTTGATCGTTGTCGCTTTAACACTAACGACCCTTGTCATATGCTTAATATTGTAGAGAGTTGAATTTAAACAAGGTGGCGAGGATGAAATCTGTTGGAAATGATGATGGTATTAATGGAAAAATGTTGGAAATAATGATGACATTAATGAGAGAGCTAGTGTTGTTGTGAATTGAAAAAATAAGAAGTCCCACATTCGAGGGATATCTCACACTAGTAGGGTATATAAGGTGGAGGTATGGACCTTGGGGTGTGCCCCAATTTTGTGAAGGAGGAAGAACGCAAGCAAAGTTGACCACCTCACACGCGCGCGCGCGCCGCCGTTTGTCCGGTCGGGCCGGCCTTGGGGTTGGGCTTGGGCCTTGGCTTTGTGGTGTATTATTTTTTAGTAAATGAAAAATTAATAAATTATTTATTTAATTAATTTTAAAATGAATGCTTGCGTTTTATCTCTTATTGACGTTAATTACGTAACTGCCCTCTACCGAGTCTACTTTGGATATCTGATCCAGTCTTCCCTTCCAGATTTTGTGCGTCTGCTTTGCTCGGTCAAAACCTTAAACTTTGGTGCCACGTAATTGCTGTTGCCCGGTCAAAACTCAGAGTCAAAACCCTAAGTTTGGAGCGCACATTTTGGTAGTCAAACGCGCACGTTTTCTGATTGTTTGGAGCGCACGTTTGGTGTATCGGAGCTAATGGATCACACCATTTTCTCTAATCCAGTTGCGGATTTCCTCTATAAATAGAGGGTTCTCCTCAGTTGGAAAAACACACCAAAAGCTCTCCGTATCTGAGGCTTTTCTCTCTTCTTCTTCTTCTTCTCTTTCTTTCGAGTGGTCTTAGTGCCATATTACGAGTGGCAGTCAATCGACTGCCATATTGAGGGTGTAATTCTAGAACGGTTTTTCTACGGTGCAGTAGAATTCCGATACAGTGATCTGGGCTGTTTTATCCTGGGGACTTCGTGGTTGATAGTCTGCCTTGCACAATTTTGGGCAATGCCTCGAAATGGCATTTGAAAATGGCATTTGCACTATCATATGTCTCTATGTAGACGACTTACTCATATTTGGTTCAAATATTCATGCTATAAATAATGTGAAATCACTGTTGAGTAACAACTTTGATATGAAAGACCTCGGAGAAGCGAGCATAATCCTTGGAATCAAGATTACTAGGTCAGAAAAGGGAATTTCTTTGGATCAATCTCACTATGTTGAAAAGATCCTAAAGAAATATAATTACTTTGACTATAAACCTGCTTGCACACCATATGATCCAAGTGTGAAACTTTTCAAGAACACTGGAGAAGATGTTAGACAAACTGAATATGCGAGCATCATTGGCAGCCTCAAGTATGCCACTGATTGCACTAGACCCGACATTGCCTACGTCGTGCGATTGTTGTGTAGGTTTACTAGTAGACCTAGTATGGAGCATTGGCATGCTATTGAAAGAGTCATGAGATACCTTAAAAGGACCATGAGTCTCGAATTACATTATCAAAGATTTCCTGCTGTCCTTGAAGGATACAATGATGCTGACTGGAACACTTTATCAGATGACTCCAAATCAACTAGTGGCTATATTTTCAATATACCCGGTGGTGCTGTATCTTGGAAATCGAAGAAACAGACGATACTGGCTCAGTCAACTATGGAGTCTGAAATGATAGCACTAGCTACTGCTAGTGCAGAAACAAGCTGGTTGAGATGCTTGCTAGCTGAGATCCCTCTATGGGTAAAACCTTTGCCAGCTGTGTTGATCCACTGCGATAGTACCGCGGCTATTGCAAAGACTGAGAACCGTTATTACAACGGTAAGAGACGACAAATACGTCGTAAGCGCACAGTTAGAGAATTACTCTCTAAAGGAGCTGTTATAGTGGATCATGTACGCACTGATGAAAATTTAGCAGATCCTTTGGCGAAAGGATTAGCTAGAGAGAAAGTCCTAAATACATCCAAAAGGATGGGACTAATGCCTATAGATCAATGAGTCACTTATGATGGTAACCCGACCTAAAAGACTGGAGATCCCAAGAATTAGGTTCAATGAGTAATAACAAGTCATAGTGATATGAGATGAACATGATATATTAGATATGAGAGAAGCATGATTCCTGAAGCAATATAAGGATGAGATAATAGAAACTCTTAATGAGATCTATACTCCATGTGGAGTGGAGTACCTAGCTACAGGAGTACTCTTGATAGACTCACCTATGTGAATGTGGAAGTGGGGGCCACTTCCTATGGAATTTTGAGGCAGAATTTCTAGAGCATTCACTATACTGGGATACACGTGCATGGCCTTAAATGCACGGGCTTGTGAGAATACACCCAATGAAAAGGTTATGTGTGGATTTGATGTCAGAGATAGAGTTCAAGACTACGAGTCACTCTTGCTGAATCTGAATCTTACTTGCTATGCAAATGTTCAAGTCAAGAGACACCTTTGTTTATGCGCAATCTTATAGAAGCGTTTGACGCTATTTCTGAAACCTCTTTTTTAAATTCAAGTGGGGGATTGGCTTTGGCTTAGTGGTGTATTATTTTTTAGTAAATGAAAAATTAATAAATTATTTATTTAATTAATTTTAAAATGAATGCTTGCTTTTTATCTCTTATTGTTACGTTAATTACGTAACTGCCCTCCACCGAGTCTACTTTGGATATCTGATCTAGTCTTCCCTTCTTGATTTTGTGCGTCTGCTTTGCCCGGTCAAAACCCTAAACTTTGGTGCCACGTAACTACTGTTGCCCGGTCAAAACTCAGAGTCAAAACCCTAAGTTTGGAGCGCACGTTTTGGTAGTCAAACGCGCACGTTTTCTGATCGTTTGGAGCGCACGTTTGGTGTATCAGAGCTAATGGATCGCGCCATTTTCTCTGATCCAGTTGTGGATTTCCTCTATAAATAGAGGGTTCTCCTCAGTTGGAAAAACACACCAAAAGCTTTCCGTATCTGAGGCTTTTCTCTCTTCTTCTTCGTCTTCTTCTTCGCTTTCTTTCGAGTGGTCTTAGTGCCATATTACGAGTGGCAATCAATCGACTGCCATATTGAGGGTGTAATTCTAGAGCGGTTTTTCTATGGTGCAGTAGAATTCCGATACAGTGATCTGGACTGTTTTATCCTAGGGACTTCGTGGTTGATAGTCTGCCTTGCACAATTTTGGGCAGTGCCTCGAAACGTCTTAAAGAGAGCGACCTAGTTCGCGACTCAACTCAATAATATTTTCGGTGGCATAATTGTTTTTTCAAAGTTTTTCAAAATTAAAAATTAACATAATCAGTGTCTGATCACGACCTATGAGTCATAAAAACCTTCATGTTGCGACATAAATCTCAATTTTTTTAAAAAACTCTGTTTTCTGTTATCTAAAAATCAAACCATGTTTCCATAATTAGATTTTATAGGTGTATATCAAACCAAGTGAACTGCAGGTTTTGCTGGTTTGCTTTGTAGGAAGCACAATTATCTACGTACCATAGCAATGTTAGGCTATGTGACGTTTGGAGATAATTTGAAGTCTCAAATCACATTAAATCTACCCATGAAATACAATAAGTAGTAAAATAGCAATATATACCATAATAATTAATCCTCTCACTAAGTATGCTATCACAATCATTCCAATAATCAACGCTATTGAGGACAAATGACATCTATGCAAGAGAAGACCTATTAGCGTTCTCATTAGAACAACCATTGTGTTCAGCAGTTTAATTATGACACTATTTATTCCCTTTTTTGGATACATAATGGCGTTTATTGTTGCTTTCTTGAGTGTGGCAATCTCATGTTGCCTCTTCTATTTAATGATACACAAAGCTGCTAGGCGATTTGGTTTAGAGTTGATCATAATCATAGGAATTCTGATCATTGGTACATTTTTTGGAATACAGGGCACCTACATCTCACTTATGCAAATAGTAAATCACATAAAGCCATGAAGAAGGTTTATATGTAAGGTTTCAATGTAAGCATTTATCGTTGTTTTTTATCATTGTTAAGAGTTATAATAATAAGTTACGAAGGTTTAGTCTTGATTATATGGGATCAGTCGCTCGACCTACTTGTACTACTCTCTTAATCTAGTAATATAAATATGGGGACCACTACATATTGTAGAGTATCCCATTACATTATTCTCATATCTCATTTCTTTCTACAATCAAACATTAAATGACTATACCAAACAAATCCTGATAAGTTGGTTGGGGTATTCAGAACAAGTTCATACTAAACTCCAAGTGTATATTAAATTAGCACCAAATATGATGCTATACAGAAATAATCAAAGTCTCTCTCAGTGGATGGTAGCAAGTATATGATGTTGTATGATAATTAAGGCCATCTCTTGCAGCAGAACTTAACTAGATTCTTGAAAACTGGGTTCCCTATTAAAGGAGGATATTGTAGGTGTAAAGTGTAAAATCGTTTTTATATATATGAATTTATTCTTATTCATAATCTTAAAATAATAATTGAGAAATGATTTGTAGGAATTATTTCCAAGAAATAAAAAGATATAGGTTCATTTGTAGGACTCATTTTAAGTTCTTAAGAAGTTACATCATTTGAGTGAAAAATTTAAAAGTTGGTTTGATATACACTTGGAGTTACATCATTTGAGGTTGAAATCAATGTCTGATTTTTTTTTCTTTGAAAATGCAATATTTAATTATGATGTTAATCTGATTCTTATATGTTTTTGGTTTTAGATGCCAAATATTAAATCGAATATTCTATCAGACAAAGACTCATAACCATTTGTTGAAACTGATCCAACAGGAAGATATGGAAGATACAATGAAGTCCTTGGATCAGGTTCTTCTAAAAAAGTGTACAAAGCATTTGATCAAAAAGAAGGAACAGAAGTAGCTTGGAATCAAGTTAGACTAAAGAACTTCACTAATGACCCTACAATGGTTGAAAGATTATACTCTGAAGTTTGATTGCTTAGAACCATAAAAAATAAAAACCTCATTACTCTTTATAGTTTTTGGAGGGATGAAGAACATAACACATTCAATTTCATCATTGAGGTTTGTACTAGTGGAAATTTGAGGGAGTATAGGAAGAAACATAAGCATGTGAATATTAACTTGCCCCTTGTGTGGTTCCAACAAATAATTTAAGTCCAGTGACACTTCAAACGAATTTGTCAAAACTAACATAGGACAACCATATATAAACCAATTCTATCGATCCTAGCACTCCAAGCCAAGTTTAATTTATTAGACATGATACTAGAGATAGCAGCACATTCACATGCAAATAAATTAAAAATAATCAGTGGTCAATCAATAAATCACCTTTGTTGAATCGATAATCCCAACAGACATTAAATATTAATTCAACCAGAAAGCTCACAAGAACTATATAAGCATGAAGTAAAATAACAATATCAGATATGAACTAGTTGGAAATTAACTTGAAGATGAAAAATTCCATATCAGTTTTTTGCTCTTTCACTATCTTTTCTCTGAATATGAAAATAGAAGAAAGAAACACATGAGATTCAATCAATGAAACTTCAAATCAATTTTAAAATTTAAAAAATGAAAATAAATCAAATGATTCAACCAACAAAAATTGCTAATAGAGGAAAAACGATTGTTACTTAGTTGTGAATCACTGGATCGTTGAATCGTAAATCGCTGAATCGTGAGAGAAATCCGATTGAAGGAAAACGATTGAAGAGAAAATCGAAGGAATCGATTGAATAGGGAAATGGAAGAAAGGGAACAATTTCTATGTTGTTAAAGGGAAATAGGAAGAAATCCAGGAAAAAAATTCTGAGATGGAAATGGGAAAGAGAGGGAATACGTATTATTGTGCTATTTGGGGGAATAAGTGAATATTGTTTTGGGTGAATAGATGAATATTTGGGTGAATATTTGAGAATTAAAAATAACTAAAATGGATAAATACAATTAGTCTTTAAGAGATGAATTCAAAATTATCCATCAAAGCAAAAATCATTGAGAAATTGATTTTTACTTATCAATATAGTTGTTGTTTATAAAATGATATAATTACTAGAATCTACGTCTCTCGTTTAGATTTTATAGAAAAGTTTTTTAATTTTATCATCAGTGATTTATTTTGTTCTGTATATATCAATGTTAATAAATTATAATTAGTATATAAATGTCGTTAATTTTATCATTAGTGACTCATTTTGTCCCAAGTATATCAACAAAACTATATTAAATTAGAAATATACTAGCTTCGTGGCTAAATAAAAGCTTCTATTCCAAATTTCATTCTTACGGTGTAACTAATGTGTTCATTTTGCATTAAAAAATGACTAAAATGTCATTTGTGTATTGATGTATTCAATAATGAATTTTCATATTCTAAGATAAATTAGTAGTATTAATTAGGGTTATGTTTGGAAAAAAAATAATAAATGCATCTAATAAATTGAATATGAACTTATAATAAGGGACAATTTTTTTTTGTCAATAAGTGCTTATAATTAGGATAGAGGTAGTAGAAGAATTATAGAAAAATTGAATTAAACATAGTTTTGAATAATTGATAATGTTGTCATGTGTATGATAATTATTTTCAACTTTTTATCAGTAAGAATTTGCTATGTGTATGATTGTTATTTTGAAATTTTTATCAAAGATAATAACTTGTCTAGTTTGTGATAGTTTAATATTTTTAGTAATAACTTGCCTATTGTACGAGATATTTAACAAAATAATAATAGTGAGAACATGTCACATGTATAATTATCAATTTCATCGATGACAACTTTTCCCATATATAATAATAAATTTAAAATTTTTATTTATGACAACTTGTCTTATGTTTGATACTTTAAATTCATCAATAACACTCTATCACATGTATAATAGTTATTAAATTTATTTTGTCATTATAATTTGTGCATTGTAGTTATTTTCAATTTTTTATCCGGAAGACATGTCTCATATGTGTTTCCACCTATAGTGATTAAATAATTTCTCTTAGTAACATCTTTAGTAATATAAAAAGTAAATCATAAGTAATCTTAATAAATAATAGTTATAAGTTAGTAATATAAAAAGTAAATCATAAGTAATCTTAATAAATAATAGTTATAAGTTAGTGTCTTCTTAAAGTAGATTTTTTATGTAAAGAATCGTGTAAAGTTGTTTTAGACAATTATATCGCAATATTTGATGAGTTGTCACTCCATTTACTTCATTCATTTTAGTTTTCGGTTTTCTTTCATTGAATTGGTGGTACAATATTTTTTTTTACAAGTTTTATGGTATTATCAAAAATAGATTTGCTGAATAGTTTGTTTAATAATTTTCTATAATTTATTTATTTAGACATTATTATAGTATGATTAAATTAAAAATTTTAGTATATTTATCTATTCAATTTTGAGCTCAGTAATTAAATAATTTTTTTTTATAATTTAAATTAAAATTTAAATTAAAATCGTAACAAAATATTTTATTTTAAAATAACTTCACATAAAATTTAAAAATTTGGTGGTTAAATCTAAAATATGATCAAACTTATTTATAAAACTATTGATAATTTAATTTAAAAGTATCAAAATATATTAATTTTCAAATGTACTAAATAAATCTTTTATTATTTTATTTTATTTTTTCATATTGATTTTACATATGCTTTTGCTGTGGGGGATTACTGAGCAATCTAAATTCCAATAATGTCCCTCTACTTGCTGCGGTTGGTTCGATTTTTGGAAGGACAATTTGATAATTTGAAAAACTTCTTAAGAAAACTAAGTAGATTGGACATCTATGTAAAATTTAACACCTTCTTTAAATTCTATTTTTCTGTTTCAATTACCATCGAATGTACTATTCACTCTTGATTTAGTCATTCACTCGTGTGACTTGCTTATTATCACACCAACCTTCGTTGACATATTCAATTAGTAATTAATTAATGAATACGTTTTCCTTGAGAAATTAAGACAATTTAATGAACACTATCAAATATTTCTTCTAAATGAAGACTTTGTACTATTTATACATAAACCCTCTTTTAAAATGATTATTAGTGTGATACATGCATTAAAAAATGATTCCACAATGAAGACTGCATTAACCACGTTCTACCAAAAGTGGCTGTTTGAAACGTGTAAGGTAATGAATTAGATTAATCGGTGATTAATCTCGTGAATGGTTGATGATGCATGCCAAAAGATACAAATATTGGGGTTTTATCTCACAATACATTCAACTAAGTCCGAAAGAGCCAAGCAAAGTACAAGTGCAATAAAACAGAAATAGAAAATAGAAAAAGTAGACAAAATTTAGTGTGGTATGACATAATTGCATGACAAAATATTTCCTTACTCAACTTGCAATTTTTATCAAAATAAATTGCAAAGTCATACAATTTTTATATGAATAAAAAATAAAACTCAAATTAACTATTTATATTTATAATAATTCTTGAGCTTAATGGTAGTGCACTCACAAGCAATATGAGTCATTGATTTTATAGTTTTGAAAAGATTGGTGTTGTAGTTATAAGATAAGATCAATTGTAACTATGTATTTTCAATGTAAAATTGATTTACAGTTCACTATCTTTTTTTTCTCATAACTCTTCACTTTTTTCTTCTTTCACATTATTCAATGTGAGACTTGGATGAGTTCTACTCTGGCAGTGCATATACTCCTTTCACTCAAAGTCTCACATTTCTTTATTTTGTTTTCAACTTCATCATCACATAATAGAAGGTTATTTTCATAACTAATTAACCACATTTGTAGAATGAGTACTCTTCAACTTTTTTCTTCTTCTTCTTTATTATAAAAACATTTTGTCTTCTCTATATGTTTCGCAAATTCTTCTTAAATTTTAGAGATTTGACTCATCTAAAGTGAAAAGTTGTTAAAATGAGTGAATCAATGATATATTATAACCACCCATGTTTGTGTGCACATAATGTCAGCCACTTATTTAATCATCAATAGTTGATATTACTCATCTCATTCTCTAAAATGATTTATTTTAGAAGAACCAAATCCAAATTCTAAACACGTATCAATAATGGTAATTACCACTCTCAATGAACTAGTGACATTAGACACTTTCAACATAATGATTCACCGCATAATGCTCCCAACGTAGAAATGGTCTTTTTTTTTGGTCTTAGAAGAACGTCATAATTAATTCTCACAACTGCGAAGTCTCGTGTTCGAATCCGGACGTTCAACCTGACAATATCGGCATTTTTCAATTAACTAAGACTTAAGAACACGTAGAAATGGTCTTTTAATTCAAAAGAATAATAAAGGCAATCACTCATTTTCAAAAATATGTATTGCAAGCCAAACATATTTTAGCTATTCCTAGGATTTTTTTTATATTATTTCTCTGAAATTAAACATTAACCAAACATTTTTTGTTGGAAATGATGATGATATTAATAAAAGATTGTTGGAAATGATGATGATATTAATGAGAGTTAGTTGGTGCGAATTGAAAAAATAAGGAAGTCCCACATAGGAGGGATGACACACTAGTAGTGTTTATAAGGTGGAGTCATGACAATTGGGGTGTGCCCCAAGGGGTACCACAATTTTGTGAAGGGGTGAGAACACATGCAAAATTGACCACCCCACATGCGCCGCCTTCGTCCGTCTGGCCGGCTCGGCCGGGCTTGGGCTTGAGCTAAGTGGTGTATTATTTTTTAGTATCTAGAAAATAAAAAATTTATTTATTTATTTCTAATAATAAATGCATGAGCTTTTATCTCATCGATACGTCTGCCCTTCCCCCCGATTTCGCGCATCAGTTTGCCCAATCAAACCCTAGCTTTCAATTTTTTTTGTGGACTCGCGCATCAGTTTATTGCCCTGTCAAAACCCTAGAAAAATTCAAAGTGCACGTTTATGTGGATTTGGTCTAATGGATCACACATTTTTATCTCATCCAGTTGGAGATTTCCTCTATAAATTAAGGAATCTCCTCAGTTGGAAAAGACACCAAAAGTTCTCTGAAATCTGAGACTTTTCTCTACTTCTCCCATTTTCTTCTTTTTCTTCTCTTTCTTTCGAGTGGTCGTAATACCATATTACGAGTGGCGGTCATTTGACTGCCATATTGAGGGTGTAATTCTAGAATGGTTTTCTACGATGCAGTGGAACTCCGATATAGTGTATCTGGACAGTTTTATCGTGGGGACTTCGTGGTTGATAGTCTGCCTTGCACAATTTGGGCTGTGCCGTGACTCAACCCAGTCATATTTTCGGTGGCATAAATTGATTTTTAAACAATTTTCGAAACTAAAAAAATAACAATTTTATGATGTTTCATTCTGCCATGTCTACCGACGAAATTACGGGGACAGGTTCTTCTGCTTTTGATTTCAACAAACCGTTTTGGTTTGAAGGATGTCACTTCAAACGATGGAAACAAAATATGTTATTTTTCTTAACCATGAAAAGGATGCCAACGTTTTAAAGGATGACATTCCTCTTGTTCCAGAAACAGGTGAACAAACAGAAAATGATAAGAAAGCTGCTGAATTAACCAAATGGGAACATAATGATTACTTATGTAGAATTATATTCTTAATGGACTTGTTGATGATTTGTGTGACTACTATAGTTCCAGCAATACTGCTAAACAGGTTTGGGATGTTCTAAGTAAGAAATATGATACTGAGGAAGCTGGAGCCAAAAAGTATGCTGTTAGTCGCTACCTGAAATATCAAATGAAAGATCAGTCAGTCCCATGAAATCCAAAAAATTGCTCACGAGATCATCTTTGAAGGTATGTCCCTAAATGAACAGTTACAAATTGCTGTTATGATTGACAAACTGCCCCCTACTTGGAAAGATTATAAAAATTCTCTCAGGCATCAAACAAAAGAATTCTCTCTAGAAAGTCTGATAACCCACCTCAGAATTGAGGAAGAATCCCGTAAGCAAGACCAAAAAGATGAAGTTCTTCTTGTTACAAATAACAAGAAAAAGAAATTTATCGGAGCAGTTATGAAGCCAAACGACAACCAACTTAAGAATCAGAATCACACTATAAGGAATAACAACAAGAATGGGAACCCGCCAAAGGTCCCAATTATAAGGCATTCATTAAGAACCTCCTAGAAATAACCCTATCCCTTAATAAGGCAGGGTTTACTCAGTCTATAGGAGCAGATTTGTACACTATTTCTAAAAATGGTATTTTTGTTGGGAAAGGGTACGCCACTGATGGCATGTTTAAATTGAATGTTGAAATTAATAGTATGTCTCCTTCTGCTTACATGTTGTGTGATTTTAATATTTGGCATGCTAGACTCTGTCATGTGAACAAACATGTGATTTCAAACTTAAGTAACTTAGGCCTAATTCCAAAGTTATCTTTAAATGATTTTGAAAAATGTGATTTTTGCAGTCAAGCTAAAATAACAAAGAGTTCACATAAATAAGTAGTTAAAGAGTCTGAGCCTTTAGATTTAATACACTCCGATATATGTGAACTTGATGCGATGTTAACAAGAAATGGAAAGCGTTATTTTATTACTTTTTTTGACGATTGCTCTGACTATACTTTTGTATATCTAATGAAAAATAAATGTGAAATGCTTGACATGTTTAAGATCTTAATAACTGAAATTGAAAATCAATTTAGTAAAACGATTAAGAGGTTTCGTAGTGATAGAGGAACAAAGTATGATTCTGGTTTATTTAATGAGTTTTATAAAACGCAAGGAACTATAAATGAAACCACTGCACTTTATTCACCTGAAATGAATGGTAAAGCTGAAAGAAAGAATAAAGCTCTTACTAAACTAGTTGTTGCTATTATGCTTAACTCTGGTGCTACATCTCATTGGGGGGGGAATTATTTTGACTGTTTGCTATGTTTTGAATAGAGTTCCTAAATCTAAAAATAAAACATCTTTGTATGAGATAGTGAAGAAAAGACAACTGAACTTGTCTTATTTTTGAACTTGGGGCTGTCTGGCTTATGTTAGAATTCTCGATCCTAAGCGAATTAAACTCACCAGTAGAGCATATGAATGTGTATTCATTGGGTATGTAGTAAACAACAAAGCTTATAGGTTTTATGACCTAAATGCAAAAGTGATCATAGAGTCAAATGATGTTGACTTCTATGAAAATAAATTTCCTTTCAAATCGAGAAATAGTGGGGGCAGTGAACCAAGTCACGTTCCTATAACAAGAAGCACTGAAAGCAGCAAACAAGGCAAAACAAAAACTCGAAGAAGTAAGAGAGTTAGAGTTGCTAAAGATTATGGACCCGAATATACGACATATACTTAGAAGAGGATCCTGCAAATCTTATTGAAGCTTGTCATCATTGGATGCAGATTTATGGCAAGAAGTTATAAATGATGAAATGGATTCTAGAGTCTAACATGACCTGGCATTTAGTAGACTTGCCTCCTGATCGCAAACCAATAGATTGTAAATGGATTTTGAAAAAGAAACTAAAACTCAATGGAACCGTTGATAAATACAAGACACGCCTTGTAGACAAAGGTTTAAGACAAAGAGAAAATATAGATTTCTTTGACACCTTTTCACCGGTCTCTAGAATTACATCCATTAGGGTACTGATTTCTCTAGCAGCTATTCGTATCTTGGTGATACACCAAATGGATGTCAAAACAACATTTTTAAATGGTGACTTGGAAGAATAAATCTATATGGAACAACCTGAAGGTTTTGTAATTCATGGACAAGAAGACAAGGTCTATAAGTTAGATAAATCTCTGTATGGTATAAAACAAGCTCCTAAGCAATGACATTAGAAGTTTGATAACTTGATTATATTGAACGAGTTTAAAGTGAATGAAAGTGACAAATGTATTTATTACAAATTTGTAAATGGCATTTGCACTATCATATGTCTCTATGTAGACGACTTACTCATATTTGGATCAAACATTCATGCTGTAAAAATTGCGAAATCATTGTTGTGCAACAACTTTGATATGAAAGATCTCGGAGAAGCGAGTGTAATGCTAGGAATCAAGATTACTAGGTCAGAAAAGGGAATTTCTTTGGATCAATCTCACTATGTTGAATAAATACTTTGACTGTAAACATGTTTGCGCACCATATGATCCAAGTGTGAAACTTATCAAGAACACTGGTGAAGGTGTTAGACAAACTGAATATGCGAGCATCATTGGCAGCCTCAAGTATGCCACTGACTATACTAGACCTGACATTGCCTACGTCGTGGGACTGTTGTGCAAGTTTACCAGTAGACCTAGTATGGAGCATTGGCACGCTATCGAAAGAGTCATGAGATACCTAAAAAGGACCATGAGTCTCAGATTACATTATTAAAGATTTCCAGTCGTTCCTGAAGAATACAGTGATGCTGATTGGAACACCTTATCAGATGACTCAAAAGTTTCCAGTGTCTATATTTTTAGTATAGTCGCTGGTGTTGTATGGAGTCTGAAATGATAGCACTGCTAGTGAAGAAGCGAGTTGGTTGAGATGCTTGCTAGCTGAGATCCCTTTATGGAAAAAACCTATGCTAGATGTGTTGATCCACTGCGATAGTAACACAGCTATTGCAAAAATTGAGAATGGTTACTACAACAATAAGAGACGACAAATACGTCGTAAGCACAACACGGTTAGAGAGTTATTTTTTAAAGGAGCTATTATTATAGATCACATATGCACTATTGATAATTTGGCAGATCCTTTGACGAAATGATTAGCTAGAGAGAAAGTCCTAAATACATCCAAAAGGATGGGACTATCGCCTATAGATAAATAAGTCACTCATGATGGTAACCCGACCTAAAAGACTGGAGATCCCAAGAATTAGGTTGAATGGGTAATGATAAGTCATAGTGATATGAGATGAACATGTTATTATATCTCAAAGAAGTATGATTCCTAAAGCGATGAAATGATGAAGTAATTACAAGAGTACTCTTGATAGAATCACCTAGTGGGGCCGTCTTCTTCTTCTTCTTCTTTAGTAATATTTCGATGGCATAAATTGATTTTTAAATAGTTTTCGAAACTAAAAAAAATAACGCTTTTCTTATATTTTCCTGAGAATAAAATTTTTAGCTTTATGTTCCTGAAAAGGTTAATCCTAAGACTTAATTTTTAATACTTGAAACAAACATTCCATAAGAACTTTTGAAATAAAAAACATATAAAAACTTTTAGACTCTTTTACTTGTACTCTGAATAACTCCCTCTAGTTTTTCACAGTAAAGTTAGACTTTTTTTTATCCTCCCAACTGTATCTTCACAAAAAGAAAAAAAATGACCAACTCTATCTTCACAATTACACATATTTTTATCCTCCCAACTCTATCTTCTACACCTAGTACACATCTCCCATGAACCCCAATGGTAAATGTCTTGGAACCGATTTTTAGATTCAAAAACCTCCTAAAAACATATACTCTTAAATAATAGATATTATTCACATGTGTAATCAAAAAATAAATTAGTATGAAACTGTAAGAGAGAATAATACACTGTTTAAGAATATGCTAAAGATCTTTAACCCTAGTTGTCTCTTCTCCTTTTATAGTCGAATCTTCCTTGGGAAATGGGCCTCCCCAATCTAGAGACATTTACACCATCCAAGTCCTTGTGGTGTCATAGTCGTTTTAAGGGCGAATAGGTGCACAAATGTGTCACTTGTCTGCTATACAGTTGCACGGTCAATTAATCCTGTCTTAGGGCAGACTAGGTACACGGACGCACCACATGGTCTGAGTGATGGGATGTACAAATGCCACTCAGTCATTCATACAGAGATGAGTTGTCAAAGCTTAGTGTCACATCATTCTATGTGTTGGGTTGCGTCCTCCTAGAGTCCAATGAATCCAATCCAAACATTCTTATTTTGGGCCATTGTTTGTCCTCTCTGTCTTGGATACTCCATCCAGTCCATAGTCCATAAAGCGGCAAGTCCTTTAGGGCGTAGGCATTTTTCTTGCTACTCGAACCTCCTTCTAGCTACTTCCCATCCCAAGCATATTTGAGTAGAAGAGTTCACCGATCTCCAGTTCCCGTAGTCTTGGATCTTTAAACCCTTAAGTATGACCCAATTGAGGAGTTCACAAGTCCTATGTTCTTATATTTTTAACATCTTTTGTTGCGACTAAGTGGAAGAGTCCACAAGTCTTCTGCTCTTGGATTCTTCACTTCTTTAGGTGCGTTCGAGTGGTGGACACATCTTTGGGTGAGACCAAGTGGAGGAATCCACAAGTCTTCAGCTCTTAGATTCTTCACATCTTTGAGTGCAACTGAGTGGAGGACGTATCTTCAGGTGAGACCGAGTGGAGGAGTCCACAAGTGTTATGCTCTTGGATTCTTCACATCTTCGGGCATGACCGAGTGGAGGAATCCATAAGACTTATGCTCTTGAGGTCTTCACATCTTCTGGTACGACTAAGTGGAGGACGCATCTTTGGGTGAGACCGAGTGGAGGAGTCTACAAGTCTTATGCTCTTGGATTCTTCACATATTCGGGTGCCACTGAGTAGAGAAGTCCAAAAGTCTTATGCTATTGAATTCTTCACATCTTTGGGTGCAACCAAATGGAGGACGCATCTTCGAGTGAGATCGAGTAGAGGAGTCCATAACTTTTATGCTCTTAGATTCTTCACATCTTTGGATGCGATCGAGAGGAGGAGTCCACAAGTCATGCTCTTGAATTCTTTACATCTTTGGGTGCTATCGAGTGGATGCCGCATATTCGGGTGAGACCGAGTGAAGGAGTCCACAAGTCTTATGCTCTTGGATTCTTCACATCTTCAGGTGCGACCGAGTGGAAGAGTCCATAAGTCTTATGCTCTTGAATTCTTTACATCTTTGTTGTTGTTGTTGTTGTTGTTGTTGTTGTTGTGTTATGTCCAGTCTTTAGAGAAAACTGTGCAAACAACCTCTGGGGAAATGGTATCCTCTATTGGTTCTACAAAACCTAATTCTCTTTTATCATTTCTAGTGACACCATAAATCATTGATGCCATCTTACTTCTGTCAATGTCATTTTTCAAAAAAAATTTGAAATGATAATTTATACTTAACCTCTGTAGGTTCAAAATTGTTATCCTCTGTACGTTCAAAATTGTTATTCTTTGTAAGTTCATAATTGTTATAACTTTTAACCAAACTTTTTCTTTTAAGTTCTTCAAAGTTTCTCTCAAGAAGATGATGTCTATCAGTTAATTCATTGTTACTCTCTCTTAACATTTTCAGTTTTAAAGACAAGGATTGATTATTATTTAAAAAATCCCTCAAGGCAGTAACAAGATCAATTCGAGAAAAATTGGAAGATACCTCAACTTTTTCGTCACAATCTGAGTCAGAGTCTGATTGTGTGTTGGCCACCAGTGCCATGTTTATGTATTCCTCATCATTATAGTCTTCTAAGTCTTCCCGTGTGATGAGACCCTCTTTTTTAAACTTTTTTTTCGTTCTTTTGATTTTTACTTTCAAGTTTGGGAATTCAGACTTAAAATGTCATGATTTGTTACATTCGTAGCATATGATTTTCTTTTTATCAATTGTTGTTTCTTTGTTTTGAAATTCCTTGAAGTCCATTCGAGGAAAATATTTCTTTTTATGCCATATATGCTGAATTCTTCTTGTAATGAAAGATAGTTCTTCAGCCTCTAAGTCCTCATTTTGTTCATCTAACTCATCATTATTTTCATCCTCTGATTCATCAATTACTTGAGAGGCTTTCTTTTCTTCTGATCTAAGAGCAAATGATTTTTGCTTTTTCTTTGGCTCATTATCTGCTATTTATATTTCATGTGATCGAAGTGAACTTATGAGTGCTTCCAAAGGCAAACTGTTTAGGTTCTTTACCTCTTGTATGGCTATGATTTTTGGTCTCAATTTACTTGGGAGACTTCAAAGAATTTTCTTTACGTGGTTTATTGTAGTATAGCTTTTCTCCAAAATCTTTAGACATGAAACCAATGTTTGAAATCTTGAAAACATTGTTTCAATTTTTTCCTCTTCTTCCATTTCGAATAATTCATATTTTCTTACAAGAAGATTTGCCTTTGCTTCTTGTACTTGTTTGTTTCCTTCATATGTTAAAACTAGAGCATAAAATATGCTCTTGGTCGTTTCTTTGTTTGTGCATTTGTCAAATTCTTTAAATGTAATTACATTCATCATAAAGGTTCTTGCTTTATGATGCATTTTATATTTATTTTTCTGTTCAGTACTCAATAGTTTTTCTAGAAACTTCAGTGCCATCATCATTTGTTGGGGCAATGTATCCTTCTTCAATAAAATCCCATAATTATGAGTCTTAGGAGATAAAGAAACTTTGTAATATGTCTCTCCAACATTTGAAGCGTTTTCCATCAAAAAGTGGGGGTCTGTTAATATTTCCTCCAACGGCTTCTTTACCAAGATTAGTCACGATAGAAACAAAATATTGGATCTTTTCTCAACATTGTTAAGTGCTCAGCCATTGAGATTGAAGTTTGATACCGATTGAAGTTTCATTAACACAAGAAATGGGGATTTGAGTTGTGTTATGGTTTGTTAAAATTGTTTTTGAAATTTAATTGTACTTAATGATCAAAGCAATTTAGACAATAAAATTAAAGAGAAGAAGAAGAATCACACAAATATTTTTATACTTGTTTGCCTCCAATCTAGCTAGCTACGTCCAGTACCTTCACTTGAAGGATTTCTTCCAGTAATTCAACCTAAATTACAAAAACCACTTTACCTCACCCAGTTAAGTCTACTCGACCACGTTAGGGAAAAACAACAGCCACTAATAGGCCAATTTACATGTCTTTGTTTGGTTTGTGTTTGACTTTCAATGAAAGGATATGTATGTGTCTAACACTATCTAACACTTAATATGCATTTGTATTTGTACAAGTGCTTATTATTCAAATGATAAATATTCCAAGTCTAAAATTACTTCAAAGTGTTTGATGTTGTTTATCAATTCTGTCCAAACTTTTTTCTCAACATTTTGTGCAAAGTACTGTTTAGGTTCTTTGTATGTTGTTTTTTTAAATCTTATCTTTTTTTCTTCTATTATGTTGAACCAGGGAAGGAACCCTTTTATATTGATCCTCGAACAAGTGTCTTGCTTCAGTTTGAATTGAAACATTGCCTTGTTTCAGTTTCGTTCAGTTCTGAAATGGTTTGTCTTAGTGCAATACTTCAATTTTTACTTTCGACTGTTACTACAAATTTCAAATTGTTTTTTGCCGATGTTAGTGTTGATTTCCTTGGCAAACTGTTAATGCCAATTAAAAAGAATACTCAGACAACATTTCCATTCAGAGTAGTTTGGTAAGTTATTGACTGGAACATTTCTTTGTAATTTTCCAAGTTTTTTTTTTTTTTTTTTTTTTTTTTTTTTTTTTTTTTTTTTTCTGAATTATCACACTTTCCTATATCAGAGGCAAACTTTGTCTGATTCAGAATCTGATTTGGAGTCTACTAGATTTTATCGAAATCAAATCTTCCAAGTCAGACACATATTCTAGAATCATTGACCATCATCAAAGGCATTGACTTTTTCAGAGGCGTTGACTTTTTGACAATTAAATTTGATGCATTGACTTTTTCAGTTGGTTGACTTTTGTTAGGTGTGTTGACTTTTTTTAGAGTCAGAAGCAGGAAAGTCAGAGTCAGTGTTGGATAGGCAAATAGGCAAAATCCTACTTGTATTGAATAGGTTCCAAAAGCAGAGGGATGTTGAATTATCACAGTGAGTGTCATTTTACCAGACTTAGCGCTTCAGAGTTAGGTATTAGAATTAGCGCATTAGAGGCAGCGCATTGGAGGCAGCACATTTGAAGCAGCGCGTTAGAGGCACGCTTCTTCTGGTCGTGTTTCCTTCTTCTGGTCATGTTTGTTCCTCAGGTTCTGTTTTTTTTTTCTCAGGTCATGTTTCTTCATTTGGCTTCTTTGTTTTATCTGTTTCCTCTGATTGTTCTGTTTTGTGTGTTTCCTCTTATCTGTGTGTTTCCTTTGATTCTTGTTGATTCCTCTGATTAGTGCGTTTCCTTTGAATATGTTGTATCCTCTGATTATGTTGTATCTTCTGATTCTATTGTATCATTTGATTATGTTGTATCCTCTAATTCTACTGTATCCTCTAATTTCTGTTGTATCCTCTAATTCTTTTGTATCCTCTAATTTTATTGCATCCTCTGATTTCTATTGTATCCTCTGATTCTATTTTAACCTATGATTCTTTTGTTTCCTCTGATTTTACCTGTTTCCTCTGATTTTACTCGTTTCCTCTAATTTTACTCGTTTCCTCTGGGTCTGGAATTTACCTATATGTTCTATTTTTCTGCACACTTGATTTAGAAGATTAGTATATTAAATTGTTCTCACAAACTTGTTTTTGTTATCAACAAAACTAGAAAGGAATTGTTCTTCAAAACCATTTTGGTTCTAACAATCTCCCCATTTTTGTTGGTGACAAAACATCATTTTTGTGAACAATTTAATAATAAAAACTAAAACATAAAATAAACAATTACACTTTACAAATATAACCTTCCTTTATTTTTGTTAACAATTTCATCATTGCATCCCTTATACCTTTTCCATCTTCCATTTTTTACCATGACCCTCCTTTATTTTCATCTTTACTTATACTTTATTTTTTTGTGTTGCTTACCTCTTGCAACTGCAACGCGTACACGCTCCACTTCCTCCCCTTCGTTATTTATAACAACAGGTAAAATTTCACCCCCTCTCATTACTCTGTAATCTTTACTTTGCATTTGTCTCCTCTTTTATTTATTTATTTTGTTGTTGCGCTTTTTCATCGCACCTGGCCGCATGGACCATTTTACATCAGAACACCCTTGCATAGGAGTTCGCATAGCTCCCCTCATTTCCATTTAAAACCATTTTAGAAATATTAAAACTAAGTGATTAAAATAAAGCAGATAAAACAGAAATATATAACAACACAACCAATTTATCCTAATTCACCACCAACATGATAACTACGTCCAGTCCCTTCAAATTGAAGGATTTGATCCACTAATTCATCAACTGAATCACACTTCCACTAAACACCTTTTAGTCAAACTAACTGTGTTCAAGTCTTGTCAACCTTCTAGCTTAGTACAATCAAGCTGTTGAGGAATGCAATAACTACTAAGTTTGTCTCCAACATAGTCAGCATCACAATAGCAACTTAATTTGTACTTAGTAGACTTCTTATAAAACAAGCCAATGTTGGAAGTACCTTTCAGGTATCTAAGGATCCTCTTAACAACAATTATGTGAGTTTCCCTTGGATCAACATGAAATCTTGCACACACACCAACTAAATAAAAGATTAGATCTGGAAGCAGTAAGGTACAGAAGTGATCTAATCATTCCTCTGCATATTTTTGGTAAACCTTCTAGCCTAATTCGTCTTTTTCTAGTGAGTAAGTAGGGTTCATTGGTGTAGCCATAGGTTTGTAATCATTCAACTTAAAATTCTTGAGAAGCTCTTTTGTATACTTGGTTTGATGAATGTATATGCCCTTCTAACTTTGCTGAATTTGTATCCGTAAGAAGAGCATCAGTTCTCCCATCATGGTCATTTGAAATTCAAACTGCATGAACTTAGCAAATTCTTGACAAAGAGTGTCATTAGTAGATCCAAAAATAATTTCATCAACATAAATTTGAATAATAAGAATGTCATATCCTATTGATTTTCTAAACAGGGTGACGTCTACTTGTCCTCTTTTGAAACTGTTTTTAAGCAGGAAATTAGTTAATCTATCATACCATGTCCTAGGTGCTTGTTTTAGACCATATAGTGATATCCTAAGTTTAAACACATAGTTTGGAAATTCAGCTTTCAAAACCTAAGGGTTGCTTAACATAGACTTCTTCACGTATATACCCATTTAGGAAGACACTTTTAACATCCATTTGAAATAGTGTAATGCTATTATAAGCAGCTAAAGAGAGTATGATACAAACTGCTTCTAACCTGACCACAAGAGCAAATGTCTCAGTGTAATCAATACCTTCTTGTTGATTATGACCTTGTGCAACCAGTCTGGCCTTGTTTTTGACAACTTCTCCCTTTTCATTTAACTCGTTTATGAGAACCCACTTGGTTCCAATAATGTTTTTCTTTGGTTTGGGTACTAGATCCTAAACATCATTCCTTTTAAATTTATTCAACTCTTCTTGCATTACAAGGATCCATCCATCATCTACCAGTGCTTCATCAACAGAGAGGTTCAATTGATGATAGTAGACCAAACAATGATGTGTCCTTCAGTGACGATCTAGTCTTCAAAAGATCATTGTAATTTCCAATAATCAGAGTTTCAGGATGGGATGACATGTACTTCTATCCAGTTCTGACTTCTAAGTTATTTTGACCGCTTTTGACTTGGTCAGATTCATCTTCTTATGTTTTGTCATCTTCCTTTGATTTACTTGCATCCTTTTATTATTTGGGTTCTTCTAGTTTGTCTACATCTTCTTCCTCTAGTTCCAATAAACCTGTAGTATCCTCAACTTGCTTTGACTTTTTAAGGTCAAACTGTTTGTCATCAAATTTAATATGTATTGACTCCTCCACAATTTGAGTTTCCTTGTTGAACACTCTATAAGCTTTGGATCTTTCAGAGTATCCAAGGAAGGTACACTTTTGTGAGCGGGGATCAAACTTGCCAAGGTTGTCTTTAGTGTTTAACATATAAAAAATACAACCAAATTGCTTAAGGTAAGAGATATTAGGATTTTTAGTTATCCATATTTCATTTGGTGTTTTATTCAATAATGGCCTAATTAAAATTCTATTATGAATACAACATGCAGTGTTAATTGCCTCTGTCCAGAAATGTTTTGCCACATCCATCTCATTTAACATGGTTCTAGCCATTTCTTGAAGGGATGTATTCTTTCTTTCTACAACTCCATTTTGTTGTGGTGTTCTAGGATAGGAGAAGTTGTGTGAGATTCCACTATCATCACAAAAACTTTAAAAGAACTTGTTTTAAAATTCTCCTCTATGATCATTTCTAATTGTTATAATCCAAAGACATTTTACATTCATTACTTGTTTGCAAAATGAAATAAACATTTTGTGACAGTCATCTTTATTTTTTTAATAATTTTAGCAAAGTTCACCTAGTGTAATCATCTACTATTAGAAAGACATATTTTCTGAAGATGCACAAACATGGGAACGGGGAGGTGGGGGGAATTATGTTTCTCTAATTTTGAAAGTCTTTTCTTAATTGTAATTCTGGTTTGGTGACTTAAATGTATGGACTAATTAGAGGCAACAATAAACAAACAGAGCGAAGGTAAAAATAATACACCAGATTGTATCCTCGTTCACTACCAACTTGGTAGCTACGTCCAGTCCCTCACAAAGAAGGAATTATCCACTAATTTAAAACTTGAATTACAACAACACCTGACTCTACAAAGTCAATCTTCTTAAAACAATATTCTCTAAAGAGTGTAGAAGTAAAGTGACACAAGCAAATTTATCTTGATAGCTACATCCAGTCCCATCACTTAGAAGGATTTAACGATTAATTCAAATCCTTGAATTACATAGCATCTGGCCCTACAAGTCAGTCTTCTCAAAACAACCTGACACCTACAGACTTTTTAAGGCAAACAAACACCTTGACCTTACAAGTCAAGTCTTTCCTACACAACCTGAGATCCACAGATTATTAGAGGCAAACTACCCACTTGACTCTCCAAGTCAAGTCTTCTCAACACAACCTGAGATCCACATATTGCTTGAGACACACTAAAGCCACTATTGGGTTGGGTTACAATGAGTTGGAAACTGTTTTGGTTTTTGCTTCTACTAAGCATAGTAAATACAATGATTTTCCCACATTACAACACTTTGAATATTTTACTTTGAACGAGTGCTTTGCTAGAACTTAAAACCATAAACTTTGAATACTTAGAAAAGTTGAGCTCGAAGTTTTTCTGAATAACTTTGGTTTTATAATTTTTGAGTTTGTTGTTCGTTGTGTGTATGCTTTTCTTCAGCCTTGATCCACTATTTATAGATGAAATTAGGATTCGTAAATTTATTGTTGAGTTTCTGAGTCGTATCTCAAATTCACCTTGGTCAACCGAGGATATTTCCAAATATAATTTTGATTCCTACAATTTAGATAATTTTACCGTTAGGCAATCTTTTTTTCCCAATCTGATTTGAGCAATTCTTCTAGAAAGATATTGCATGTGTTTGTTTAGATTACATTTGCAAATTGGTTCACTTGAATCTTCCTCCATATGCTTGATTGGATTTGGGCGGCAAATCTGGGCTTGTTTTTGGACCTTCAGAAGTAAGGATACTGCAAAGTCCAATTTAGTATTTTTCTCAATCTATCAAAGTCTTTGACCTTCCACCAGAGTTGTTGATTTTTCTCGATCAGAATCATTGACTTGATTGTTGGAGTCAGATGTTGTGTTGCTTAACTAATTATAGTCACATGCAGATGCAAAGCTGCGTGACTTAGAATTAGTGGCATGGGTAACTTCATCTTTGTTACATTATCAGAGTCAGTGCAACTTCACAGTGTGCTATGTATCAGAGGAAGCACTCTTGGAATGAGTTGCAGTCTTCAGAGTTAGTGGAATATATGCTTCATATGCAAAGTTGTACAGTGGCTTCAGACTTTAGAGGCATGCTCAAAAATTGTGTTCAGAAGAGGCACGCTAAAGTTATTGTTCATTAGAGGCATGTTGAATTTACTATTCCGTAGAGGCATAATGAAGTTACTATTCATCAGAGGCATGCTACAATTACTGTTCATAAGAGGCATGTTGAAGTTATTGTTCATCAGAGGCATGCTGAAGTTACTTTCCATCAAAGGCCAAAAAAACTCCATAGGTACGTCGAATCTTTAGAGGCATAAAATTATTAAGAGGCACACTAAATCTTCAAAGGCAGACACACAGAGTCATTAGAGGCGTGCTAACCAGAAGCACGCTTCAGCCTTTAGAGGCAGACGCAGAGACATATTGAGCTACAAGAAGCACACTGAACTACCAAAAGCATGCTATTAGAGGCAAATGCATGAACTTTTCCTGTGTGTGGATTTGATTGATTTGATTTCGTTTCCTCTGACCTATTTACTTCCTCTAGTGACTTCCTATAGTGGTATCTTTTGGTGGTATCCTCTGATCGTATCATCTAGCCGTATCCTCTAGTGGTATCTTTTGGTGGTTTTCTCTGGTTGTATCCTCTCGAAGTTTCCTATGATTTTTATGCTCTAATTTATGCACACTTAATGAAGCCATTAGTGCAAATTTATTGTTCTCATAAAATAATTTTGTTAACATCAAAACTAGAAGTGGAAAACCAACTTGGTTCGAACAGTTTATTTTCCATTTACCGAGGTTGTTTTCACTGGCCCAAAGAGATCTATATGCAAGAACTCAAGGGGTTTGGAGGTAGAGACTATGTTCTTAGGGGTAAAATAGTTCTTGGTTTGTTTTCCCTTTTGACAAGCTTCACACATAATTTTAGTTTTGTAGCTATGCTTAGGTAGACCTCTAACAAGTTGGAATTTATTCCATTTTGAGATTAATCTTAGGTTTGCATGACCTAACCTTTTGTTCCAAATTAATTTTCTGCATTTACTGACATGAGACACCTAACATCTTGTTTCTATAAGCTAAACATATTTTTCTTATATAGGTTATTTTGCCTTTGACCTGTAAAGAGTACAAATGCATCTTTTTGACTAATTGCTTTGCATGATTTTTGATTAAATATAATATCATAGTTATTATCACTTAATTGACTAATGTTTGATAAATTATGTTTAAGACCTTTAAAGAACAAAACATTTTTAATGGAAGGAGAAGTGCCATTTCCAACTGTGTCGTGTCCAATGATCTGACCTTTATGCTTTCCTCCAAAATTTATTGTGCCTCATTTGATCAAAGTTAGGTCTCGGAACATAAAATTTTCCCTCATCATATGTCACGAGCATCCACTGTCCAGCTACCATGACTATTGTTTCAACTTGGCTGCTGAGAACATCTGCAACATAGATAGTTTTGTTCTTAGGTACCCAACTTTTGTTGGGTCTTGGTTTGTTAGTTTTGAAAGGTTTCTTGTCTTTCCTTGTGTTTAACATGGGACAAGATATTTTGGAGTGACCTTTCTTGGAGAAAACAATACATAAAACATCATGTTTGACAAGTTCAAACTTAGTTATCTTTGTTATCCTATACCTCTTTTACCATTTCTACTAACTCCAAAAATCAAAGAAGCATATTTGCTTCTTTCAATACTGTTATCTAGAAAGTCTTGGACTACTACTTCATATTTATCAGTATTACATATGACATTTTCTGAAGGTTTTGAGACATGATTATCTTTCAGAGTTGTATTTTCTATTTTAAGCTCAACACTTTAATTTCTTAAAACATTAATTTCTTTAGTCAGGTGTGTATTTAATTTCCTAAGTGCTGTAAGTTTTAGAGAAAAATTGTGGTTTTTATTTAAAAAAATCATTTATGACATTAATTAATTCAAATCGGGTTCAGTCAGAAAGTACCTCAATTTCTTCATCTGTTGATTCACTTCCAGAGTCATAATTATAATCAATGTTGGATTCAAAGTCAGAGTTTGTATTAGCCATCAGAGTCAAATTTGTTTGCTCTTGATCATCAGAGGATTCATCATAATCATTCCATGTAGCCATCAGAACCTTCTTCTTGGGTCTGGAGTCTTTCCTCTAATGTTTCCCTTTTTCGAGATTTAGATGTTCAGACTTGACATGCCCAGGTTCATTGCATCCATAGTAGATGATGCTTTTCTTGTTAGACTTGTCATCCTTTCCTCTGCTGGATAACCTAAAATTTATTTGAGGGAATGGCTTCTTTCTGTTGTGCCACACCCTTTAAGTTTTTCTGGATATGAAAGCCAACTCCTCATCCTTTGAGTCCATATTTTGGTCATTTGAATCATTATCCTCTGATTCTGATGTCACCTTTAGAGCCTTCTTCTGCTTGGATTTCAAAGCCAAAGTCTTCTTCTTCTTCTGCTTGGGCTCATCCTCTTCAAGCTCAATTTCATGTGATCTCAAGAAGGTAATCAGTTCTTCCAATTTAAGAGTATTCACATCCTTGGCTTCTTGAAATGATGTAATCTTAGGTCTCCATTTGCTTGGCAAACCCCTAATAATTTTCTTCACATGATCAACAGTAGTATACCTCTTTTCAAGAACCTTTAATCTGAATACTAGAGTCTGGAATCTAGAAAACATTGTTTCAATGTCTTCATCTTCTTCCATTGAAAATAGTTCATATTTTCTAACCAGAAGGCTGGCCTTTGCTTCTTGAACTTGTTTTCTTCCCTTGAAAATCATAACTAGATTATCATAGATGTTCTTTTCTGATTCTTTGTTAGTGCATGTCAAACTCCTTAAAGGTGATTTAATTTATCATGAAGGTTCTGGATTTTTGATGCATGTTGTACATCTTCTTCAGTTCAGCATCCATATATTTCCTTAGAATTTTACGGCCATCAGTAATTGTTGGAGCAATGTAGCCATCTTCCACTAAGTCTCAAAGTTAAAGATCTTGTGAGATTAAGAAGCTTCTGGGTCTATCCTAGCAATAATCAAATACTTATCCGTCAAATAGAGGTGGTTTGTTGATGTTTCCACCAGAGGCTTCTTCATCGAATCCAAACATGTTGAATCCTTTGATCTTTCCTCAAACATTGTAAAGTGCACAGCCTTAAGTCCGGGCTCTTGATGCCAATTGAAGGTGCAAGCACGAGAAAATGGGGTTGAATTGTGTTTGTCTAAGTTTGATTATTTTTACTTATTTATTCAAGAACTTATTCGGGTTTGGTGATTTTAACTAAAACAGAGGCAGTAAGAATAAGGCTTAAGTAATCAGAGGCAGCAGTAAAGTAAAGAGTGCAAAAGTAAAGTGACACAAACA
This sequence comes from Cicer yamashitae, assembly GCA_037974755.1. NCBI lineage: Eukaryota > Viridiplantae > Streptophyta > Magnoliopsida > Fabales > Fabaceae > Cicer > Cicer yamashitae. Next base: position 34,154,210 of record JBBPBQ010000003.1, read on the forward strand.
GATTTATCCTGGTTGACCACCAACTTGGTAGCTACATCCAGTCCCTTCACTTAGAAGGATTTAGCCACTAATTCAAATTCTTGAATTATATAGCACCTGACCCTACAAGCCAGTCTTCTCAAAACAACCTGGAACCTACAAACTTTTTTTAGGCAAACAAACACCTTGACACTACTAGTCAAGTCTTCTCCACACAACCTGAAAACCATAGATTTTTGAAGGCAACTACACCTTGACCCTACAAGTCAAGTCTTCTCAACATAACCTGAAAACCACAGATTGCTTGAGGAACACTAAAGCCAGTGTCGGACTGGGTTACACAAGTTTGGAACAAATTGTGTTTTGCTTCACCTAAGTAGATTGTTACAATTGATTTCTCACCCTAATACACTTGGAAAATATTTATTTGTGCAAGTGCTTCTCTATAACTTACACCTTTGTACATTGAATACTTAGGAAATTTGAGCTCTCAAAAGTTTTTCTGAATTATGTGGATTTCTGAGTTTCTGATTTCGTACTTTCTTCTTCAGTCGTGCGTATCTATTTATAGAATAGATTAAGGTTTCACTTTTGTCCTTGTAAAATCTGGATATTATATTTCTTGTGAACAAATTTGGAGTGTATCTTTTTGTGAACAAATTATGAGTGTATCTTCTTAAGAAAAATTCTGAGTATTTCTTCTTGTGAATAACTCTTAGTGTATCTTTTTGTGAATCATTATGAGTGTATCTTCTTGTGAACAAATCATGATCATATCTTCTTCTGAGCAAATTCCGAGCATATCTTCTTGTGAACAAATTCTGAGCATATCTTCTTGTGAATAATATTTTGACCAAATCTTATTGTGAACAATATTTTGACCATATCTTCTTGTAAACAATATTTTAATTATATCTTCTCTTGAACAATATTTTGACTATATCTTCTCGTGAACAATATGTTGACCATATCTTCTTGTGAACAATATTTTGGCCATATCTTCTTGTGAAAATATTTTGACCATATCTTCTTGTGAACCTTGGTCAAAGATTTCCTTCAATTATAATTTTGAATCGTATCTAATTTCATATTATATTCAAAAACTTATTCACGCGAATCTCCCTTCATACTCTTGATTGGATTGGAGCGGGAATTGATTCGGGCTCGTTCTTGAATATTCAGAAATTCTAATTCGGCTAAGTCTTTTCTTCATAATGAATTCTTTCAATAAGAGTCGTTGACTTTCTTGTTGGAGTGAGATGTTGTGTTTCTTGGATAATAAAAGTCAGAGGCAGAATTGCATGACTTAAAATTAGTGGCTTTGGGCAAATCACATTGTTGAATCATCAGAGTCAGTGCAACATTAGAGGCTGCATTTCAGAGACAATATTTTGAGTGTGTTGCAACTTTTGATTAGCAGAATACGAGCTTTGAATGCATGGCTTGAACAATCTCTTCAAATTTAATGATAGCTTGATATAAACTCTTAAAAGGCATGTTGGGTTTGTGCACATGAGAAGCACGTAAGAGCTTCAAAGGCATGCTTCAAATTCAGTCTTTAGAGGCAGTCTTCATAACCATTTTCAGAGGCAGTCTTTAGAACTTCAGAGGCACGTTGCTTTCAGAGGAATATGTTCAAGGTAGACGCGTATGCTTTTGTGTTCCTTAGATCTCATCCTTTAGTGACTTCCTCTGGTAACTTCCTATGGTCGCTTCCTCTGGTACCTTCCTCTAATTTTCTTGTTCTTATTGCTACACACTTAATGAAGCCATTAATCCAAACAAATTGTTCTCATAAAATACATTTGTTAAAATCAAAATTGCAAGAGGAAAACCAACTTGGTTCCAATAATCTGCCCCTTTTTGATGATGACAAAACTGTAATTTTTTATAACAATTTATTGGATTTTATTACTTGACTCCCCATGACTTAAGGCTCCCCCTAAATCTAACTAGTTTTACAGTTGTTTTCTCCCCACATGCATATGCTTTCTCTCCCCATATAAATTGATCGACAAATAAATTGTTCTCAAATACATTTAACCCCTTTTGTCATCAAACAAAAACACTTGAATGTTTTTGTTTTTTATTCCCTTTCTTTTTTATTTCATGCCTTTTTTGTATTTTTTTTAAAGAATAGACAAAACATAAAATACATACTAATATGAATCTAAACTAATCTAGGCATAACACAACATTAATCAAATATGAAGGTAAAGTTCATATTTGTCTTGATGAATTCAAATATGTCTTCAACTAGTGGTTTGATGGATATGTCAGCCTATTGGTGTTCATTGTCTATAACCTAGATATTTAGTACTCCTTTTTGAACAAAGTTCCTAATAAAGTGATGTTTAATTTCTATATGTTTAGCCCCTAAAATGCAGGATTGGGTTCTTTGTTAGGCAAACAACAGAAGTATTATCACATAATATGGGAATGCTACTCTCAAGGATTTTGTAATCTTCTAGTTGGTGTTTCATCCATAGCAGTTGAGAGCTACAACCAACTACTGAAATGTACTCAACCTTTGCAGTTGACATTGCAATTATACTTTGTCTCTTAGTTCTTCAATTTGGTTCCAACAAGGGTCATAGTTTTTCAAACCAATATGGTTCTAACATCCCCCCACTACATAAAAATTTGTGCGGACCTCCTCTTGCACAGGAGGCCGTAAGACCCCTCCCCCACTAACATACAAACTAAGCAGGCCTCCCCCTAGCATAGGAGGTCGTGCGACCCCTCCTTTCACTAATAATAAAAACCGTGTGGAGCTAATAATAAAGTGATGTTTAATTTCTATATGTTTAGCCCCTAAAATGCAGGATTGGGTTCTTTGTTAGGCAAACAACAGAAGTATTATCACATAATATGGGAATGCTACTCTCAAGGATTTTGTAATCTTCTAGTTGGTGTTTCATCCATGGCAGTTGAGAGCTACAACCAACTGCTGAAATGTACTCAACCTTTGCAGTTGACATTGCAATTATACTTTGTCTCTTAGTTCTTCAATTTGGTTCCAACAAGAGTCATAGTTTTTAAAACCAATATGGTTCTAACATCGCCCCACTTCATAAATATCTGTGCGGACCTCCTCTTGCACAGGAGGCTGTAAGACCCCTCCCCCACTAACATACAAACTAAGCAGGCCTCCCCCTTGCACAAGAGGCCACGCGACCCCTCCTTGACTAACTTTAAAAACTGCATGGACCTCCTCCCCTTTGCATATGAGTTCTTGCGGTCCCTTCTTGACGTTCCAATGCAATCTTCTTCACCCTCTTAATGTGGCCCCCTCACAGTTCCATCCTAACATGTGAGCCTTTAAGAAATCATTTGAAATATTTTGCAAAGGTTTGGGTGTACGACCTTGTGTTTACAAATTTCCTCACTTCTTCCAGGTCAAAAAGAGTAATCATATGACTTGACTCTCGATGAGTTACTTCCCCGACCATCATCTTATTGGAACATGGGTTCGATCTTGGAAACATTTCAAAAGTGACTTTATCGTGTCTATTTGTGCTTTACTTATCCGTATATCTTGTACGATGTTGACAGATGAGAGCTTTTTCCTCCCTCTCTTTGATTAAAGACTTGATTTCTAGAATAAGTATCTCTCACTTGTCCCTCACAAAAGATGACTTGGCCAACATCGCCATTTTAAGCACTGTGATCCATGTTAGTGCAACTTATTTATTGAATGTAGGGCACAAGGAGGATGGACTAGCTTCCCTTCTTCGTATGTCTATCTCGCTTATTATATTGACATTCCCTCTTGGCTCTCTTCCCAACTTTGAAATTATTTTCGATTTTCATCTTAATAACCATTTGTTTTTCTTTTGTTGTGCAGAATCTTGTAGGATGACTCATCTTACTACTATTGAGTGTGGTATTATCAAAGAACAAACGATTGCTAAAGATAGAGGTAGAAAGGCATGTTTTGCAGGAAAATGAGTCCTTGCATCTACCTTAACTCCTCTAGTTGCCTTTCGCGAGAAGCGCTCCTGTTCATAAACTTGCTCTACAACTACGCCTCCTTGCTCTTCCCCCATCCACCTCTGTCACCCTTAGCTTCCCAGGATATCTGCAACGCTCTTGAGGAGGGTGCTCTGTTCTGTCCCTTGGGAAGGAAAAATGAAGCATTCTCCATTCTGCATTGGGTGAGAGATTCCTTTTTTGTGAAATATTTGGTCAAATTCCCCGCATAATTGGTGTGGAAAAAATGCATAGTTTGGGTTGTTACCAATCTCTTGAAGTTGTGGAGGCATATATGTTGTTGTTTGCTAGCCTTGCCCATGAAACCAAGAAAATGTTGAAGCATAATGAAGAAAAGAATCATGATTGGGAGGATGCAGTGAAGGTTTTGAAGACAAAGTTTGTCATGTATGAGACCAACTACAAGATGGTTGAAGCTTCCTTGAAGGACTCCTTTACCAGGAGATCCAATGCGAAGACCGCTAAACAAATCATCTTCTCTACTTATGAACATTTGAGTTTGAAAAGCTGAAACTTGATTGTAAGGGTCTCCCGTCACGTCATATGTTGTTGCGCAATAGCTCCAATTGTTGGCAGAGCTCCCTCTCTCGAGCTTCCATCTGCTCCCTTATCTCACGCTCTAGTGTTTCAGGTTGTTTTTTGAGTTCGACTTCCCGGGCGGTTGCCTTTTGGCATTGTTGAAGTTGCTCCTCATTATGGTGTTGTTGTTTAGTATTTCGTTCTTGCAGCTCTCTCACAGCTTTCACGAGTTGCGTGAAGAGGAGAGTATGCCCTTCATTCACATTTTATTGGTCGGAATCATTTCTAGATATGAATATTGCCATAGTATTGAATTAGTGTTCATGCACTGATGAAGCTAGGTTGAAGGAAAGTTTTACCGTAGCCCCACGGTGGACACCAATATTCACGTGTGTAAACAAGAAATACAATGGTACCAAACCTAGGAGAGCATAATACATTGTTCAAGAATATGCTAAAGATCCTTAACCCTAGTTGTCTTCTCTTCTTTTATAGTTGAATATTCCATGGGAAACGGGTCTCCCCGATCCAGGCCCATTTACTCCATTGCAAGTCCTTTTGGTTCCATAGTCGTTTTTAGGGATGACTAGGTGCACTGATGTGCTGCCTGTCCCCTATATGGGTGCATCGTTAATCCACTATGTCTTAGGGATAACTAGGTGCACGAACGTACCACGTGGTGTGGGTGACGGGATGCATAGACGCCACTTTGTCACCCATAAAGAGATGAGCTATCAAAGCTGAGTGTCACGTCATTCTATGTGTTGGGTTGCGTCTTCCTAGAGTCTAGTGAGTCCAATTCGAACATTCTCATTTTGGGCCAATGTTTGTGCTCTTTATCTTGGATACTTCGTCCAGTCCAGTTACCATTGTAGTTATGGACCGATAATTTAAAAGATAAGACCTAAATTGTGTTTGAAAAATTGTGGACCTACCTAAAAAAAGAAAAATTGTGGATCTACAACTTTGAAAAACGAACTTAAAATTTACCAATTTAAAAAAATAAGATAAATAACAAACGGGAATATAGAGTTAAGAACCATCCATTATGCTCATCAATCATAATATTTTTTCCACATCAATGTGTATGGTAAATATCCATAATGCCTAATTCATTCTCTAGTTATAAACTCATACTAAAATTTAAAAGGGACATTTCATCGGTCTCAGCCCCAAACATGGACTACATCACTAAGTCACCAACTAAAAGATGAACATAATACATAATTATAGTATAAATACTAATGATTTCTTTATCCAAAAATCAGATAACAATTATGTCAATTCCTATTCTCATTATTAATTCCTTGCACTGTCTTCTTCTCCATCTCTCTTTTCCAACAATTTTCCAGCCTCAAAATCATCTTCATGTAATTGAACCCTATTATGTGCCTCAGAAGCCTTAAGAGCCATCAACTTAGAATGATTATAATAAGCAACCCCCAAAAAAGCAAGACCATAACCAATCAAATTAAGAGGTGTAACAGTATCCTTAATCACAGACCAAGAAAAAGCAATAAGCAACCAATCCTTCACAACACCAGCAACATTCATAGTCAACGCTGAAGTCTTCCCAACAAGCAAAAACACAGCAAGATTCAAAGCAAAAGCACACAGAGAATTACTCCCAAAAACCCAAAAATCAAATACCAAATTTGATTTAGCCCTCAACAAAGGGTACTCCATAACAAACCAAGGAAGTGACAAAAAAACCAAACAGCAAGGAGCAATGTAGTAAAGAGAAGTAATAGGATTCAAAGAAATCCCTTTTGAGTTCAAAAGAATTTGAATTAAAACCAAGCGTGTGGCTTCAAACGCTACAGCCATCAGCTGCAGCGTTACGCCGAAAACATCGAACTTGGCTTCGCCGTAGGCAGCTACGGCGACTCCAAGTGAAATGGAAGCCATATTGATCATGGTTTCTCTTTTGAACGATTCTTTGTTAAACGAAACGCCGATAGAGTAAACAGCGACGGGCATAAGAGCTTTGAGCATTTGAATGAATGAAACAGAGAGGTAAATGTAAGCAGAGTTTGAGAACCAAAGGGAGAGAGAGTAAAGTGCACCAATTGGGACAACTGATTTGAGGTATGTGTCTAAGGACATTGAAATTGGGTCAACAACTTTAAAGATGCGTACGAGGATGTATGCAAGGGAGGAACAAAAAGCCATGTGGATCATTGTTAGAGAAATAGGGAATGGCCAATTGTACATTTTTTGGTCTAAAATGTATTTGTTGTAGATAATCACTGTGAAGCTTAGGAAAATCCATATGGAAACATATGTGTATGAAAGGACCACTTTTTTCACCACACTCTCTGAGACTGCCATTGTTATTGTTTCTTTGTTTTTGGGTTTGGGAATGAAAGTTATGAAGGGATGGGGATTTAATTGGAAGGGGATATGAATTGAATTATTTGGAATTATTTGAAGTTTGGAGAATATAAGATTTGATGCGATAATTGTGCTGTTTGGTGGAGGGGGATGGGATTTGGACTATTTAAGGTCGTTGGGCTTTCTTCTTCTGTATTATACACCAATAACGTACAACTTTTTTGAGTGATTAGAGTAGTTGTTTTTTTTTTTACCTCTTTCTTCTTTTCTTAATTTTTACTAGGTGACCTCTTATCTCAAATTCAAATTAATAATTTTATCGTGTAAATTTAGATGCTAATTATTACCACTTCACCAAAAATAATAAGTTTGTTATATAGATGTAAAAAAATTGTGAATGTCTAACAACTTTTTTTTTCTTTCTAATTTATGTTTAATTGTAAATGACAAATATTAAAAACTATATATGGAGATATAAAATAAAACATCATTAAAGAAATTGATTTTTTTTTAATTTTTGTATTTCAAAATTAAATTGAATGGACAATATTTTTTGCTGTAATTGAATCAAGTAGATGATATTTTCCTACTAATTAGTTTTTTAATAAATTAATCAAAATATGTTTTTGTTTCCAAAATGAATCTAAACATGTATTCTTTAAATGTTTTTAAATCAATCAAATTATTAAACTTAAGTGGAATATGAACGGTAATTTTTTATTTTAAATAACAAATATAAGTAATTATTTATTAATTTTGTTTGAGGAAAAAATTGATAAATATAACCTCTTGTCACACAAACTCCTCCAAACCACCTAATCACTCCCTAATTAACTTTTGTAGTTAAAATGAATTGTTTTAGAAAATCTAAGTTTAAACGTTAATTTAAACAATTTTTGACTAAATTTTACTTATTTTCCGATCAAACTTCAAATTACTAAAATTCTATTTTCATGGAAATATATCAATTAAGTCAATTTTTAGCAAATCATCGATAAAATTCTCTATTTTTAGAAATAAAAATTTCAAACATCTGCTAAAAATATTGTCTAAGAATTTGCACATTTCAATTTTTAAAAATTTAAAAATTAATAATTTCATCACAAAATTTATTTATTTACTAATATAAGTAAAATCCAAGCTTTTAGTTAGACTCATTTAAATAAAAAAGTCAAGTTCAAACAACATAATTCATTCCCAAGATAAGTTCAAACTTTAATTTTCATCTCGACTCCATCCATTTACTGCGCTAGTAGAAAGATATCCAAATTCCAATGTCCATTCGGTCTTTACTCTTAAAAGTAACGTTAGTTGTAAAACCTCATAGACAAATAAAGAAAATCGTGAATGAGGAGCACGTCGTGAAAGATCATGTAGTCACCATTCTATTGTTTTATTGGTACATAAATCATGTGGGGATCATGATATTATAACTTGTTATAAAAGAAATATACAACAAAGAAGTGGCGTATTAACTGGGTGTGTCACGTTTGAATTTTGGGTTCAACACTCGCAACAATGGCGTGTTTGATGGTTTTTTTTTTTGTCAAAAGCGTGTTTGATTGGTTGTTCCACATGGGGTTGCTGACTTATGAAGCACTTTACCAATATAGAAAAAAAGAAATGTTATACTAACTATACTAAAATATAAATTTTGTATTGAAAATTATACGATCTATTTTCTATATATATAAATAATATTTAGCACATGTTAACACTATCCTATAGAAAAAAATGCACCTCCCCTTTGCCCAGATTGCAATCTTCTGGGTCTCAGCTTTGCAAAAATAGTTGACCCAAAAAAAAGCGTTGGCAAAAACAGATTAATTGTTGCATGGCGGCAATGCAACCTGTAGGTGAAGTTTGGCAATTGTAACAAACTCTCAAATGGATGATATTTTGCTGTAAAGAAAATGCTCATACTCCTTGTAATTTATGATTTTTAGTATTTTCTGACTGTAAATACATATATTATAAACAATAAAATGCCTTGATTTTGCAGTAAAATAAGTGTAGGCAAAATTATATCACCTTAGAGAAACAGAAAATTGAATATTTGATGGTTTAGAAAAAAATTTATAAATTCATTTCTTTTTCTCATTACACGGTTTTAAATGTTTCCTATTATTGTCAAAATAAATGTTTCAATCAAGGGAAACAATGAAAAATGTGCAAAATAATCTTTAAGGAAATTTTGTTTTGATAAAAAATTACAAAAAAAAATTATTTGATTGAATAATTAATTAAAATAAATTAATGTTAATTTGATTTGTTTAGTTTAAAAACTCTAAATAAATATGATAACATGAATTTAAAACATTCGGATGGTACTGAATTTAATTCTTGAATAAAACAGTTTTTGTGCGAACTATAATTACCTCCAAGTTCACATTAATCGGAGCCCCTTTCTCACAAGAACATGAGGACTAACAAAAAAAATTGTTCAAACTAGTAGTTTTTCTTCAACAAAATAAAACACAGTAATCACGAGTTTCAATATTCTGTATGCTAGCTCACTAGTTGAGCTATTTCTGTAGGCAGACCTCCTTTCCCTATTTTGGAATAACTTGATGGTTAAGTGGTCAAATTTTATAATTCTTGGGAACCTATATAGAGAACCATTTTTAAAATACGTTTAGTTTTATTTGTTCAACCTCAAGCTACATTTTCGACCTCAAGCTATATAGGTGTTATTTATGAACTATCTTTACTCTCGATCCTCAAATAATGTAAGACTTTTTAATATATTGGAATACAGCAAATCTGTTGCATATCAGGAGTTACTGGAATCTGAGATAAGTCACAAATAACTATAGGAAAATCTGGAGAAAGAAACTCATAAGCAGTAATTCCAGCTTCCGATTTCCATGTTCTTAAACTTTGATTCTTGATTTTGCCAGGTTCTGCGTGGATGATGCTTTCTCACCCTTTCCTGAATACTGTCTATGGGGTTGGTTAACTTGCCAAGAACTGTCAAGATGTATTATGCAAACTTTCTGTCCTCCTCTGAGGATACTTTCACACAATCACTGCAATGCCGAGCAGTTTAGTAAAACTACTGTGAACCATGACCTCCATTGTATTCATGGGACAACCCTCCAAAACAACACCTGCATTTCCTTAATGTTAAAGACTACCAGAGAATGGTAGACACCAATGCTCCTTTTGCTAGAAAATTTGGCAAAAATGAACCTGTCTTTGGATAAGATAGATGTTGAATTCTTGGGACGAAATGCAGGTGATTACAGGCCTGGTATGTGGTTCAGTCAACCAAATTCAAGCATCACTAAACAACATTCCGTCAAAAGAAATATAGCTGAACTTAGGCTTGGTCCCAGAGCAGAAAGGCTCAAACGCCATATCAAAGGCCTATTATCAGCAGAAGATTTCCACAGGAATTAGTGTTCTTGACACCTGTGTTTGAAAAAACCAATGTTAAATTGATCCTTGCTACTTTTTCATCACCAAGCAGATGAGAGGCAAGAGATTTCTATGAGATAAAAAATCAATGAAAGATGAGTAAACACAACGTAAAGCAAACATGGTTACTTTTGATAGAATATTTCACCCAAAATCTGTAATGCAAGTCGCAACCAAATTTTTAGTCAAAATGTATTTGCTATTTCATATGAATCGCTAAACTTCACTCCATGACAAAATCATCGATGCAATTGTTTTACATTGTGTAATTAGAGCAATTAAATGAATAGCCATTTATATATGATTTCCTTTATCATTACTAATAGGCCCTTGCAAATGACTTCAATGATTCTAAATTGATAAAGATAACTTGGCAGTAACAATAAGCTTTATACCCATTAGATGTGCTCGAAATTCGCCATCTTGAGAATTGAATCAAGCAACCTGCACATTTCTTGTGCTTGTGGATGAGATTGATCACCAGCAAGAAACTCTTCAACTTCATTACCCACCTCTATTATGCTGCATCCAGGTTTCTTCTTCATCCCTGCTTCTGAAATCATACTCCTTACTCTATTTGCCTCTGCATCCCACCCGGCTTCTCTATATATATTGTATGTAAGAATATGAGTACCACAATCACTTACTCCCATATCAATCAGCTTTTTCCACACTCTATTCCCAACATTAATATTCTTATAAATTCTACAAGCATTCAATATAGCACCCCACACATTAGGGTCCCCAGCTGCAAATCCACCCATCTTCTCCTCGATAAACCTCTCGGCTTCCTCCACCATCCCAGCTCTAGACAAAAGGTCCACAACACACGCGTAATGCTCCACACACGGCTCAACTCCGTAAGTACCACTCATCTCTTCAAATAACCGAAGACCTTGCCGAACCATCTTTGAGTGTGTACAAGCAATAATGACGGCCACAAAGGTCGTCTGATTAGGTTGATTCCCAAAAACAACCATTTGTCGAAACAACTCCAAAGATTTGCTCACATCACCATTCAAGGCAACGCCAGAAATCATAGCATTCCAAGCTCCAACATCCTTATCAGATATACCATCAAACACAGCTAAAGCCGATTCCACACATCCGCATTTCGAATACATATCCACTAATGCCGTTGCCAGGATGCGATTCGAGCGATCCCGCTCAAATCTCCTGGCATAAGAATGTACCCACATTCCCTGGGTGAGCGCACCAAGATGGGCACACGCAGTAAGAACGGTAACAAGTATAGAGTCATTCGGTTTCACGCCTTCATTTTGCATCTCTAAAAACAAAGCCAAGACTTCCTTAAAGTCACTAACATGAGAATACGCCGCCATCATTGCACTCCACGACACAACGTTTCTCTCAGGCATTTCATCAAACAACTCTCTTGCACTTTTAACGTGCCCAATTTTGCCATAACCGTCAATCATCGTCGTCCACATAAAGACATCTTTCTTCGTCGTTTTATCAAACAACACCCTCGCTTTATGCACGTCACGTGAAGCGGAGTAAAACTCGATAAACGCACTCACAACATAAGGGTCATTAGGTAGTCCGAATTTAACGACATGACCGTGCACTAAACGACCAATCATAGCGCTCCTCGAAGCGTAATTGGAAGAACAAATAAGTGCAGTGCACGCTTTGATTAAAGGTGGGAATGTATAGTTGTTAACGGCAATGCCGTTTTGCAACATTGTTGAGTAGCAGGAAAGTGCGGGTACAGGGGAATGGTATTGTAGGTAGGCTCTGATCATGGTGTTGTGTATGAAAGTGTTGCGGTGAGTGAGGTGGAGGAAAATGGAGTGAGCGTAAGAGAAAAACGACACGTCGTTTGAGGTTGCTGCGACGGTGAGAATTGGGGCGAGGGAGTAGGGAGCGTGTTGGATGCGGCATCGGAGGATATGGGCGTGTAATTGCTTGAGTTGGGTTAGGGTGTTGCAGTTTTGAGCAAGGGTTGTGAGGAATGGCTTTTGAGTCATGTGAATATTGAACGGTGGTAGAGCATTTTTGGGGCTTCTCTCCACAGGAAGCAATAACACCATTAGCCTCCAAGCCAACTCTTCATAGTGGATCTTGGAGGGTATAACTAATAAACTAGGTTCTATCAAAGAGTCAAAATCTTGTTTATGTTCTTTGGTAATCTAAAAAAAATATTTCATTTAAATTGGTAATTTAAACCTCTATTATCGAAAATAATGAATTTGCCAACAAACTCACTATATTTAGGTTAGCAGCAAATGTGACATAGTTTACAAATATAATGAAATTGAGTTATCAAACATACACATGTCTCTGAAGTTGTAACGTTAGTGACGCAAAATTATTGATTAAATCTACAAACTAATCTGTCAATACGATTATTGATTTAAGTAATTGATACAAGATAAATGGAGAAAAGTAAATTGAATGATATTGATAAAATAAGATAATTAATTACATCAAATGTTACAAAACTTATATAGTCAATTAGATAAAACAAAATATCTAATATCACATCAAGCTACAACATGTTAGAAATGAAAGTTAGAGCTAATGATGTGTGAATTAAAAAAGCGTAGAAGTCTCAAATAAAAGTGATATCGCACAGTAGTGGGTTTATAAGAGAGTTATGGCCTTTGGGATAATGACAAAAAATTGAAATAATATTATGAAATCTTCAAAGTAAATCCATACACACAATTACACTATAAGACATTTTGTTTTTTCCATAACAAAAGGATTGTTTTTTTTTTCCAAACATCTACATGTAATAATAACTAATAATAATATGTCGCCTCTACCATCCAATTGGGCTTGAGCTAAGTAGTATATTATTTTATAGTATAGGAAAAAAATTTAGCGTGCGTTTTCTTTTTTTTTTTTTCCACACTTTTCTTATGATCTCCACATAGTCAACAACTGATCCAATCCGTGTTTACCTCCTCCCATTTTTCGTGTGATAGTTTAACAAACCCAATCAAACTAGGCGCGTGACAGTGTCGCATATACGGTCAAACTAGTCCACGATTTTTGCTCTACACGGTTGCAGAACTCTAAAGGTGTTGGAAAACACCAAAAATGAGAAGTTTGAATTGTGTTTTGGCATTTGTGAAAATTATTTGAGTTGTATAACTAAAAGATATGTTCTTTATCAAATCATTCAACTTACAATTATAAAGCAGGTTTAGTAAAATAAAGTTGAATCATTAAGAATTTAGATTAGAATAACAAAGAGAGAGAGAGAGAGATAGATAGATAGATAGATAGATAGATAGATAGATAGATAGATAGATAGATAGATAGATAGATAGATGTGACACAAGAATTTTTATACTAGTTCACAAAAGACTGTTGCTACATCTAGTCCTCCCCTTACTGAGAGATTTTGGTTCAGTACAGTCGAAGACTTAGTCCATTATTTAAACAATAGTATACAAGTATTATTTACTTTACATCTTCATACTTTGAGTATTCTTCTTTAGCCTCTCCAGGCTGTCACCATTAGAACCCTTCTCAACTTGTGGCAGACTGCCATTGAGGTTTATGAGTATTGCTATACCTCTTCAAGTACCTCTTATAGACGAAAGAGTTGTTGCCACTATTGAGCTGATTTACATCTGTTTCAATTTGTTTCTAAATTGACCCAAAGTTTGTTTTTAGGATTCTAACTCTCGTTGAGAGGATATTACATTTGAAGTTCTATATCAACTCTAGTAACTCTTTATGATGAGGATTTTTCATTCATTCTTTTCTTTTGATGTGTTTTAGGCTTTTACATAAATTCTTCTTAAAATATTTCCTTTTTCATTCTCTCAACATTGTTTCATATTGACCGATTTCTACTTAAATACCGAGAAATGTATCCGTTGAAAATGTTACTGTTGGAAATCTTGAATCAAACATTTAAGGCAAAATCAATATATATATATATATATATATATATATATATATATATATATATATATATATATTTCTTCATAATTCATTCAGCGTATCTTCAATTTTAGAAAATAAATCTACCATTTTTAGAAATTTTGAAAATGTCGACATTGTTTTCATGTTTCTAAAAACAACTTTTTCTAATTTGTCTTCCATCTTCTATCTATCTTAATAGATCATTTCGGGAGTTTTCATCTTATTATTAACAAATTAAAATCTTAACATAAATTTTAAAAATAAAAATTCAAAAATATTTTCAAAAACTAAATGAGACTTCACTTCTTCTATATCTATTAAATTTCAGCATATTTTTTAGGAGCTTTAACATTATCGAATGTGATGCGTAGATTTTTATTTTACTTCCCTTAAATTAATTATCTAAACATTAATATTCGTTCGACATTTAAGATGATTTTTTTATTAATCAAACGTTTACCTTTAAGATGGTTGAATCTTGAAAAGTGTTGAACCGTGGAATTTATTTTTGTTAAGGTTAAATAAGTTTTTAATCGTATAAAATTTTGAATTTTTTTTTTAATCTTGATAAAGAAAATAACATTTTTAGTACTACAAAATTATTATGTAAGTAATTTTAGTTTTTTGGTGGAATATCAACATATTTTTGAATTATTTTTTTGTATACATGCTTATGACACTATAAAAAGTTCTTCCATAAAAAATAGGTTTAAAATTCAATTTTTAGCCTAATGTTCTAAGGAATTTTATTTTGAAAATATAACATTTAAAAAATTGATATTTAATTTATCTTTAATTAAAAAAATTTAAATTTGTGTGGATGAACTTTTGATAATGTTTTAAGAGAAGTGCTAGCAAGACACTATTTAACACAAACTTTCAAACATATTTTATTGAATTGGTTAAAATTTACATAGGTCCCACAAAAAACAAAAGTCTCGTGTATATAAATTTGGTGGGATTTGTGTCTTTTAATCAATCAAAAAGAATAAGTTACAAAATATGTGTTATAAATATGTATTGTTAGTATTATTTATATTTCAAAAGTGTTTGCAAAATATCTTTAAAAAATTTAAAAGTTGAAGAATGTTTCATTTAACTAAAGACTAAAATAGCTTTTAGAATAATTTTATAGAGATTAAAAAAAGTGATTTTTTTTTACAGAAATCAAAAATAAAATTTCTAAAATTTTATAATAACTAAAAATTTATTTAACTTTTAAGTCTAATGTTTTGTATTATGCGGAAGATAAATCTGGATGAAACTTTAAAAGACTTTTGAATAAATTGAAGAAGTTTCCAGCACCCCATCTTCATCTAAAGTAAGTATTGTTAAAAACAATCTTATTCTTTAAAAGATAATGTTCATCAAACAATGGTAACATTTTAGTCTCTCTTACTAATCCACCTATTCATTACTTGATCACTCTGCTAAAACTACAACTTTCTTTCCAACGTTATCTCCATTGAAAAGCCCAACAAATGCAGAAGGGATGCTCTCTACACCCAATGACTTGTCTTCGATCACTTGCAACTGACCATTACGGACATAATCCAATGTTTTAGCAGAAAAATCAGCGAATACATTTATAAAGTCAGCAGCTAAAAATCCTCTAATTGTGATTCTGTTGTATACGATATTTAGCATGTTTGGTGAAGCTCTCTTTTCAGCATCTGTGTATTCAGAGATTACACCACAAACTGCCACTCTACCAAATGCTTTCATGTTTGTAATTGCTGCCTCCAACATTTCTCCCCCAACATTGTCAAAATATATGTCAATTCCATCAGGAAAGTACCTGGAATTAAAACAACTTATATCAAACATATGCAATGTCACTGTAATGTTGCTAGTTTTTAAACTTGTATTCATATATGTGATATCAGTAAAAAACCTTTTAAGAGTGGAGTTTAGATCTGTTTCTTCCTTGTAGTTGAAGGCATCATCAAATCCTAGTTTTTCTTTGAGTAGTTCTACCTAAGATAAAAAATAATTCATAGATTAATATTTTTAGCTTAAAGCCCAAATCAAGTTCTAAAAGGCATGATCCTAATAAACCTCACCTTTTTTTGGCTCCCAGCACAACCAACAACATAGCAACCTAAAAGTTTTGCATATTGTCCTACAATATTTCCAACTGATCCAGATGCTGCTGAAACAAATACTTTTTCACCCTTTTGGGGTTTGCAAATTTCGAAAAATCCCCCATAAGCTGACAGTCCACTAAATCCTGCAATAAAGAATAGGCATAAATATGAACTCTTCAAAATGAGCCGTATATATGAACCACATATAGTCGATAAATCTTGGACGCATCTCAGACACATTTATTCTTGCAACGATTAATATTATTAATAAATTTTGTTAATATCGTTCAAATTTTATCGAAGAAGGAGATTGGATTTGCGACCTTCTTATCACTTCTCTTTGTTAGTCCCTCACTCCAAACACTAAACCAATTTTATATCCAGATGTATGTCATATTTAACTTTATAACGATAGATGAATGCATCAATAAGGTTGAAGTTTAAGATTTTTTTTTTGTTATCAAATAAATGAGCAATTTAGATAAATATATATTTTGATACTCAATTTAAATCTTTTATAAATAATATTTATATTTTATCTAGTTATACTAATAAATAAATAAATATGTTTATATCAATATCAGTATTTAAACATATGAATAATTTATACAAAAAGTTTTATGGTGAAGAGTTTAGATCTTTTCTATCTAAGTATTTATCAATCTCTGTCAATTATCTTTATTTCTTTTAATTTAATTTAATTTAATTTTTTTGTTGAATCGAAAATTTATATTGTATAAAGCTTACATGTAAAGTTTTGCATAATTGTAAAATCATTTGATATGTTATTTAGATATATCAAAATTAACGTCATACGCTCTTTTATTAAATATCGTTAGTCTTTATAAATTTCAATAACATATCAAATAATTTTATATTTATATAAAATTTTACATGTATGATCTATATGATATAAACTTTTAATTCAATAAAAAAAATTAAAAAATAAAAAAAATTAAAAGAAATTAAAATAATTAAGAAATTAAAAGAAATTTGGATTTGGAGGATAAAAACTCGAAAAATAAATTTTACTAAACTTCTAGAAATTCCAAGAAAGGAAACAGGGCATGTGATGCTAATTAAGTAATAAAAAATTACCCAAAACTCCTAGATGATAAGTGAGTGGAAATTCAGAGGACTCTAATTTTTTGATTATGCTTTGTTCTTTAACCACACTGTACTCAGCCCAGGTGAATACTCCCATAACCAAATCATCTTTCACAAACTTAACATTCTCAGAAGCCACAACTTTTCCAATAGCAAGAGCATCAATAACCTGAAAAATTTGCCAAAAATGGATATCAATACAATCTTAAGAATACACAAATTTTTAATCAATAAATCAACTTCTACTCTTTCTAACATATGAGATGTGACATAAGAGTTTACCCGTATAAAATCATTTAGAACAATACTTAAAAATAATTGAAATTCTAACGACGATACTCTTCAAAAGAAATAGTTCATAATTCTTTTCGATTTTATGGATAAGATGACGACTTGATTGAAGTCGATTCAATACGATATACATATTTGTTTTTTCTTATTTAATCGAAATTATATGATTTAAATCACTATCTCAGTAATAAAATAAAGATAACAATTAACGTCTACTTTTAAAAAATTTTAAAAAATGTCGTAGTCGTTAAAAATTTAATCAATTTTCAAATACTAATCTATGGTAAACATTGATCCATATTAAAATTTCTCTATAAAATCAAGAGTTCAGATTTATTAAAAGATGCCTGAAAAATAATTAATTAATGTATTTAATAATAATTTCTTTTATTTAAAAAAAGGAGTATTTTTCAGTACCAATAAAGATGAATACCTGGCCTGGAGTTAAGGGAGTTGCGAAGCTTATAGCATTGTGGGAAGCGCTGTAACTTTTCATGCGATTAATGAGATATGGGTCAATTGAGATATATAGATTCTTAACTATAACATCATCAGAACCTGGCTTAATTGAAAGACCAAACGCCTCATTTTTTACCTCAAAATGGGACTCTTTAGGAGCATCTTCTATGTGATGCTTTATCACTATGTATTTGTTAGTCACTTCCATGTTTCCCCTTTGCCTATACTGTCCTTCTGTTATTTATGTATAAATATAAAATATAATTAATAATTTTATAGGAGTTTAGTTAACAAAAAGTTAACAGCTAGATAGGACTATGAATATGATCGTAACATAAGCTCTATTGGGAATCTGGCCTGCCAAAAACAATACTTTTGACTAGAGGACAAAACGGAATCATAAGAAAACACGAAATCGTTAAACTCTGGTAATTTTTTTAGATTCCGACCTCTCTTTGTTGACAAAATTTGCCTTTTGTATTGTTTTTTATATTGCTTGGTTACCAAAATATTTTCAAAGTGGTTTTTACTGAGAAGAGTGTTTTTTTGTTTTACCCAAAAGAGTGATACTTTGAATTTTATTTTATTAAAAAACCAAAGCATTTCGCCCCTTAATTAAATACCAAAATATGTCTCATTACGAGCGAATAGTCTCACATTGACTTTGAATAGATTAAATTAGTCTAATTACTCACATTGTTGTATCAACTCTCCAATGTGTAGAATTAAAGCCCTAGTTCAACTTGATGGAAGAGCGATAATAGATCGTCATATCTGATGAGAGTGACTCACACTTGTGGTGGATATTGTTGAAATTCAAGTGTGAGTGATGTTGAATTATATATTAAAAGCAAAATTATGTTTTGAATTTCCATTAAAAAGTTGACGTGTCCCTATTGTTGAAGTGACAACTACAAATCAACAAATTGATCTCATTTTAGGGTGTTAAAGTTTTTCTTTCCATATTAGCCCTTTAAATTTTCTTTCTTATATTAGTCCTTTAAATCATAAATAAAATATATTCCAATACTTCTTTCTCTTCTTCGATATCTTCATGAAAAATGAAATCCATAAAATTCAGAATTAAAATTTAATGTCATTTTTCCTCTTCTTCATCATCTTCATCAAATTAAAAATAAAAGTTTAAGATTGCATCCTTTATCAACCTTCATCCTCTTCATTCATATCATCTTCATCAACTCTCATTAACTTCATCAAATTCAAAATAAAAATATGACATTTGATTCTTTATTCATCATAACATATATTGTTCATTTCCAAGAGATTGAAATGGAGACCATGTCATACACAACTATGATAAACTTTGTTGGACAAAAGTTGTAGAAGACCGATTTTTGCTTGCACCATAATTTCAAAACAAATGTGTCGAATTTTAGGGGGAAAAAAAATTGTCTCAGGAACAACATGTGTTGAAGAAGATGAAGGATTGAGATGGAGAATCAACATTTTTTGGTATAGAGAGGATTTTTTTAGTTTCAATTTTTTATTTTTAGATTTAAATCGTTGGCGAGACACATTTTGGATTTTTTTAATTTTTTTTTAGTTTCTTTTTTCAATATCGTATTTTGAATTCGATGAAGATAACGTAAGTTGTTGAAGATAATGAAGATGAGGAAGAAGATGATATAAATGAAGATGGTAGATGTTGATTAAGGAAGCAATCTAGTATTTTTATTTTAGGTTAAATAAGTTTTTTGTCCTTATAAAATTTTGTCTTTAGTCCTGTAAAAAAAATCACATATTTTAGTATCTACAAAATTATTATGCAAAAAGTTTTAGTTCCTGTTGGAGCATCAACATGTGTTTTTAAATGATTGTTTTGCATACAAGTTTACAACACAATAAAAAGTTCATCCACAAAAAATGAGCTTAAAAGTTGATTTCTATGTACATGTTTTAAGGATTTTTATATTGAACATATGACTTTTAAAAAATTCATATTTAATTCATCCTAAGTTAAAAGTTATATATATATGTTGAAGAACTTTTAATAATGTTCTAAACATATTTGCAAAAAATCATTAAAAAATTTAAAAGTTGAAGTATATTTCATTTCAGTAAATACTAAAACAACTTGTACAATTATTTTATAGAGACTAAAACATGTATTTTTTTTAGTAGGACTAAAAACAAAATTTCAAAATTTTATTGGGACTAAAAACTTATTTAACTATTTTATTTTTAATTTAGTGAGTAATTATGGACAATAACCTTAAATTTTAATTTGGGATTTTCTAATTTATATTTTGAGATAATGAAGAAGTACCCAAAGAATTTTTATTTGGGACTTAAAAAAGTATTATGGAAAAGAAAACATAAAGGACCAATATTGGAAGTAAACAACTTAAAGAATTAATATGGGATGAAATTGCGGATTTAGAGTTGTCGCCTTAGCAAGGTTAAAGACACATCAACGACTCACAACCAAGTCAACTTTTTTTTTCATAGAGCATAACAAGAATTCAAAAAGAGATCACGACATGCACATTTTGATACTTAAAAATTAAATGATCTACTCGGAAAAAATAATTAAATAACCGATATTGGAAATGGGTTAGACTTAAAGAATCGTTCACATGATTTTTCCTGAATGAGATTATGTGTTTATGAGAGTGACTTATATGAAGGTATTTCCTTTTAAGATAGTTGATATGAAGGTTAAGGAACTACGTCGTAAGAATATTCCTTTAGTTAGGGTACTTTGGGTGATGTTACTAGAGATTCTACTTAGGAACTAGAAGCGAAGATGAAGTTGCGATACCCACAATTATTTCTAGGTACTTTAAATTTCGTGGATGAAATTTGTCTAAGGAGGGTGGTAATGTAACACAATTTTTTTTATTTCCTAGTTAGTGTATACGAGGTTTTAATGTGCTTGTATGTATGTAGGGTTTAGGAAGGGATTTGGAGGTCATTCTTGTAGAGTTTAAGTGTAGGGAAATGAGTTTTGATTAGCCAAATTTGCTTATCCTGCATGGATTTTGCTTAGCTAAAGGGTTCTTCATCAAGACGGTTTGTTTAGACAAAATTACTTAACAAATTCAAATTCTCTAAGCAAAATATGTAATGATAACTTCCTTTTGACATGACATGCTTTGATTGGTCAAGAAAAGAGGTAGAAGACGATTCTTAGTGATGAGGAATTTTCTCACCGAATTCAAATTCACTTAATAGAGGTTTAAATACATCCGAAAATTAGAGTAACATAGGTTTAAATATTATGCATATGGTGACCCAACCCTTACTAGAAGTTTGAATTGTTATTGAATAATTAACATTCAATTAGTATCTTTCTTGAGTAATACTACTTGAAGGTTAGACTATTGATTACCACTCTCCATTAGGTTTAGATCTTTTGATTTGAGGTTGAATGTTGTTTACTGTGTATGTGTATTGTTTGTGATTGTAGTATTATGTTTAAGATTTATACGTGATATGTGCATTTTCTAATTTGATGCGTGTTTTACTTGTTTGTATGAGTTCGATTACTGATTGTGATATCATGATAATATTATTAAAGATCGTTGAGTGTATTGCATTAAATGAGAAATATGAATCTTAAGGTAAATAAAATATGATACCGAAATGAGAAATGACTATGTTGATGATATTGAGATTTAGAATATGATATTACATTTGAGAAAATATTTGTTAAGTGAGAGACATATAGTTTGCAATGTGTTGTAACAAAATTAATGTTGTGTGTATAAGCGCACGAGGTTAATTTTTGCCCCGATTATTTGAGAGATTATAATATTTAGCATGGCTAGCAAAATGGATGATGCTACCACAAGATTATCTAGGTTTGGAAAACTGGATGAGATTTAGGGTTAGATTATCTTGGTCTAGTTTGAGTTGTGATCGACTTATAACATCTAGACTCCATGTTAAGTCAGATGGCGCTTGACCTAACATATTGAGAGCATTTATGGCATCAGATATTGGTCAAGGTGTTTGCATATAGGGGTTGAACATGTGGATAGATAGGAATTGATATGAGATACGACTCGATGATGAATATTCTTATGTGTTGCATGCTTTTGTAATCATATTTTGCATACTCCTATCCCATTTTTCTTATGTTACATGAATCTTAGCCTATGTGTTTTCTTTGTACTTGTATATATGTATTATGTATAGATTCATCTTAAGTTTATCCTGTAGAGACAAATGGCAGTCTGACAGTCACTACAAATTCCTAGACAGAGATCCACGTAGTCAAATCTCGAGATAGTGTATGAGAATGAAAACAATGATGGGAGTCGGACGCACCACATGACCGAGCGACTTACAAAGTATTGGTGACAGATAACCACTAGGGACCAAGTGGTTATATGTCAAAGTATTGGTTACAAGAATCTTAGCCCCGTGTGTTTTCTTTGTACTTGTATATATTTATTATGTATAGATTCCTTTTAAGATTATCTTATAGAGACAGATAGTAGACTGACAGTCACTACAAATCCCTAGGCAGAGGTCCATGTGGTCCAACCTCGAGATAGTGTATGAGAATGAAAGCAATGATGGGAGTTGGACGCACCACGTGATCGAGTGACTTACAAAGTATTGGTGACATATAAACACTGGGGACTAGGCTTAAGGAATGTTAGGTGCATATGAGTACTCACTACGCCAAAAATAACATTTTATAGCGCGTCTTTTACAGCGCTTATTAAATACAAGCGCTGTTGTATAATTTTTTAAAAATTACGGAGGATATAACAGCGCTTTTTTGACAAACGTTGTGAAAAAAGCACTGTTGTAGGGTCATATAGAGTCACATATGCTTGCACATAATGTTTACAACTCTTTTACAACACTTTTTTAAAAAGCGCTGTAAATTGAAGCGCTCTCACATAGCCTTTTACAGCACTTTTTGAGCACTTTAAACACAAGCGCTGTAAAATGTAGCGCTCCCACCTTATGTTACATAGCTTTTAAAGCGCTGTAAAAGCCTTGCGCTTTCACATAATCAAATGACCTATTATAGCGCTTTTTATACAAGCGCTGTAAAAGGCTTGCGCTTTCACATTTTTAAAGGACCTATTAGAGCGCTTTTTGCACAAGCGCTGTAAAATCATTCATTTTAAATAAAAATCATTCACTTTAAATAAATAAAAACAAATTTAATACGTTGTCCTAACCCTACGAACTCTCATCTCCTCTACTTTGCGAACCCTCCTCTCCTCTACTGTGCGCCCATCTACAAATTGAATACGTTGCTCCTCCTTTAAAACAAATTGATCAACGTTGTCTCAGGTACTGTATTTATTTATTTGTTGTTGTCACTAAAACTGATAAATTGTTACATATTAGATATGTTCTGTTTTGAAATTGTTACATGATATTAGATATGTTCTCATGATATGTTCTGTTTTGAAATCAGACTTGGACCTTGGTTTCCATTTTCCAATATTAGATATGTGTACTATATATAGATTGGTAAAATGTTATCAGTAGCTTATTATTTGTGTAACTGCATTTACATAGGTCATATAAAGTGGACCGGAAATGGATGTCTGCCAATCGATTGACAAAAGAGTAAGAAAATGGAGTGAAGGAGTTTGTTGAGTTTGTAGTGAAGAATGCAAAAGATCTAAATAGAGTCGTTTGTCCTTGTTTAAAATGTTGTTTTGGAAAACGCGTTAGAGTAGATGAATTGGAAGGACATTTAGTATGGTGTGGAATTGATCAAATCTATACATGTTGGATAAGACATGGAGAGAAAAAAAATGGAAACACTCGCACAGATATATATGCTACAACTGATTTCGACACAGATAGATATGAGCCGGACTGAGTTGAGGAGATTGCAAGAATATGATAAAAGTTGCACAGAATTACTAATACTCTTAAAAGATATGTTGCCAGCTGATAATGAACTTCCCAGTCGAACCTACGAGGCTAAACAAATTTTGTGCTCTATTGGTATGAGTTACGAAAGGATTCATGCGTGTCCTAACGATTGCATTTTATTTCGAAACGAATATGAATTACTAAAGGCGTGTCCGAAATGCAATGTCTCTCGATATAAGAAGAAAGAATCTACTCCAGGAAAAGTCGTGTGGCATTTTCCTATAATACCAAGATTTAGGCGCATGTATCGCAGTGAAGAAGATTCACAACACTTCACATGGCATGGAGATGAAAGAATTAGAGATGTAAAGTTTCGACACCCTGCAGATTCTCCACAATGAGCAAAAATTGATCACGAGTATCCTGAATTCGAGATAGAGTCAAGAAATCTACGACTTCCACTTTCTACTGATGGAATGAATCCACATGATCTTCAAAGCATCTCACACAGCACGTGGCCTGTGATTTTGTTGATTTATAACCTACCTCCATGGTTATGTATGAAGCGTAAGTTTATGATGTTGTCTATGTTAATTTCTGGACCCAAACAATCGGGGAATGATATCGATGTATACTTGGCTCCTTTAATTGAAGATTTAAAAATTATGTGGGAGACAAGTGTGTAAGTTTATGATGGGTATAAGAAATAATGTTTCAATTTGAGGGCTATGTTGTTCGGCACAATTAATGATTTTCCAACATATGGTAATTTATCAGGATATAGCATTAAAGGTCAGTGTGCATGTCCTATATGTGAAGAGAGTACAAATTGGATGCGGTTGAAACATTGTAAGAAGAATGTATTTCTTGGACATCGTAGATTTTTACCTTATAGTCATCAGTATCGTGGGTGGAGAAATGCATTCAATGGAAAATCAGAGGAAGATAGAGTTCTTGTAGCACCGACTGGATATCAAATACTTGAAAAAGTACAAGGTTTGACCAATAAATTTGGCAAACCTTTTGCAGGAGAGATGGTCAAAACTGGGTGGAAGAAAAAGTCAATTTTCTTTGAATTGCCATATCGGAAGTCATTGTATGTAAGACATTTTTTCGATGTGATGCATATTGAGAAAAATGTATTTGATAGTGTTATTGGTACGTCAATGTACCAGGAAAGTCTAAGGATGGCATCAATGCAAGATTGGACTTGGTCGATATGGGAATAAGAAATGAATTGGGTCCCGTAAAGAAAGGAAATCGCACATATCTACCTCCAGCCGCTAATACTCTATCTAGAAAGGAAAAAATTGTTTTGTGTAAATTTCTACACGAAGTTAAAGTTCCAGAAGAATACTCTTCAAACATTAAAACTTTAGTTTGTATGAAAGACCTCAAGTTAAAAGGTTTGAAAACCCATGATTGTCATATTCTAATGGAGCATTTGCTACCAATAGGTATACGTTCAATTTTACCTGAAAAAGTTCGCCGAGCCATAACTAAATTATGTTTCTTCTTCAGGGAAATTTGTAGTAAAGTGATCGATCCTCAGAAATTACCGACATTGCAGAGGGAAATTGTTGTTACTTTGTGTGAGCTTGAAATGTATTTCCCACCCTCGTTTTTTGATATAATGGTTCACCTTACTGTTCATCATGTTAAGGAGACACAACTTTGTGGGCCAGCTTATATGAGATGGATGTATCCGATAGAACGATATATGAAAATATTAAAAGGGTACGTAAAAAGTAGAAGTCGACCAGAAGGTTGTATTGTTGAACTTTACATTGTCGAAGAAGTTGCTGAATTTTGTACTGAATATCTGTCCAATGTTGAATCCATAGGGCTTCCCATGTCTCGTCATTCGGGAAGATTATCAGGAGAAGGGATAATTGAAAAGAGACTAATGACTATATCAAGGACAAAATGGGAGCAGGCACAATTGTATGTTTTGCACAATGATGATGAGGTTCAACCGTCTGTTACAATACACATGGATCAGTTATCTAGTTTGAACATGAATAGGAATCAAAATTGGATAACTCGAGAGCACAATCGAAGTTTCATAACATGGTTAAAAAATCACATAAAGTCAAAGCTTGATGTAGACCCCGGATCAATTTCACAAAGATTGAGGTGGCTAGCAAATGGTCCGAGTTTACATGTCTTTTCTTACACCGCTTATGTAATTAACGGCTACACATTTTATACCAAAGAACAAGATGATCAAACCACTATGCAAAATAGCGGAGTCACTCTCGTAGCTGAAGCGATGCATATGTCAAGTGCAAAAGACAAGAACCCAATATATGCAAATCTATCATATTTTGGGGTTATCGAGCGCATATGGGAGCTAGACTACACAATGTTTCATGTTCCCATATTTGGTTGCAAGTGGGTCGATAATAATAATGGCGTTCGGATTGATGAGTCAGGGTTCTTGCTTGTCGATTTTAATAGGATGAGATACAAAGATGAGCCTTTTATTTTAGCGTCGCAAGCTCAACAAGTGTTTTATGTCACTGATCTTGCTGATGATAAATGGTCCGTTGTCCTATCGACCAATAAAATAAGTGATGATAACAATAATGATGAAGATGTTGGTAATGATCTTTTCTTTGCAACATCACAACCACATGAAATTGATTCAACTGATGATGGTTTATATCTTAGAGATGATCATGATGAGGGACTTTAGATTAATCCATCGTTTTGTATCATTAATGGACAAACAAATTTGAATCCCACCAGGAAAAGAAGAAGGGCATCTTAATGTGTTTAATTGTTTTATAAGCCATGTAATCTGAACTGAGTTCATGTAATTTAATTGTTTGATCTGCCAGAATTGAGCATTTTGGTATTTAGCTTGAACTGTATTTGATTTTCTGTTTATACTGACTTTCTGCTTATATTGAACTTGAAAAAGCTTTGTTTGGTACTAGGAATTTTTCTTGAACTTGAACTGATCATCCCAATATGAGCTGATCATGTAATTTAGCATTGCATATAAAATAAGGTGGTCTTTTAAAGCGCTTACAGTATAAGCGCTGTAAAAGGGTCACACAGCGTTTGCATATAATAAAACAAAGAAACCTTATATATATAAAACCCTATTACAACGCTCTTTTGCAAAAGCGCTGTAAAAGGCTTTTAAAAAAATAAAATAAGGAGGTCTTTTAAAGCGCTTTCTACATAAGCGCTGTAAATAGGTCACATAGCGTTTGCATATAATAAAACAAAGAAGCCTTTTATATATAAAACCTTATTACAGCGCTCTTTTGTAAAAGCGCTGTAAAAGGCTTTTAAAAAAATAAAATAAGGTGGTCTTTTAAAGCGCTTTCTGCATAAGCGCTGTAAAAGGGTCACATAGCGTTTGCATATAATAAAACAAAGAAGCCTTTTAAAGCGCTTTGTATAAAAGCGCTATAAAAGGCTTTTAAAAAATTAAAATAAGGAGGTCTTTTACAGCGCTTTTTCACAAGCACTTTAAAAGGCTTCTAAAAAAGCGCTGTAGTCGGCTTTTAAAAAATAAAACAATGAGGTCTTTTACAGCGGTTTTTCAAAAAAGCGTTGTAATAGGGATTTATATATAACAGTAACCGCTTCAGTTTCCTCTTCATTACGTAAACTTCATACGCTTGTTTCAGTTTCCTCTTCATTCTCCTTCTCATTGCGAACCCTACGATCCCTACGCTTGTTTCCTCCTCATTACTAACCCTCATTATGTAAACTTCATACGCTTGTTTCCTCCTCATCTTCATTCTCCTTCTCATTGCGAACCATATATTTTTTACTAACCCTCATTACGTATTTCTGCAAACCCGTAACCCTACGCTTGTTTCCTCTTCGTTCGTATTTCTGCGCTGTTCTTGTTCTTCTTTGTTACCAACCGAACCCTACGAATCCGTAACCCTAAGTATTTCTTCGCACTTTTCAGGTATTGTATTTATTAATTTTTTGTTTCACTTAAATGCATGTTGAACTTATACTGCTACGTACTTAGACTACTGCATGTTGAACTTGTTGAACTTATACTGAACTGCATGTTGAACTTGTTGTAGATAAATGGATACCAACAAGGAGTTAGATTGTCAAAATGAAGAAGTTGGAAATACCAAGACTTACGAAAATGAAGTCAAACGTGGTGCAACCATAATGCAAAATGTCATAAAAGCAAGAAGTACTGGGCAAAAATTTGAGGTATACTATACTTCAAAATGTCATACTATACTTTGTTTGCTGTTTATAATTTGAGGTACTTACTATATGAGTTTATTAGCTGGGATGGAATGAGAGTGGTCAGCCAATTGACCCCAATAGTTCAATGTTTGTAAGTTATATTGGGGCTGTTGTTCGTCAGAATATCCCCATCACAATAGACGATTGGAGAGATAAGGCGTTGAAGGATGCAAAAGATGTATTGTTGGCTGATATACAAGTAACTTTTTTACTCCACTTTTTTACTTATAATTTTTTACAGACTGCTTTGAAGTACTTTACTCAAAATATATCTTTATTTGGTTTACAGTCAGCTTTTGATGTTGACGAGGTGAGAAAGAGTTACGTGCTGAGAGTTGCCAGGAAAATACACCGGGTTTTAGATCTCACCTCTCAAACTGCTATCTAAGAGACGGTGATGGAAATATGAATGCGGAAGCTCCAAAAATATATAAACATTATATATCAAATGAGGAATGGAGCGCATTTGTAGCAAAATGTTCGGACCCCGCGTTTGTTGTAAGTGATTAATTTATTAGCATTTGTGTTTTATTATTTATATTCATAACGTATTTTAAATTTTTACAAGATTGTTATTTTTATTATATAGAATATTAGTAACGCAAATCGCGAGAGGGCAAAACATCCGACCCACCCATACAAGAAATCTCGTATGGGATATGCACGTCTTGAGCAAAAACTTGTAAGTAATTAAACATCA
This sequence comes from Cicer yamashitae, assembly GCA_037974755.1. Classification (NCBI taxonomy): domain Eukaryota; kingdom Viridiplantae; phylum Streptophyta; class Magnoliopsida; order Fabales; family Fabaceae; genus Cicer; species Cicer yamashitae. Next base: position 34,183,061 of record JBBPBQ010000003.1, read on the forward strand.
CTTTTATATAATGTGGTACATAAACTATACTTTCTAACTAATATTTTGTTTATGATCTTAACGAATAGCTACAAGACACCCAATCCGATCAACCGTTGGGTCGTCATATCTAGTGGAAGGAAGCTCGCGTAAATAAAGATGGAGTTGTTGATAACGAAAATGTTCAAAAAGTAATAGAACTTTGTGTAAGTATATTTATCACTTTAATATTTTTTAATTTTGTATTTTAAAAATGATATTGAACTTATCTTTTTAATCCTACGTGTATTTTAGGCGAATCTCGAACAAAGTTCGGAAAATCAAGAGGACAACAAAGCTAGTTGCAGGGACATACTAGGTAAAGTGTTTAATGTTCCTAAATATTCCGGCCGCGTGACGGGGAAAGGATTTGGCGTAACTCCTTAAAGCTATTTTTCACAAGAGAAGCGCCAAAATCCATCTAATGAGGAAGTATTAGAGAAGCTCAAATTCCTATCAGAGAAACTGGCACTCTTGGTGAAAAATAAAAACAAGCAACTTCCGGATCAGCTCCAACGTGAAATTCAAATGGAGAGTGAAAACGCGAGTTGCAACATTGGTCTCAAAAGTGTTCCCGAGGTAATTAATTACTTAATAAAATAAGAAATTCATTCAACCTAATTGTTTCATATACTTATGTATTAACCATTGATTTAGGGTGTCACTCCTTGCGTGCTGTACTTATTCTCCCCTACTCATCACAAGGTCGGAAAAGGAACATTGTACAATACTTTGGGAGAAGTATTGCACAACACACCGATCCCTGCGGGCCATGTCAAAGTATCACCAGTTATTGCTTTGGAACCAAATGCACCGTTGCCTATACCGGACAACGATGCAGATATGAAGTATTTGGGCGAAGCAATTGGTAGTTACGTGGCATGGCCCAAACATCTTGTTGCCCTTGATAAGGTATGTTTAATTAAATGAAATGTATGTTTAATTGATATGTTTATTTAATTAATAATTTCTTTAATTGCTGATTTTTTTCCGCTGTTAACTTTAATTTCAAATTTATTTAGATTCAAACAAAGTCTAAAGGGAATGATAAGAAGATTCCTAGAAACGAGTCAGTCACATCGCCGGAAAAGGTTTGTCACATTTATTCTGTAAGGTTTGTCATTTTTTCATATTTAATAAACTAACAAACTGATTAACCTCATTTTTTTTTTCAGATTCAATCCAATAAACCATCCGCACAGCAAGCCAGCTGCCAGAATAAACCAGCTGCCGCACCACAACTGGATGCTCTTGGTAAAAATAAAGCCGGCAAACTTCAAAAATTTTAGGGTATTAAAGCTGGCAAACTTCAAAAGCTAGAGGGTAATAAAGCGGGCAAAGTTGCTGCTCAAAAACTGGATCAGGGAAAATTAGTTGCTGCTCCTGCTCCTAAAATAAGTCAACCACGCCTTGCTCGATATGGACCGTGTCTTGACATATAGGCAAAAACAAATATAGGCAGCAACAACGATTCACGAATAATAAGCATGGATAAAGCTATATTCGGAGATGAGTATGAAGAATTTCTAGAAAAATAGCACATATACGAACTTCTCAACCATAAGGAGCTGAGTGCTACTGTCATCAGCTTATACATTAGGTAAAAATTACTTTTAATTGCATTTATTGGTAATTAATTTAATTTATTGGTAATTAATCTAATTTGAAATTTTCATTGAAGGTTTTTGTATGAGAAGTTCGTGTGCACGCGCAGATTGTCAAATAGATTTTCATTCTTGTCTCCGCATAAGATTTCGATGCTTAAACACGATCCAGTGAATGTAAAGAAATACGTTGTAGATATCCTATTTGGAAATAAAGAGAAGGATAAGTTGTTCCTTGCACCATATAATTCAGGGTACGTAGTTATATAGTCTTTATTTATATCTTTTTTAATTTATGAGATCTTAATTTATTAGTTGTGTAAACCAAATTTTTGTTGTTTTAGGGCACATTGGGTGCTATTTGCAATCAATGCGACCTCTGAAGTTATATACTATTTAGATCCCTTGCACGGTCATTACAACAATCACTCCGATATAAAGACTATGTTCGACACGTAAGTAATATTCATTTATTTCTTACATATATATATATATATATAAATAATGTGTTTGTTAATGCTATAATAATCACATTTATTTATTCGATAGTGCTTTACAAGTTTTTCGAGCTCAAAGATGTGCTACAGTGTCGAAGCAAAAGTCAAATAACATCACATGGATTCCAATAAAGGTTTGAAATATGTGCCTTTAAAATTTCATTTACAATCAATGCACAAATATTTATTGACTTATATGTTTTATTTTATAGTGCCCTCGTCAAACTAACAACATCGACTGTGGGTACTATGTATTGCGATTCATGAAGAAGATTGTTGATAAGAATCAAACTATAATCCCATAAATGGTACGGTATTTTCATTATTTGATTTTCATAACTATGTATATATTTGATTCTAACTTATTTATGTTCAATTTTTATATCGCACAGTACTTTGACAATTCCAGTCCAACATACTCTGAAAGAGATCTAATTGAAATAAAGGAAGACTGGTGTCAGTGTGTGATTGAAATGAAGATTATTTGATTTGCTGGGAAATGGCATGCTGCAAGGGATAGTTATATGCTGCAAGGGGTAGTTCTGTTATGAAATGTACTTCTGATAGTTATATGTATATGAATATGTAGTTATATGAATATGGCACATTTGTAAAGCTGTGAATATGTATATGAATATGTATTCTGATATGTTGTATTTTGTTCTGTGCTGTTATGTAATTTGGTGTGAACTGATTGTGTAAATATGTATAGTTATAAAGTTTATTTGATTGTAAAATGATTGTGTGAACTGGTTGTGAACTGATTCTGGATGAAAATGATTTTGGAAAAAAATTAAAAGACAGCGCTTTCTAAAAAAAATGCCATAAAAACCAAAAAGCGCATTTAATAAAACCAAAATAAGAAAAAAAAACACCTTTTACAACGCTTTCTCAAAAAAGCGTTGTAAAACGTGCATTAGAATGCACCTACTACAGCGCTTTTTGAGAAAGCGCTGTAAAAGGTGCATAATAATGCATCTAATGAAAGTACCTACTACAACGCTTTTTTGAAAAAGCGCTGTAAAAGGTGCATAATAATGCATCTATTGAATGCACCTACTACAGCGCGTTTTTGAAAAAGCGCTGTAAAAGGTGCATAATAATGCATCTATTGAATGCACCTACTACAACGCTTTTTTGCAAAAGCGTTGTAATAGGTGCATAATAATGCATCTATTGAAAACACCTATTACAGCGCTTTTTCAAAAAAGCGTTGTAATAGGTGCATGCAAAATAAGTGCTATTGCAGGGATTGAAAAAGCGCTATTGTAGGGATTTACAGCGTTTTTTCAAAAATTGCTATAAAACGAGTATATCAAGCGCGCAATATATCCATATATTTTACAGCGCTTTTTTATTTTAAAAAGCGCTGTTGTATCTTTTTACAGCGCTAGATACTACAACGCTTATTTTTTTTTTGAGAAAACGTTGTAAATGGCTTAAAAAAAGCGTTGTAAAATGCATTTTTTCGCGTAGTGACTTTTGTTTATTTTGTTTCACTCTTTGGTTAGCCAATGTGTTAGGCCGTTAGGTAGAATCTCTTAGTATCACGTGGGAGTTTTTCGAACTACTAGCTTGTTGTTTTTATTTCATTATGTATTACTTTCATTTAATTGTTATGTTGAAGTGGTGTCTTCATGGAGCACAAGACTTGGTGATATGTATATTGTGTGCGCTTTGTAATGATATATGTTTTAAGTTTTGAATTAATTTGGTTTTTTCGCACGATCGATAGGTTGATTTCACGAGTTTCACCAACGAAACGTTGGGGCATCTCAATTAATATGTGTTATTCTAATTTAAAAATATGTTGTTATCGTATGTGCATTTTCTTTTATTTAGAATTTAAAAATTAATTAAAGTTGTTATGTTATAAACATTAGAATTTGTATGTTAGTGTCAATATTATTTGTTTATATAATATTAAAACTAGAATTTAAGATTAGAATTCTATAGGCGAGTCAACAATTGGTGACACAATGGCAACATGAGTGGGACGAGCGATTACACATGCTAGTTAGACTAAGCCACAACACACCTATTGATGGCTCTACTTCTTGATAAAGGGATTACTATGACTATGTTTTGATTAATTTGATTTCATGGTGTTGTAATGACTTTATCGGATAAATTTGTTATATTAATTTTTCATTTTGGTTAAATTTAAATCTCTTAAATTTTATAATTAATAAATCATTTAATTAAAATTTTAATGAAATAAAAAAATAAAAATGTAATTAAAAATATTATATCAATTCTGTATTTTTTTTTTAAAAATTGGGACGTGTATATAGAGTTGTTTTTTTTAAAATATCCCTTTCTTTTTATTCTTTCTCAATATACCCTACTCCCAAATTTGTTTACCAATCTGTTATATTTTTTGGGCTCAGTGGGAGGTCGTTCTGGGGGGTGCGACCTCCTACTGAGGGGTTTAATTTTTTTTTGTTGTTGTCTTTTTCTGTTTTTCAGATGTTTTTAATTAATTAATTAATTATAATAATAATAATAATAATAATAAAAATAATACATTAATAATAATAATAATTAATAAATAATAATAATACATTAATAAATACTAATAATAATAATTATTTAATAAATAAATAATAATACATTAATAAATAATAATTATAATAATCATTAAAAAATAATATTATTAATTAATAAATAAATAATAATACATTAATAAATAATGATAATAATAATTATTATAATACATTAAAAAATAATAATATTAATTATTATTATTATTATTAATATTATTAATTAATTATAAATAATAATAATAATAATAGTTGTAATAAATAATACATTAATAATAATAAATAATAATAATAATAATAATAATAATAATAATAATTATTATTATTATTATTATTTTGAATGATGATAATTAAAAATAGAAAATGAAATTAATAACACTATTCACAAAGAACTTTGTCAAGATTACCTGGGAGTTATCCCACCTGCAGGAGAAGGTAATTCAATTAAATTAAAATAGTTCAAGGATACGTTCGACGATGTTGGTGAAGATGCATCTGAATTAGAAAAACAAGCATCTTGTCAGACATACATCCTACGTATGATCGGAGGGTTATTGATGCCTAACAAATCCAACAACCGTGTTATTAATTTAATTTTTTTTAATGTATTTTCTTTAAAATTTTAATATAATTTTCTATTTTGAATTATTTTTAATTATCATCATTTAAAATAATAATAATAATAATAATAATAATAATAATTATTATTATTATTTATTTTTATTATTAATGTATTATTTATTACAGCTATTATTATAATTATTTATAATTAATTAATAATATTAATAATAATTATTTTTATTTTTTAATGTATTATTATTATTATTTATTTATTTATTTATTAATTATTATTATTATTATTTAATGTATTATTATTATTTATTAATTATTATTATTATTATTATTAATGTATTATTTTTATTATTATTATTATAATTAATTAATTAAACCCCCGGTAGGAGGTCACACCCCAGCCAGCGACCTCCCACTGGGCGTGAAAAATTGCATCTTTGGCTGGTCGCATCCTTTTAGAACGACCTCCCACTGGACCCAAAAAGTAGGATAGAGTGGTAAATAAATCTGGGAGTAGAACATATTGGAAAAGAATTAAAAAAAAAAGGATATTTAAAAAAAAAACTTTGTGTATATATATATAAAATAATAATTACCTACATATTTGTACGAAGTTGATACTACTTACTGCACAAACAGTAAAAAACACAGTCATTTAGAAAATTGAATTCCTAGAGATTAATTCGTAGGTAATTTATTTCTATAATCATTTTTTGTAGGTAATATTTTTGTATGAAAAATTCCGTAGGTAACTATTTGTGAACCTGTGCTCGTAGAAAATCTGTAGGAAACACATTAACCTACAAGTTTTTTGCATTATCAAATGGTTTTGACTATAGGTAATTATTGGATTTTTCGTAAGGCATATGACATATCATCATTCATAGCATTATATGTGGGGGAAGTGTTGTTGAGGCAAAATCCCAAATTAATGTTTTGATGACAATCAAATAAAGTTAATTAATCTTCTAATTGTGATTCTAAAAGTGTGTTGCTATTTAACAATGTGTTTTTGAGTGTATTAATTGAAAATAGGTATTAAAACATAACAACACAGGATCATTTTTGAAGAAGCAAGATCATTTAGAGAAAGCAAGATCAATCTGGACATTAAAAACATAAGTCTGGAAAAACGAAGATTGTTTTGGTTTTTCACAGCTTTCAAATCAAGAACATTCTGGTTTTTCACCGCTTTCAATTCAAGAGCATTATGGTTTGCGAAAGAACAAAGTTTTCCTTAAACAAGATTGTTTTGGTTTACGAAAGTACAAGACTTGTGTACACATGATCATTTCTGACAGATTCAATCCAAAAAGATCAACAAAGGCAAAACAAACAACAAGATCAATCTTTAGTTTAAAGGCTAAAGTAACAAGTACAACCAGGACATAAATGACAAGACTGCATCTCTGAGCAACCTGCGTACAAAGCAGAAAAAAGCATGACATCCAACAACAGTCATAAAGCTCTCAGTCCAGCACTTACTCAAACAAAGACTGTTATGGTTATAAAACAAGAACATTCTCGTTAGATTACTACACATGTTTATTAAAGGGATAATTGGATTCCCAACGGCTACATGAGCTATCACAAGCCTTCATCAAGCCTATGAAAGGAACCTCAAGATCAAGGAAATAGCAAGAGCACAAAGTGAACGAAATCAATCACTTAAACAATCATTCTTGAGAAATCTAAGCTTTTCAATTAAGTAAAAGTTCCAGTTCTGTTTCACTAGATTTAAGGATCTATTTGCAGAGTCTGTTTGGTGAGAATCAAAACTGAAACAAGTGTTGAGTGTATTCTGATCCATCAATCCTCTTTATCATTTCATTTTGAAACTCAAGACTATAGTGTTAAAGATAGTTTAAGTAGATTGTAAAAATCCTTTTATGATTAAAAGTTGACCTGTAAAAAACCCTTTATGGACTGAAAGGTAACTATTAGAAATCCTTTCAAGATTGAAAGATGAAATATTGTAACTAATCAACATTGATCTCAAAAGTTGGTGTGAAAAGCAAGATCATTCTTGTTTGAGCACTTTAGTGAAAAAGCTCACAATTGTGAGGACTGTACGTAGCCCACTTTAGGTGAACCAAAATATATTACTGTGTGATTCTCTTTCCCTTATCTCTATTTATTTCTTATTCACTAAGCATAGATCATGTAGGGAAATTTTCTTTTATTTTCACTAACCAAGAACTTTTGTTGTATTTGAAACCAAGATTGATCTTGAGTTTAACTAAATTTAAAAACAAGAATTAATTTCAATAAATGGGGAATCACAATTCAAACTTCCCTTCTTTGTGATTGACATTGTCATTTCAATTGGTATCAGAGCCAACCTTTAAGGATTAATACTCAAAAAGTGTTAGAGGAAAGATTCAGGAAGCAATGTCAAAAGCTAAGTACATCATTGAAGGAAGATCATCGTGTTGAGACAAAATCCCAAATTAATATTTTGATGATAATTAAACAAAAGGTTAATTAAGACTTGTAATTATGATTCTAAGTGTTTTGGTATTTAACATGTGTATTTGAGTGTGTTAAAACAAGATAGGTACTAAACATTACAAAGCAGATCTTATTAAAATCAAGAAAGCAAAATTAGTAAAACGAAGAACGTTCTTGACAGATTTTTGGAAAACGAAGAACGTTATCCACATCTGCCATGTACAAGAATGATCAGATTTTTATGTAAAAGATTAGATCTAGGAAGTGTTATACATTCCATATCTTCATCAAGAATATACAAGGATCAATATAAGCAAGAATCATTCCAGAATTCGAAGGCTTAACACTTTGCTTCATAAAATGCATAAAGCAAGATCATTCTCCAAGTCAAGCAAGTGCAAGTACAAACTGACAGATTGTAAAGGACACTGCTGTTGTACCTTCAAACAGACTTGCACACGTGACTCAAAGCTTATAATCATTTAGACAACTGTCAAGATCACAATATAAGTCAGCTTATCTCAGACGAATTCAAAGAACGTTCTTGGATCACAAGAACATTCCTGGTTTCAGCAAGAACAATCTTGCTTTATAGCTGATCTTATCCATTCATTTACTCGTCACAGCTGGCCTACTTCCAACGGTTAAATGAGGTGTCATAAGCTCTCTTGAAGCCTATAAATAAAGCTTCATGATAAAGAACAAATCAGAACTTAAAGTGCCAAGCAAAACAATAATCATTCAATTATACTTGAGCTTCTCAAATCATTCTAAGTTGCAGTTCCATTCTTTGTGTGATATTAGAATTAGTGATTACTGAGTTCTAAATATAGAATCTATTTCTCAAACAAGAGTTGAGTAATACCCAGATTCTAACATTCTCAAAATCATTACTTTGTAACTCAAGGCTATATTATTCACATAGCTTGAGTAGTGTGTAAAAATAATTTTACGATTTAAAAGACAGCTTGTAAAATCCTTTCTGAAATAGTGTAAGGTAACATGTGGAAATCCTTTCTAGGTAGAAAGGTAGAAACTGTGTAATAAATAAAAACTGATATGTGAAAACTGTGTGAAAACCAAGAATGTTCTTGCTTTGAGCACTTAGTGGAAAATCTCACATTTGTGAGGACTGGACGTAACCCGTGTTTGGGTGAACCAGGATATATGCTTGTGTGATCTCTCTATCTCTATCTCTATTTATTATTTGTCTTACATTCAATTTTTATATTGATAAATTGATATTGCTGTTTTTCCACTAACCAAGAACATTCTTCGTTTGTAACCAAGACCAGTCTGAGTTAAACATTTCAGTTTTTAAACAGGAATATTTAAAAGGGGCAATTATGATTCAAACTCCTCTTCCTTATAACTGACATTGTTACTTCACATCGAACATACCACCTTTCTTTGATGGTACAGACTACTACTTTTGGAAAAGTAAGATGTAGCTGTTCCTAAAATCACAAGACACAGGAATGTGGCGCATCATAACAGATGAAGACTTCATACTCATAATTGATTAGAATAACTCAACATTTGCTGAAAAGAAAGAAGCTGATTGGAAAACACAAGATAAAGCTAAGGTACTACTAAACTCTAAAGCTCAATTATTTTTGTCTTGTGCCTTAAGTAGGGAAGAAAGTGAAGGAGTCGATGAATGTGATACGGCAAAAAGAGCATGGGATACACTACAAACCCATCATGAAGGGACAAGCCGTGTCAAAGAAACAAGAATTGATATTGGTGTATGAAAGTTTGAACTGTTTTAAATGAACAAAGGAGAAATCATTGATGAAATGTGTTCAAGATTTAGAAATATAGTAAATGAAATGTGTTCTCTTGTTTGAAATGAATTATGAGATGTCTTCCAATCATATGGAGACCAATGGTGACAACCATAGGTCAAGCTAAGAATCTTAAAATACTCGGATTGGAAGAACTCATTGGAACCTTAACTGCACATGAAGTGTTACTGCAAGAAGACAAACCAGCAAAAAAGGGCAAAGTGATAGCCTTAAAAGCCTCTCAAAATTCTCAAGAAAGCACACCCTTACAACCAGATTAAAGTGAAGAATCAGAAGAAATTAGTCAAGAAGAAGCTGATGAAGAAGTAGTTCTCCTTACAAGAAAAATCTAAAGAATGATGAGAAGAAGAGATCAGATCAAGATAGGTTTTCCAAATAAAAAGGAAAACTTTAAATCAGAATTGGATAAGATTCAGATTACATGTTTTGGATGCAACAAACTAGGACATTACAAAATTGAATGTCCTTTAAACAAAAGGCCACAAAAAGATTCCCTTTCAAGAAAAAATCTATGATGGTTACCTGGAATGATTATGTTGAATTAGAAACAGAAAAGATTGAAAAGGCCAACATATGTTTAATGGCAAACTTAGAAGAAACTGAGGTAATAAATTTTGAACTATTTCGTTTATGTGAACAAATGGAAAAATAGTTTGATAACTTGTTAAGCAATTCAAATTTCCTTGCTAAAAAATGTAGCTCTTTAAAAGAACAAGTTTACGAAGGAAAAGGAGAAAAAGAGAAAGCTCAATCTATGAAGGATGAACTAAAAAAGTTCATTCAAAGCATGCAGGAATCCCATTTTGAAAAAACTGAAGAATTTGAAAGTCAAGAACGTTCTATGATTCAAAAGGAGAACGTTCTTCTTAAAACAAAAATTGAATACCTCAAGAATGACCTGTCAATTTTTATCAAATCTACTTAAAGCATCTAAAAAATCATTGGATCTCAAGTAGGAATATTTGATAAAGCTGAACTTGGTTTTGATAAATCCCAAAAACAAAAACTTTACAAAAAATTTTTCGTTCCTGAAAGAAAGTAAAACAAATGCAAAATGAAATGTTCATAGTGTAGTAAAATTGGACAGCTTGAGTATGCATGTTATTTCAAAAACCGGGATGAAAATTCAAAACAAAAAGGCCTTTCAAAAAGGAAGAACGTTATGGAATCATATTAGAACCTTCTCCAAGAGCTTTCCAATAAGGAAGAACGTTCTGAAATCAGATCAAAACCTTTTTCAAGAGTTTTCAAAAAGGAAGAACGCTTTGGAATCAGATCATAACCTTCTCCAAGAATACTAAGGAAATGCTCTCCAAGAACGCTTTGGAATTGCTCATTATATTCAAGGTATATTTCTATAATTGAGACTTAAAAGACTTAAAAGAGTCAATCAATTTACAACATAGCAAACATAATCACACACAATCACCTAATTATAACTAATAATATATATTACAAATAACACATTTCTTGTGATTATCGAAACTTATTATTAGCATAACCCTTACCTCAAAACTTTCTTAAATCCCTTGACGAATTACTTCCTTGATCTCCCATATCACCTAATAATTCATCAAAATAACTAAATCTTAATTCATCGTTACAAAATTACCCTATTTTTGTAACTTATTTTTTTTAATATTTGTGAAGTTTCAGTTTATTATTACATTTTATTTATTGTTATCATCTTCTTTTGTTTCAAGTGACTAATTCAAACTCATACACTGGTTCAAAGTTGAAATCGATTGAATTTAATAAATATAAGGAAAGTTAGAAATGAAAATAAACAAAAAAATTATTAAAAAAAGGAAGAAAAAAATGTCCAAGTGAACAAGTATTTATTTAAGATAAAGTTATGTGTGGGAGAAAAGTGACATCTTGTCTCATAAACCGAAAAGAGAAGATAAATATAAACAAAGAAATGAGAGAGAGAGAGAGAGAAAGTGGTACTGAAAACAAAAGAATGATAAACAAAAAGCAAAAAGAGACATACCTAATTTTTCTGTAAGGCTTTTGGACTTTGGGTCTATTAGTATTGTTGGATCTGTGTTGGTGTCAATTGCTGCAAGACTTTAATAGTGAAGTTGTTGAAGAAGATTATCAGTAGCAAATTCCAAAGCGTGTTGTTACACTAGCCTTTAGATTACCAGCGAATCCCCTTCAGGGTACTTTGGAAACCTTGATATGATTTGCACTATCACACCAAGAGTATCTTTCAATAGTATGTTACAAAATAATGTTTCCTATTCTTCACTCATGCATTAGAGAAGAATAAGATGACTTAGAATATAAGAATAGGTGGGAAAAGTGGACGGCAATCTCTTAATTTTCGTGTTTACATTCTGTCCAAAGTGACACTATTTATAGAAAAATAATATCACTTGAGAAAGAGGTACAATCCTTGGTTCTGCCATTCTGTTTTGCGAAAGGATATATCCATATATCGTTCCATTATTTATTGAAGTGTTGCACTGGTTTGGTGGTTGATCAGTGCCTTTATTCGCGAATGACCCGGGTTCAAACCATCCATTTCGCCTTTGCATTTTTAATCAACAGTTGCGCCTTTCCACAAAGGAATTTATTCAAAAAGAAGGCACATGCGCAGATTGAACTCGAGATCTTGTTGTGACACACAAAGAACACAACCACTAAACCAACAACAATATCATATCAATTATAATCAATTATAGATACATGTATTACCCAATATTTTGGAAATATCTCACAATCCCCTACCATTTTCAAAATATACTTAGTCCCATAATTTTGGAAATATCATGGTTTCAGGTAATGGTATCTTACGATTTGAACCTTTACTTAGTAAGCTATGGGTTTCATTTATCCCGAATAGATTGATAGACAAGCTTTGAACCAGTTATTTATTAGAACAAGTGTGCACAACTTACACATGAAATCTCGGTACTATCAAAAGAATTATAAAGATGACACATTTGATAAGGCCTTGTGTCATGTACCCTTTTGATGAGAATTTAAGAGTCAAGCCCTTTAACTCTTTGAAGCGGCCTCACTTCATCCTCACATAGGTAGACTATATCAGAAATACACCCATAATATGTATTTCAGCAAATTCTTGCTATATGTCTATTAAGAGTAAAACTCAACCTTCCAACTTTATACTTATGGTCCAAGTATTTTCAACCTTTGGGATGTATCTATATTCAAGTGCTTGCAATCACTCTAATAGTGTACTTTTATCATTGAACTCAAGACTTGATGTTACTAAAGTGTGAGTTGATTTTCCACAATTGATGATTAATTAGATATGGGCTTGAGTCCCATCCCAAATGATGTCTTCAACACCATTTTACTAAGACTCAATGGAGAGTTTTGGAGAAAGACTCAATGGAGAGTTTGATGGTGACACCTTTGACATATGAGATCAAAATGTTTTGACCTTCATGTTCTTTGATTGTCAAAGAAGAGTTGAATACTTTGATGAGGATAGGATAATGGTATTCTATAAGGGAGCCAAACTTGATCTATTCTTGGACATCTGTGTATTCATAGTGATTCCAACCATCCTTTACTCCCAACGGCAATTGGTCTTGCTTTCCAATTTTTTCAATGTATGCTTATTCTTTGGAAGAAGAGAACATAGATGTGGGTTTGGAAGAAGAAGCCTTTGGGTGTTTTGTAAACACAAAAGGTTTGGAAGAAGTAAGGTTGGGTTGGGAAAGGGTAGAAGCAGAAGTTTTATGTGTGGTTTGTAGAAAATCAGATAGGGTTTCCTCATAATCACCCTGTGTTCTAAATTGATGTGTTCAGGTTCCTCATGTTGAGTTCTTTTTGTGCCAATGCTAGCTAGGATACGTATGGACCTTCTTGATAGTTTAGACACACGGGGTTTTGACGATTGTGATTCGGATGTTTTGTGAGTAGTAGAAATTATGTGTTTAAGATGTGGTGGAACAATTATCTAACGCCCCAGATTTTGATCGAAGGCATTATTTAAAAACATTTATTTTCTTTTAAAAAAGACAATTTGTTTTCCTTGGAAGTAGTTCAGTATGTAATAAATAAAAGTTTCGCTAGAAAATAACTTGATATCATTTTTGTAAAAGAACGCAACACAATTTACTATATATTATTACTATTTATTATTATTATTATTATTATTTGCAAAGATAATTTACTAATTGTAAGAAAAATGTTCATTCACCCCCTAAAATAGAATAAATTCTCTTTAGGTGAATTTCAAAAACAAGGTTGACTGAAATTAAGGACTTCAATTTTCTCCTAGCGGAAGGAAACTCACCTTCGCATTTCTATTTAAAGTTAACGATGAAAAGTAAATAAACTTTAAAAATGTACCACATCGATTTTATCAATACAAGTATTATTTTTAAGTAAAGTCCCTTTTTTTCCACGCACGTGCACCAAACAAACATCATTCATGCAACTCTTCAAGATCATTAATACCTAAATATTGGTGTAAGGGGTCACAACAATAATAAGTTAACAGCCATAAAATATAAATATAAAATCTCTTTGTAATAAAAGGTTTAAGGAAATTGATTTTTTGAATAACTCGCAAAGATGTATCAAGTCATAAAATGTACCTAAATAATTCAAGTAGCAACTCACCTAGAACACATAATTAGATCAGAATAAAATAACAATAAAACGTATGGAAGTTATGCATGCTTCTAAAAGTATATGATCTGGATATAACCAGCCACTATGGCTCCCACACAAAAGTCACTCATACCAATGGGCAAAATTAAACCATCCACTAAAGCGTCCAGAAAGACACATATGATATGTCATGAAATGATAATGATGCTCAAAAGGTACGTGTCATCATCCACTTAGGTAACTAGAAAGATAAAATGTTCAAAACACAAATCACTAGCCACTTAGGCAACGACAAAGATAAAAGGTTCACAACACAAATCATCAGCGACTTAGAGAACCACAAAAAGAACAATGTTCAAAACACAAATCACCAACCACTTAGGCAAACACAAAGATAAAATATTCAAGACTAAATTTTAATCACATATGACATCAAATTTATATTCTCATGGATGCTCGAAATCAAGAATCAGTTATTTTGCTATCTCAAATATATAATACATATACACATGAATAAATATCTCAAAATCACAACTTTCATTTTATAAACTATAAAATTAGATTAGCTACGTGTTATTGATAGACATCAAAACTTAAATCACAAAAAACACATACAAATAGAAACTTTATTCCTTCTACTATAAAATTTCTCCCATTTTTAGTCATTAGCCATTATTAGTCATGTATCATAATTAAAAATTAAAACTTTTCATCAATTCCTTCAAGACTCATGTAGTGTGCATAAAAATCAAAACATTGAAATTAAATAGCACAATAATCGAAGCTTTTAATCAAATACATCCTAACAAACATATTACTCATGATATCATAATAAAAATCATAATTTTATAATTAATTAAACCAAAACAACACAAAAAATCTCAACTTTACATTAAACATTTTCACAAGAAACATATTTATCATGTTATAATAATAAAAATAGAACTTTATAAATAAGTTCATCAAGATAAACATATTACTCAAGACAAACAGAAAATCAACCTTTTTAATTTTACGACATCAAGACATCATATCAATATCTTGCAAACCACTAATTTAATATCTAGCCTAACTTTGCATGGGGAAAATCCCTTACCTTAGGCGCTTTCTTTCTTAACACCTCTAAATTCCCACGAGAATAGGTCACGAGGTAAGGATGAATTCAACTGGGAGAGATATTGGGATTTACTTAATAGACTTAGAAAATTATTTTGGAAGTGTATGAGTGATGAATGGGTGTGGGAGCAAGAGGGCCTAAGGGAAATGTATGAATAGAGGAAGGAGTTGTGAGATTGTTAAAATAAGGGAGGATTTCAATAGCTATTTAGGTTGTAATACTATCATTGATTTCTTTGCCTAAAATTGAAGTTCACTTAATTCCAAAATTATGCTACCAATCGGTTATTGTTTCTCTTCCCTTTTTTTTATTTAAATTTATTTGGCCGTTACAAAGCCAATTGAAATTAAGTGTACTTATTATGTGTATGAGTTAATTAGGATTAATTAGTAGAGTTCATCATATATTGCATATATATATATATATATATATACAAAATTGGTGGACTGAAACCGCAATATATTAATATGCACATGTATGAACTAAATTTGCTAGACATCTATGTATGAACTACCATGCAAATAGTGTATCAGCTAATTAACTTATAATTTAACAATATATTTATATATTACCACTAAACTATTTGTAGCCATTTAAATATATTCCAAAAATTACATAAAACTAACAAAGGGAAATTTACAGAAAAATGGGAAGAGAAACAGTAACCTTAGTGTTTTTCTAAGTGTTTACTTTATAATATCCTCTTTTAAAAGTTACATGGAAACACTTCAACCCTTTGTGTCTGTAACTTGGCCCAATAGTGGTTGGAACCTCAAAAAGCTTGACTATACAAATCTAGAAGTTTGAAAGATTAAAACATAGTCAGAAGACTAGTATATTTTCTAGTGCTTGTGAAAACCAGTTTGATTTAGTTGATTAAATCCATAAGAGTGAAGGGATTGGACGTTATTACCGTGTTGGTGGTGAAACATGATAAATTGGTTTTGAGATCTTCTTTCCTTATCTTTTTTTTTTTTGTTAAAGTTGTTTTAAGTTTCTAATCAAAACTTGTTTTTACGAAAAACCTATTTTTAAATAAAAACACAATCAAACCCCCTTTTTTCTTGTGTGTTTTTTTTACCTTCAATTGGCATTAGAGCTCAATCTCTTGGTTGAACACTTAATTGTGTTTGTGAAATGATCCTATAATTTTTGTTGTCATGAATAACTTTGGTGATGAAGCTATATGAGGAATAGTTCAAGATCATGTAGGATGTATAAACTCCTCAACCTCTCCTTCCATTATTTAAATCTCTCCCCATCATACATGATCATGTAGGATGTTTGGAAGGAGAGGTTGAGAAGTTTATACATCTTACATGATCTTGAACTATGGGATATAGTTGAAGATGACTATGAAGCTCCCAAAAATAAAGGTGGAGTTGAAACAACAAAAAAATAACTGAATGCTGATAAGAAGAAACAATACAAAATGTACCATAATCCTGAACCTTTATGATAAATTCAATCACCTTGAATGATTTGGACAAATACAACACCAAATAAACAACTAAAGGCATTTTTTATGCTTTATGTCTTAACTATGAAGAAAGCAAGTTCAAGAAGAAAAGGAAAACCTATTATTCAAAAAGTATGAGCTTTTCCAAATGGAAGAAGATTAGGACATTGAGAAGATCTTCTCCTGACTCCAAACCATAGTTGATAGCGTTTTAGTAAGTGTATTGAATCGTTGCAAGTAATAATTAAAACGGTAGTACCGAGTGTCGAACTTAAGGATTGCGTTTTACTATCAAATTATGTTTAATTACTGAAATTCAACAAAAAGTTTCTGAATTGATTGAAATAATATTTGAAATTAACAAGAGTAATATAATTGAACTATTATAATAAGAAAAATGTCAGGGATGAGTTTTACTTTGAATCCAACTTTGGTTTCTAATTTGATCCTAGTTACAAAATTCCATTATTGAATTATTACCGAATTCTCTTTATTATTCTTGCTCTAATGTCTTAGTGACAGAACCTTTAATTCCAAAGTAACCCCTAATTCCTTAGTGGATTTAAGATTAGAATTAAGCTTTACAGTACAAGAATTCTCTTATTAAACTACTGCCTTTGCAACTAATTTAGTTGGTTTCATGACCTGCATCTATCCCTAGACTACAATATCATGAATTTCTCATCTCAAGTGTAAGACCCTTAATTTTAAATTATAATTTATGCAATTTTAGTGTGTTTTGTGTTGAATTGCTGAGGCATTTAGCCAATAATATTTTATTTTGTGAATTAAGTACCAAGACCATATTTTATTAGAGATTATTAATATGTTTAATATATATATATATATATATATATATATATATATATATGTTTTGAGGTCCGATTAAAATTATTTGTCGAAGAATAATTTAATTATGTTTCGAAAAATTTAATACCGGACTGATTTTTTAAAAATGTCACTTGTTGTTGAAAAATTCATCTGCCGATTGAATTGCGGCGAGAGTATATATATTTTTAAAAAAAAAGTGGTTTGAGAAGTGATGTGTGGTGATGTGTGAAATGGTGTTTTTTTAAAATATCTAAGTTTAGATATTTGTTTTGGTTGGTTTTAATTATAATATATATATATATATATATATATATATATATATATATATATATATATATATATATATATGGTGGAAAGAAACATTTTTTTCCTTTCAGCCTCGCCTTTCTCCCTCCTTGCTTTCTTCTTCTTCTTCTTCTTCTTCTTCTTCTTCTTCTTCTTCCTCTGTTTCAAAAAGAAACTCGTCAGTGAAAAAAAAATCGCAAAACACAAACCTCCATTTATCTTCTAAATCTAAGCTTCCATTCGAGAAGTGTCAGGAGGGAAAGTTGCTCATCTCTACACTACAGGAGGGAAAGTCGCCACGAACAAGATTTTTCGCGGTGTTTCATTGTGGTAGTGATAACCGTTGGAAAAACTATAACTAAGGTAAGGGCTCCTTCCTAATTTTTTGTTTGCATATAGGGACTCTGTATGTGTGATTGATGTATGATCAATGTGTGATTGCGTGATAATTATTTTCGACGTGAATATATATATTTTGAGTGAAAATACAGTTTGTTACATGTTATGAATTTATGATTAAATTTGATGTGATTAATGTGTGTTCAATGTGTGAAATTGTGGAGATTGAGTTTGAGTTTGAGGTGATTATGTATTCATAACTGATAATATGTGCATTATGAATTGTATTGAGGAAAATCTGTTTTGAGTATACTCTGTGATAAGTTTGAAAAATTATTAGTGTTAAATGAGTATTAAAAAAGGGGAATCTTTTAATAGCTACATTTACATAATGATTGATGTGGAAGAGTTAGAGTATGCTCATGCATTCCATAGCTTGTGGTGACCGTGATGGGCCACAGTGTCGGTGGTGACTGGAGGGGCCACGATGTTAAGTGGTGACCATGATGGGCCATGGGATGGTTCCAGGTGATAGTTGGTCCATCTTATCCTTACGAGGATTTAACTGATGTGTAAGGCCTGTGATAGGCTACACTCTAGTAAATCGTGCTATTCTGTGAGAGACTGCACCTCGGTAATTAGTACTGGCCTATAATAGGCGGTACATTTATGATTTACACCCCTCGAGGAGGGTTTTGTTTTGGAAATCCCAGAATAATGTGCATTAGCATATAAACATTGCATTAGGGTGCTTGGCACATGAGTCATGTTTGTTATAATATGATATTTATATATCTGTACTCTGTTATTCTTTGTTATCATACTGTAATTGCTAAGTGTTATTGCTTGTTTTTATGACGTAATTGTTAAATGTTATTTGTTAATTTCAGTTGGTGACCCTTTACATTATTGTGGAAATTGGGCTTTGCCCTTAGATGATACTCGAGTTCGTTCCACCAACTGTTACCTTGACGACGGAAACGTCGTTAGACTTCCCAGACCGAGACTCGCCGACTGCTTGGGTATATGACCCCATCTCAAGCAGGGCTACTTATACGGGGATGGTAGTGAGGACGGGTAGGAAAGCTGGGGTAGTATATCTTGTGGAGTTCACTCGCGAGAGGATTGACTATCCGATACCTTCAAGATTGGTGCTCGGGATGAGTGGAGCATGGGAAGATGCAAAGGATTCCTCAGTTAGAGTTGAGGTGAAGGCCACCGTAGGAGCTAGGGATACAACAGTTGAACCGGGGACTAGCGGAAAGGATAAGGGGCCGATGCCAGTGGAGCAAGAGATTGCAGAACCATCTAGGTGGGCCGAGTCAGAGCTTCCATTTTCGGTGAATTATCCCTTACCGACAGTTTTGAGACTCCAGTGCCGCCAAAGCCACCTATCTCGTGGGTGGATCGGACTTCTGAGCAGACCGATCCTTCTATGGATGTTGATGAGGAGGAGGTTACCTCAAAGATGGATACTGCGTCAGAAAGGACTTGCGGAGTGTGTGGAGGTCACCCATGTTATTGTAGTTGCTAGTGGATGATCAGATTAGTTTTGTTGTATAGGGACTTAGTGTCCTTCTTTTGGTGGTTGTACTTATTTTATTTTGGGATAACTGTATCTATAATATATATTGTCAGTTGACTTTTGTTTTGGTGGTTCCATGTTCCAATTTTTTGACGTGCCCATAGGGGGTATAGTATTCTTGGAGCAATACTTTTGTGCAGGTGTCTGCCGAGAAAACCCAAGGGGTATGAGCGATGCCTGATAGGTCTTATAGCCCCGATATATGATAGTTTCTACTTGTATATTTTGGATTATCATCTCAAAAACTATTTTAGTTTATTGGTATTTATGATGTATTTTTTTATGACTTTGTCATTTGTGTTACGCCATGGTTTTTATTAATTTGTTTTTTTTAAAAAAAAAATGCACTCGCGCTGTTAAAAATTGGTGTGTTACATTTGTGGTATCAGAGCTTTGGTTAGATTGTAGGTCGACCTGTAGGTTGGGAGTCGTTATCTGATCATGCATCGGGGTATGTTGTCTGAGTTGTCAGGTTTGGAGTAGTTGTTATGTGTTGATGTTGTCGAAAGTTATTTTTGGAATTATTCTAAGTGGTGTTAAGATTTCTTTTTGATGTTGGTTTTGTAGTAAACAATGCCTCCAAGAAGGAACGACAATGCAAGAGTCAACGTCAACAGGGATGACCAAATGGCGGAAGCAATGAATAACATGGCTGCTTCTGTTGCTGCACAGACAACTGCAAATACTCTATGGGATCTGGAGAAGAGGGAAAGAGAGATCCGTGGTGCTGAGTCAAGGGGATTGGAAGATTTTCGTCGTTACAATCCTCTAAAGTTCAAGGGTGATGATAGCCCAAAAAAAGTTGATCAGTCGATTCAAGAAGTGGAAAAGATCTTCGAAATGATTAATTGTCAGGTAGGGGTGAAGGTCAACTATGCTACGTATCAGCTACTAGGGGATGTTGAATATTGGTGGAGAAGTACAAGGCTTCCGATGGGATCAGCTCATGAGGAGGTGAACTGGGAGTCGTTCAAAAGGAAGTTTTTAGACAAATACTTCCCGATGAGTACTAGGACTAAGTTGGGTGATGATTTTCTTAAATTGTACCAAGGAAATATGACAGTGGGTGAGTATGCTGCTAAGTTTGAGTCATTGTCAAGGCACTTTAGGTTTTTCCGTGAAGAGGTTGATGAACAACTCATGTGTCATCGTTTCCAAAATGGACTGAAGTATGAGATTCAAGACTCCGTCCTACAATTGGGAATTCAACTTTTCCAAGTCTTAGTGGAAAAATGTAGAGAAATTAAGGACATGAAGAACAAGAGGGCCAACCGAGGAGGGAAATTTAGTTCCGGGGGGCCTAGTCGGGTGAACCATTAGAACAACAAGGGAAAACAAGTTGTTAAGCCCTATAACCGACCACAGAACAACAACAGGAGTCAGAATCACCCGAGAAACCAGAACTTTGGAAGACAATTGGGACAAGTGATTCGATGTTTCCGATGTGGGGAAGAAGGACATTATGCTAATGCTTGTACCTCTAAGAGTCTTACTTGCTACAATTTCTAGAAGCCAGGGCACTTTGCAAGGGATTGCAAGGCTCCAAAGGTGGAACCAACAGTGAATGCAACAAGGGCTACTCGTCCTACTGCTAAAGGACGCGTTTATTGCATGAGTGCTAAAGCTGAAAATCCATCTAGCAATTGATCCAGCGAGACTATAGGTAACACTCTAACTGTACTTTTTGATTCAGGGGCAACCCATTCCTTCGTAGCTATGGACTGTGTGAATCGCTTGAAGTTAACTGTATCTTGTCTTCCTTTTGATTTGGTTGTCTCCACGCCTGCTAAGACTTTGACTGTAAATACTGCATGTTTACGTTGTCAAGTAACTATTCAGAATAGAGATTTCTTGATTAATTTGATTTGTTTACCCCTACAATCACTCGAGGTCATTCTCGGTATGGATTGGATGTCGTATCGTTATGTAATATTGGACTGTGTCAAGAGTCGTTCAGTACCTAGCTGCTAACAAACTCGAAGTGTCACTAAAAGAAGGAACTCATGAGTTTTTGTTATTAGCTAACGTGGAGGCAAAGATAAATGGGAGCATAGAAGACGTGGTGCTTGTCAAGAAGTACCAAGACGTATTTCCAACAAAAATTCTAGGATTACCACCAGTAAAAGAGGTGGAGTTCTTCATTGATCTACACCTAGGAACCGGACCTATTTCAATTGTGTCGTATTGGAAGTCGCCATTGGAATTAAATGAGCTCAAGGGACAAGTTGAAGATTTGTTGGAGAAAGGATTTATTAGACCAAGTGTGTCACCATGGGGAAATCCGGTATTGTTAGTTAAGAAGAAGAACGGAAGCTCGCGATTATGTATGGATTATAGGCAAATTAATAAAGCATCTATTAAGAATCATTATCCTTTACCACATATTGATGATTTGATGGATCAGTTGAGAGGAGCCGCGATGTTTTCGAACATTGACTTGAAGTCAAGTTACCATCAGATTCGAGTAAGAGAAGGAGATATTTAGAAAACTACTTTCCGAACTCGTTACAGACATTATGAATATCTTGTTATGCCATTTGGAGTTACCAATGCACCAGCAATTTTTATGGATTACATGAATAGAATCTTCAGCCCATTTCTAGATAAGTTTGTTGTGGTGTTCATCGATGATATATTAATTTATTCAAGGACTGAGGAAGAACATCGAGAGCATTTGCGTCATGTTCTTGAAGTTTTACGTGAGAAGCAATTATATGCCAATTTGTCGAAGTGCGACTTTTGGCTAGAATAAGTCAACTTCTAAGAAGATGTGATAACCAAGGAAGGAATCGCTATGGATCCGACAAAGATTAAGACAGTCCTCGCTTGGAAACAACCTCAGACTATCACTGACATACGAAGTTTCCTCGGACTGGTAGGATACTACAGGAGGTTTATTGAAGGTTTTTCTAATATTGGATCTCCATTAACACAACTCACTAGAAAGGATCAACCGTTTGCGTGGACAGAGAAGTGTGTGGAAAATTTCCAGTTACTAAAGAAAAAGTCGACAACCTCACCAGTATTGGTCTTGCCATAACCGGAAGAACCATATGAGGTTTATTGTGATGCGTCTCACCATGGTTTGGGATGTGTTCTGATGCAACACAAGAAAGCTGTAGCTTATGCTTGAAGACAATTAATGACTCATGAATGAAACTATCCTACTCATGATTTAGAGCTTGCTGCTGTAGTTTTTGCATTAAAGATATGGAGGCACTAATTATATGGATGCACGTTCATAGTGTTCAGTGACATAGGAGTTTGAAATATTTGTTTGATCAGAAGTAATTGAACATGTGTCAAAGAAGATGGATGGAGACTCTCAAGGATTTTGATTTCACATTGCAGTACCACCCTGGGAAGGCAAATGTGGTGGTTGATGTGTTGAGTAGAAGAAGTTTGTCAGTGTCTTCAGCAGTGATGGCTAGACAACAAGAGTTGTGGGAATCATTTAGAGACCTACACTTGGACATAGAGTTTGCACTGGGGATTTTGAAATTCAGAATGATTAAGATTTTGAGTGGTCTACTTGAAGACATTGCGAATTTTCAAGATGACGCATTAATCCAAGAGAAGAGGAACCTAATAGTGCAAGGGAAGACAACTGAGTTTAAGATTGGACCAGATAATATTTTGAGATGTAATGGGAGGATTTATGTACCAGTAGTTGCAGATCTGAGGAAAACAATTTTAGAAGAGGTGCATAAGAGTAAATTGAGTATGCATCCCAGAGCAACAAAGATGTATCAGGACTTGAGGTAGAATTATTGGTGGCCAGGAATGAAAAGGCATGTAGCAGAGTATGTATCAACTTGTTTAACATGTTAGAAAGCGAAAGTGGAACATCAGCGACCTGCTGGAATGTTACAACCGTTAGATATAGCTGAATGGAAGTGGGACATCATTTCCATGGACTTTATAACTGGGTTGCCGAAAACAAGGAGAAAGAACGATTCTATTTGGGTGATAGTGGATCGATTAACTAAATTCGCACACTTTTTACCTGTAAAGACCATCTATAAGGTAGATAAGCTAACAGAGATCTACATTGCTGAGATTGTGAGATTACACGGAGTACCATCAAGTATTGTATCAGACCGTGACCCGAAATTCACGTCGCATTTTTGGGGAGCGTTGCATGAAGCGTTGGGAACGAAACTAAGATTGAGTTCAGCATACCATCTGCAAACGGACAGACAGCCTGAGAGGATGAATCAGTCCTTGGAAGATTTATGGAGAGCATGTGTACTAGATGATAGAGGAAGCTGGGATGATGTACTGCCATTGATTGAGTTTACCTATAATAATAATTTTCACGCAAGTATTGGAATGGCACCCTATGAGGCTCTGTATGGACGCAAGTGTCAAACGCCTTTGTGCTGGTATAAGGACGGTCAAAGTATGATTGTAGGACTTGAGATGGTGCAACAGACTACAGATAAGGTCAAGAAGATAAAAGAGAAAATGAAGGTCTCACAAGATCGTCAAAGGAGTTATGCGGACAAGCGTCGCAGACCTTTAGAATACGAGCAGGGTGACCATGTGTTTCTGAGAGTCACACCTACAACTGGAGTTGGCAGAGCCATAAAATCAAAGAAATTAACTCCGAAATTTATTGGACCATATCAGATTTCTGCACTAATTGGATCTGTAGCTTATCGGATTGCTTTGCCTCCGATATTGTCCAATATTCACGACGTATTTCACGTGTCGCAATTAAGGAAATACATTTCCGATCTGTCGCATGTGATCGAACCAAATACAATTCAACTAAAGGATAATTTGTCATTTGAAGTACTACCTGTAAGAATTGACGACAGGAAGATTAAGCAATTAAGGAATAAGGAAGTTTCATTGGTCAAAGTAACGAAAGTCGAATTTTACATAAGTGTTAGTGCAAGATTTCCTATGAGCTATGTGAGTATAGTTTTCAATGTTTATCACTCTTTTAAGTACCTACACAAATTTCTATAACATATATAATGGATATAGAAAATAATGTGATTTTTTATAATATTTAATTATGTGAATGTGTGTGTTCTAAAATAAAAGTGACGATTGCTATGATTTATTATGAGTAGTGATCTTGACCATGTGGATATTTGAAATACGGGAATTTTATGACATAAGTGATTAAAGCTTAAATCATTAACATGTTCATAAAAAGATACGATTTGTTATGAAAAAAGGTTCGGTTTATCATATTGTGTATGGATATATGATTTTGGAAATCATATATAATAAAAATGTTAAACTTTTATTGATAATTGAATATTTGATTTTATCCGTGTAGTTGCCGAAGTGATTCGCTTTATTTGTGTCGTTGCCTCAGTGACTAATAATATGTACTTTAAAATTCATCATCATCATCAAATGGGATATGAATTTTTGTGGACATCTTTGTGGCTAGTTTATCTTTCTCCAATGGTATGAGTATACTATTTGTGTGAACACCTTTGTGGATGGTAACATCTGAATCATGTAGTTGCTGGGGGTATGCATAACTCATATATAAATCTAATTTAACTTGATTATGTGTTTATGAGGTGGCTCAATATTTTCTTATTTTTATGTGTATTTTCATGGCTTAGTAATTAAATAAATTTTTATAAAAAATAATATAATTAATATTTGTGCACTTTTTTGTGGTTTATTTCAATTCATCTTGATCTTTTATGGCAAAGATATTTTAATTTATTGCTTAGTTTAGTTTGATTTGCTATGGAACAATAGAACTCATCCCTTACACCAACATTTTAGGTACTAATAATCTTGAAGAGATGCACGATTGAATGATGTTTGTTTGGTGCTCCTGTGTAGAAAAAAAATCTGATTTTTATTTAAACATAGTGATTTTTATTAATAAAACCAACACAATACATTTTTAAAACTTATTTATATCCGTTCTTAAGTTTAATTAAAAATGCACAAACGGGTTTTCATTTGTTAGGAAATAATTGAATCATTGTTAATTTTAGGAAATCTTATTTTTCATGAATTTCATTTAAAAAGAATTTATTTTATTTTAGTGTGTAAATAAATATTTTTCTAAAACATTAAAAACAACCTTTAAAAGCAATTAATAAGTTAGGTGGTTTTATTTTGTAATAGAAGTAGTCATTCAATTAAATTATATCTTTTGCGTAAATAAACTACTACGGTGAAAACAATTTTTAAAAGAAAACAAACAATTTTAAGTACTACTTTGGAATAAAGTCTGGGACATTATATCAAGCTTCTTCTTATTCTTTAAATTTTTATTCTATTTGGGAAATTCAAAAAATAGCTTCCAATATTACTTCAATTGATGACATTGTCGCTGGAAAAATAAATTAGAAGATACATGTTCGTGTAATCAGACGTTGGAAAGTTCATGAATACAACAATCCACAAGAGACAACTAATATTGAATTACTTTTACTAGATGAAAAGGTATATTGATATGAATTTCTGGCTGATTTTTCTATTGCGTTGACACATGTTTATATTTTACTATATTTTGTTGTTGTATAATTATAGTTATGAATTATAATTTATTTATTTATTTTATGCATTTTCATACAATTACTAATTACATAATAATTGTATAGGTGCAATCCACAAGAGACAACCAATATTTAATTAGTTTTGCTAGATGAAAAGTCATATTGATATGTTACTATTATCATAAACACATGGTAGATTAGTGTCTTTTCTCATTAAGAATAATAATAATTCCATATAAGTTATTTATATGTGGAAAATTATAAAAGGGAAAAGGGATCTAACTAATCTAACTGAATTAGTTACTCTTACTAACAAACTGAAAATAAAATTGACTAAGTCTACTAATGTAACTATATCTAATAGCCTCCCTCAAGTTGTAGCACATAAGTTCATTAAGCCTAGCTTGGAACAGAAATTATGAAATGGTTTGGGATCTAAACCTTTGGTGAATACATCTGCCAACTGCTGGGCAGAACTGACAGACAGAAGATGAAACAGTTTCTGCTGGAATTTCTCGCGAACGAGGTGGCAATCAAGTTCGATATGCTTGGTACGTTGGCACGTTTGTGAAATGAAGAATTAGCTGCAATGTGTCTAGCGGATTGAGTGTCACAATATAAAAGAGCTGGTGTTGTAAAGTCAGTTTGTAGGTCTTGAAGAAGATAAGTCAACCACTGTATTTCACATACAGCGGAGGCCATGGCCCGATACTCTGCTTTCGAAGAACTTCTGGAAACTATGGCTTGTTTCTTGGACTTCCATGATATTAAAGAATCACCAAGAAAGACACAATATCCACTGATAGATTTACGGGTTTCTAGGCACGTGGTCCAGTTAGAATTAAAGAATGCTTTAAGCTGAATACAAGAAGAGGCAGACAAGAAAATACCATTCGCAGGTGATGATTTGAGATATTTGAGTACATGTGCGACAGCTTTAAGGTGAGTTTCAGTTGGGGAACACATATGTTGGCTTAATTGTTGAACTGAAAAACTAATATTTGGTCTTGTGTTTGTAAGTCTAGTGCCCTTTAAAATAGGTGTAGATGTTGGTTTAGAGGCGAGCATGCCAACATTGTGCAGCAGATCCAAAACATATTTTCGTTGGCAAATGTGGATCCCGAGCTGTGATCTTGATACTTCCAAACCAAGGAAGTACTTCAAGTCCCCTAGGTCCTTTATCTTGAATTTGGAGTTGATGAATGATTTAATATCTGAGCATTCTTTGATGTCATTACCTGCAATAATAACATCATCAACATAAATGAGAGCACTAAAAGATTGATGAATTCTTTTAATTAATAAATAGTTATCAGATGAAGATTGAATATATCCTTTAGAAAGTAAGGCAGTGGACAATTTAGCAAACCATTGTCTACTAGATTGTTTAAGTCCATAAAGGGATTTTAAAAGTTTACATGCATGGTCTGGATGAGTAGTGGACATACCCAGGGGTAGGTTCATATAAACCTCCTCATCCAAGCCCCCATGTAAAAAAGCATTATGCACATCCAATTGATGTAAAAATACCAATTATTAGAAGAGGCTAAGGCAAGTAGTAGTCTTACAGTGGTTAGTTTGGCAACTGAAGAATAATTGTCAAAATATTCTATAGCTTCAATTTGATTAAAACCCTTGCCAACTAATCTAGCCTTATACCTTTCAATGTTGCCATCAGAGTTGTATTTGATTTTATATACCCATTTGCAACCAATGGGCTTTTTGCCTTGTGGTAACTCAGTTATCACCCAAGTGTTGTTATTATTTAAAGCATCTATTTTACCCTCCATGGCTTTAATCCGAACATCATGTTAATAGCATGTTTATAATGACTAACAGTGATAGCATTGACGTACTTAAAGTGAGATGGACAAGATTTATGATAAGATAATACAGTAGATAACGAATGGAATGGGGGCAGGTTATCATGATGCAAAACAACATTACACTGAAAATCATTTAAGTATGAAGGGGGGTGACGATGCCTATCAAATCTTCTTAAAGAAACACTGTCAAGATTAGTATGACGAACAATAGAATCATTTATGCAAGGAGAATCATGAGAAGAGGGAATAGCATGACAATCATCAGGATGCAGAGCGGTAGCATAATTGGAATTACGGGGCAGGGGATTCATCACAACAGAATTATCAAAAATAAGGACATCATCAATGTTAGTGTCATGATCTAAATCAGGGGCAGAAACAATATATTGAGGATAACAAAAAACAGATTCATAAAAGATAACATTTCGAGAGATAAAGGTATCACGGGTATGTAAATCAAATAAAATATAACCTTTTGTGTCAATCTTAAGACCCAAGAAAAACCAAAAACCTTTAATTCAGTAAAAGTTGGAGGAATAGTGTATAACATTTTGTAAGGAGTTTTAAGATTCAAGACAGGGGTGCAAATCCGGTTAATAATGTAAACATCATGTTTTAGAGCATGAGACCAAAAACATTTAGGCAAATGAGCATGGAATAAAATAACACGTATGATGTTTAAGATATGCCGATGTTTGTGTTATACAATAGAGTTTTGTTCAGGAGTTTCAACACATGAAGTATGATGAATAATTCCTAATGAAGAATAAAATTCAGGCATGAGAAATTCTAAGCCATTATCACTTCTAATAGTTTTGATGGTACATGAAAATTGATTGGAAACATAAGAAATAAAATCATTAATACAAGTTCTTGTTTCAGATTTGGTCTTCATAAGAAAAACCCATGTGTGTCGTGTAAAATCATCTACAATTGAAAGAAAATATGAAAAACCTTCTAAAGAAATTTGATTAACAGGGCCACATATATCCATGTGTACAAGATCAAAGGCATGTAAAGACTTAGTATTATTGGAAGAAAAAGGCAATTTACATTGTTTAGCCAAATGACAAGAGTTGGAAACCAAATCTTTATTAATAAAAATGTAAGGACATTGTTTAGACATGGTGCTGGAAACAGTAAAAGATGGGTGTCCTAATCGAAAGTGCCAAAGATAAAAAAAAAGTACAAGGAACAATAATTACATTATTGGAAAATCTAGGATTTGAAATAGTATGAATGCTATTAGGAAAAGAATGTCTAGAAGGGGAGTGATTAAGCATGTAGAGATTATTATGAAACTCCACATTCCCAATCATCTTCTTTGTAATCATATCCTGAATCGCACAAAAATCATGTGACAAAACCAACTAACAATTGACATTTTTAGTCAATTTAGAAATAGAAATTAAGCTAAATCTAAATTGAGTAATGAACAAAACATTAGTTAAGAATAATGTTGGTGAAAAGAAAATGGTGTCAGAAAAATGTGTAAACAAATTCATGCTATTAGGAAACAAAACAGAAACAGGTTTAATAGATCGAATAGTGCTAAAGCAATGAATATTAGGGCAAACATGGTCAGAAGCACCATAATCTAAAATCCAAAAATTGGGAGAAGAGTTATATGTACCTGATTTGGAGATACTTGAAACAATTTGAGTGTTAGGAGCAAGGCTATTCTCCTTGTTGGTTGAATTGGAATTTGAGGAAGTTACCATAGAAGCTTTAAGTAGTGAAACTAATTGTTGATAATCTTCACGTGTAATAGGTGAAAATCAGCATTGAGATTATTGGTAGGTTGAGAGTTCTTGATATCATAAGTCTCTGAAGTTTGTTGGGGAGAAGATTGGTAACCCGGGGGGAATCCATGCTTGAAATAACAAGTATCGATCGTGTGATTGTTCTTTTTGCAGTGAGTGCAAACCAAATTACTATTATGATAAACACATGGTAGATTACCTCTTTTCTGAATTACCTCTTTTCTCATTAAAAATAATAATAATTCAATACAAGTTATTTATATGTGGGAACTTACAAAAGGAAAAGGGATGTAACTGATGTAACTAATCTAACTGAATTAGTTACTCTTACTAACAAACTGAAAATAAAATTGACTAAGTCTACTAATGTAACTATATCTAATATGATATGAATTTTTGGCAACTTTTTCTATTGCACTTACGCTTGTATATATTTTACCATGTTTTTATGTATAATTTTTTAATTATGAATTATAATTTATCTATTTATTTTTTTATTTTATTCATTTTCATACAATTACAAATATAATAATAATAATAATAATAATATGAGAAAGAAAGAGAATGAATAGAGAGAAATATGAGAAACTGAAAATATAAAAAATCAATGTGCATGTTATTTGAATTTGTTACCAAATGGTTTTGGTAACTGTTGTATAAGTCTTAACTGCAAAGATGAAATGGGTGTATGAAGTAAATTAGTAACTGGGGCAAATCGATATTTGTTGAAATGTAGATAATCGACCCATAAAGTTATAAATTTGGGGATGTTTAATTCTCCTCAATTTCTTTTTCTAGAGAGAAGTTATTTATTTTTTTCCAAACAGTTAGACATTTTAAAAGGGTCAAAATGAAAAGAACATAGACCACACCAAAATTGGTATTGACTTTATTTATATTGTACGTCCATTTATTTTAGTTGTCAAAGATTCAAACTTCAATAAAAAAAATGATATCAAACGTTGGAAGCACTAGGTTACATAACATTTCTAACAAAATTTAGGCAAATTTCTTCAACTTCACAAAATATTTAGAAATAGTTTGTGGTACTGACAATGGTTCAGAATTTTCACTATCCTTCCCAATATAACATTAACCACATTTATTTCTTTATTTTTATAGTTTGTTATTATAACTATATATACCAGTACCACTTTTGTTTCAAGATGTGATTGGATATGTGGTTGGAAACACTGGTATTAAGGATGTTGAATCAAAAGGAAAAAAGACCAAACTCATGGACTTGACTCCTGAGGACCTTGAGTAAGTGGGAATCATATAATTTCTCTAACACTAATTATGCGGTCATTTTAATGGTATATTATAGTGACTGAGATAATGATTTTATTATAGTGACTGAGATAATGATTTTATTTTATAAATTTTAGTGTATATTATAGTGATTGAGATAATGGTTTTATTTTATAAATTTCAGGAGCAATAGGATATTTAGTACTTTATGGAGTCATTTTACTGAAGAAATGAATCATTATGTGATTGAAAATGAAAAACTTTTTCCTATTGTAGTTATTGTCCATCTATGATATTTTTCTTAATTATTTTTATCATTGCGTTGATTAAAATATTTAACTTCTTGTAGAAAAATCATTTATTTGATTTACTTAGAATAATGTTTTATTAATTTCGTAGGATAATAAAAAAAATATTAATCATATATTTTGTTATCTCTTTTACTAAATTATTATTGTTATACTTTATAATATAATATAATAATTGAAAATATTAATTATTTTCAATTACTTAATTTTCATGCATCGTACGGGTCACAAGTCTAGTTTTATTAAAGGTTATGATTTTACATTGTAGTTGTTAGAACCAAATTGGTTTGAAAAACAATGACCCTTAATTTTTTTTATGATAACAAAGTATATGTGAGAACAATTTATATTTTAATATATTTTTTAAGAGTGCAAATCCTCTAATAAAAGCCTTTGATCAACTAAGTTAATCTTTTGATCAACGCGTCTCTTTTGTTTACTATGATGCGTGTACATTTGATTCGTTTGACCAAGCACCTTTACATGACAAACTGATCCTCCGGTCAACACTTTGATAAAAGTCAAATCTTGTGATAATAGTCAATCGTCTGAGAAAAGTAATCCTCTAACATGATCGACATTCAAACATCCTCTAATCAACAAGATTGATTTAAGTAAAACCTTTGATTGAAGCATCTACAACAACTTGACATGAATCCTCTTATGCGTACTTCCTTTGGTCATCCTAACTTGGTGAACAAGATAATTTTTAAAGAAGTTATGAAGCACGTAGTAAGCTAGTGGTTTGATAAGATTAGAGCATAGTCAGATTTACTAGTGTATGTTCTAGTGGTGGTGATAAAAATTAGTTTGATTTTAGTTGATAAATCCTTTAGTTTGAAGAGACTAGACGTAGCTACCGCGTTGGTGCTGAACCATGCTAAAATGCTTGTGTTCTTTATCCTTAATTTTGTTTAGCTATTTTCTTATTTTACAAACAAGTGTTAAAAAATTTCTTTTAAAATGGAAAAAGTTTGTAACACAATTCAAACTGCCTTTCTTGTATTTTTTTCCGCTTTCAATTGGCTTTAGAGCTTGGTCTCTTGGTTGAGCACTTAACCGTGCTTATGTAAAGGTCCTAAAATTTTGTTTAAGAAATTATGACTAACTCGAGTGATGAAGCTTTAGGTGGTAATACCGACAGTCCTCCACTATTTGCTGGAGAAAGATTTGAGTACTAGAAAGATAACTTAAGAAATTTCTATATTTCACATGATAATGAACTTTGGGATATGGTTAAAATGGATATGTGGCTCCAAAATATGCAAATGGTGTTGAAATATCTATAAAGAAGTTGAATGTCGATTAAAAGAAGCAGTACGAGCTGCATCAGAAAAACAATGATATGATGATGAATGTTATTATCTTCAAAGAGTTTGACAAATGTATTGACAAAGAAACAAATAAGAGTATCTTTGATGCTATATGCCTTAACTATGAAAGAAATAAACATGTGTTGTAATCTAAAGCAAATTTGTTGGTAAGAAAGTATGAATTATTTCAAATGGAAAAAGATGAAGAAATTCAGAAGTTGTTTTCTAGATTTAAACTTTAGTCTTTGCGTTGAAAGTTCTCAACAAGATCCATACAACAACTAATCATGTAAAAATATATAGGCTTAATTGCACGTTTAGTCCCCCTATTTCCACTCACTCGCAAAATTGATCCCCCTATTTTAAAATCCAACAGTTTTGGTCTCTACCTAAGATTTTTTAACTAAAAAATGTCGATGTGACATATTTTAAAGTGTTAGTGAAAAGTTAGTTTTTAGCTACAATGCTATGATTTATATTTTGATGATAACAAAAATAAAAAAAAGAAGAACAATTGTCTCCTAACCATATTTGCTAAGTGTGCATATTAAGTCAGAAAACAAAGATTTATATTAATGACTATCTATTTTAAGGTAACATAAATTATAACATAATATTATCACTTAAAAAACAAGTAATTATGATTACTAATAGAGTGAGTCATCATATAGGTTGTAAGAAGCTTGGTGACAAGTATTCAGTATCTACAAACCGAGTCATAGCATTAAAGACAAAGGAATTATGAGTCAACGATTGATCCTTTGACTCCAAACCAAAGAAGAAAGTTTTGAATGAAGTATATGATAAAATCAATGCTCTTGTACAAGTTAAATCCTCTAATGAGTAAAGAAATATAATTAACTAATCAAGTGTACTATGACTCTAAAGAAACTGTTAAAGATGTGTTTGACTCTGATCAATGCGCCTCTTATTAATCTGATAATACCAGCTCACTCTAGGTATTCTAATTTTGATAAATCTAGCAAAACGAGTTAATAATCTGGTCAACACGTCACGACAACACTCTAATAAAGGCAACACTATGATAAAGTCAACACTCTAATAAAAAGCTAACACTCTAATAAAAAGTCAACTTTCTTAAGTCAATCATTTAAACCCATAACCATGATGAAGACAATCTCCTTTCCTCATTAGAGATGGACTTCTTAAATCAAGATATGTTGAATTAATTATAAAGATATATATGGACATGTCTTAAATGCTGATTCAAGATCTCCAACGGTAATATCCTCAATGGATACATTCCTCATTATGTAGGTAGAAACCGATCAATATGAAAAGGGACTGAAAATAAAAAAGGCAATATGCTAACAAAATGAATGAAAAATCCTTTGATTAGAGACTTATTAGAATTGATCAAAGTGTTTCATACACTTGAATTCATATTGGATTTGAAATGTAATATCCTCTCCATGAGAGTTAGAATCCTATAAACAACCTTTATGTAAATTCAAACACAAACTGGAACTCATGTAAATCAGGCTGATTGTGGCAACAACTCTTTCATCCATAAGAGGTACTTGAAGAGGTAAAAAAATACTTATGAATCTGAATGACAACTTTCGAAAAAGTTGAGAAGGGTGCTAACGGTAACAGCCTAGAGAGGCATAAGAAAAATACTCAATGCTTGAAGAGACAGAGTAAATAATATTTGTATGCTATTGTTTAAGAAGTTGACTATGTCCTCGATTGTACTAAAGAAAAATCTCTTTGTTAGGCGAGGACTAGATGTAGCAACAGTTTGCTGTAAACTAGTATAAATATCCTTGTGCCCTTGTCTCTCTCTATTCTGTTATTTTAATCCAAGTTCTTTATAATTCAATTTTAGTTTTGCTAAAACGATTTTATAATCATAATTTGAATGATTTGATGAAGAACATATCTTTTTAGTTTGGCAATTCAAATAATTTTTAGAAATCGAAAAACACAATTAAACCCCATCCCCATTTTTCTTGTGTTTTCCAGCACTTTCAATTGGTATCGGAGCTCTGTCTCTTGATTGGGCACTTTACTGTATAAGAGTAAATATTCTTTACAACTAGAAATACCAATGAAATGGTATGAATTAGTGTATGTTTTTGGTTCAATCCTATTTTCAACTTCTTTTGAAATTCCTTTTTTTTTAAATTTCTTTCAAAACGCGGACCGACAAAAAATTGATTATTGAAGACTAACATTGTTATCTGACATTATATAATACGCATTAGCAGAACATCTATTTCAAAAATGATAATTTAATCTCTTTATCAAAGTCATCCATTGAAAATATTTTCTCAGTAATATTTTGTATAGTTTCTCTTTAAAAACTTGAGTTTATGTGTTAAATTTTTTTTGTCTTTGTAATCACTCTTCAATGATATTTTGAGTAGTAAAACAAAATATTTGTATTGAGATGAATAAATTCTCATAGAAAGTAACATAAATGAAAAAGGAAATTTTTACTGTAATTACCTAAGCAAATATCTACTTAAATACAGATATATAAGAGAGATATCAACTTA
Organism: Cicer yamashitae; assembly: GCA_037974755.1. Lineage (NCBI taxonomy): Eukaryota > Viridiplantae > Streptophyta > Magnoliopsida > Fabales > Fabaceae > Cicer > Cicer yamashitae. Next base: position 34,218,238 of record JBBPBQ010000003.1, read on the forward strand.
AATTAAGATGGAAACTCTACACCTATAAATGAAAGCTATTGAATCTCAAAGTCATATCTGAATGAGAGATATCCGCTTAGATTAAGATTATCTAAGAAAATATTTCATCATGTGATTAGTTTTCAACAACAAATGGAAACTCCCATCCTTTGTTTAAAGATTTGCTTAAATACATTCTAAAAATTCTGTTAATTTCATTTGTTTAAATCTACTATCAAACTTCTGTCTGTGTTTTTGAAACTACTCAAATGAAAAACTGGACATAACTTTTATGGTTCAATAAAGCACAGTAAGTTAATCAGCAAAAAGTCAATATGTTAATACTGAAATTTATCTAATGATAGGAAGAAGTATTAATTAATACAACAAAATTTTTAGTGCAAAATAATGGAAACATTATAATACATTTCAACAATATGAAACTAACCAAACAGGGAGAAGTTTATTAAAACTTCAATGATCTATGATGTATGTTTAATTGGGCAAGTAATCCATTAGAATAAATGGTTAATAATGTAACTGATAACTCTTCATCATATGCATATTTTTCACTATTTTTAGTCTTATTTATCTTTAATCATTAGTTAATTTAAGGAGTTATTTGATACATTTTGTTGATTCTAGTTCTTGGATTTAATAAAATGTTTATGTTCTTATTTCCTTGATTAAGTATAGATTTTTTTGTAGTTTTCCGTTGTTTCTTTATTTTAGTGTAGTGCTAAATTTTGGTGAGAAATCAACATGACCAATGTGGAGTATTTCAGCCATATCTGGAGTTTTAGATGTCCAATTGGAGTCAAACCAAGTGAAAATTAACTCTACGATTCATAGTTACAACTTTCATGAAGACACCGGAACCAAATTCGGACTCAAAAGAGGAGAAAAATGCAATAAATGTTAGACAACAGATGTTGTGCGCTTGAAGCAGAAATCCCGCGCCTGGGGCGTATTTCTACATTCCTTAATTTGTCCAGACGCGCCTGGAGCGCAAATGCTGTTCCTGAGGCACGTGGCGCGATGCATAATGAATAAAAATGTGTTTTTCTCACTTTCTAAGGATCTTTTTAGCTATTAGGAAGTTTGGAGACTTGTGTCCTAGCAGAGACGACTAATTTTAACACCATTGAAGGAGTTTTATCAAGGATCATTCATGAATCTTTTATGTAATTCTTCTTTAATCTCTATATTTTGTATCTCTGTCATAAGTAACTAAACCCTATTTGTTAGGGATGAGTGAAACAAGATGAAACCCTTATTTGTTGGATTTGATTTTTAGATATATGAATGAGTTTATTGAATTATTTTTCTCATCTTTGTGCTTAATGCCTTTTATTGCTTGATCAACTATTAACTGTTTTACGATTCGTATTTTGAAACGAAAGTGGACTTTACGAATGTTTGAGATGAGAAATTCATCATATTGTAGCCTAGAGATAGCTGCAGGTGATGAAACCAATTGAATTAATTGCAGAGGCAATAGTTTAATAAGAGAATTCTTATATTGTAAAGCTTAATTCTAATCTTAAACCCACTAAGGAATTAGGGGTTACTTTGGAATTAAAGGTTCTGTCACTAAGACATTAGGGCAAGAGTGATAAAAGAATTCGATAATAGTTCAATAAACGAATTTAGTAACTAGGATCAAATTAGAAACCAAGGTTGGATTCGAAGTGAAACTCATCCCTGACATTTTTCTTATTATAAAAGTTAAATTCTATTACTTTTGTTAGTTTCAAATATCATTTCAATCAATTCGGAAACTTTTTGTTCAATTTTAGTAATTAAACACAATTCAATAGTAGAACACAATCCTTGAGTTCGACACTCGGTACTACTGTTTTAATTATTACTTGCAATGATTTAGTACACTTGCTGAAACGCTATCAGTAACCTCTCACTCAACAACACAAATTTTGAAGGTTGAATGGTGACAAGTTGAAGTCCTTTGTCAAAACAAAGGTTGGAGGATACACACATACGTCCTTGGATAAAATCAAGTTAAAATCCAACCATGCTTCAAATTGATTGATCAATTAGAAGCAATCATCTGATCATCGTTCTTTTGGAAGAAGCAGTATGACTATAATATTGGAGTAAGCTGGAAGTTCATTATTCTGATGGGTCAAATATCCCCATCTAATACGATCCATAGATGATTATCTCCATCTAATATGTGCCTCTGGCTTATAGCATGCTTCAATAATCTTCTAATACTCAAATATATGAAATCAAAGAACCAGAGCTAAGTACTACACAAGTTGATTTAGAAGAAAGAATGATCAGAACCAAGCTAATTTTGCATCTAGTTAGAAGATCATCTGAAGGAAAATTCAGGAAAACTCTAGTAAGACAAGAATTAGAACATGCTTGGTAAATCATGCTTGCTAATTTTAATATTTTTTATTACCATACTTGTTTGTTTTATCTGATATGATTTTGCTTGCTTATCATATCATTTGTCTTGCTTCGTGTTGTTTTGTCGTTGACCTAAATTTTGATTTCATTCTTTTCCTTGCCTATATAAACTTCTCTTCTCTCTAGTGTTTTTCAAAAACCACTCTTTTTACTTCCCCCCAAATCCTTTTACATCCAAAAGTTTTGAAAATGAAACTCTTTAGGAAAAACCAGTTCAATCTCTCGTCTTTGATTGAGTTTTCATCTTCCTAAATAATTTTATTCTTACACTATACTCTCAAAAAAAAATCTAAGATTATCTTAAAACATTAAATACTCATTAGCAGCTCACATACAAATAGAAACTTTATTCCTTCTACTATAAAATTTATCCCATTATTAGTCGTTTAAGCATACAAATCAAACTTTACACTAATGCATTTCAATAATCAACTTTCTCATATTGTAATAATCAACACTCTAGCCTAACTTTGCATGGGGAAAAGCCCTTACCTTGAGTGCTTTCTTTCCATGTAACACTATATAGCCCTAAAAAAATCTCACAAAGATGAACCAACAAAAGCTTAGAAGTTCCACAAGGATGAGAGGGAATATGTGGATGGTTGTTTGAGTGACTTAGAAAATATTTGAGATAAACAAAATATAATGTTGGGAATGGCATGTGGGGTGTCGTGAACTACGGCCAAAAAGACGAAGTTTTTTTTCATCACTATCAGATGAAAGTTCAAAGAAGGAATGACTTACTGAAGAAAGTGTCAATAAAGAGATTTAATTTACTTATGTATTAGGATTTGGTGATTCAAACCTATTATATAAATTAAATTAATAGATCTAGTTTAGAAAGCCTTAGAAAAACCTTAGGATTTTTTTTACCAATTTCTTTTTTAGCCATTTTGTAATAAGTTTTTTTTACCATGAATTGAATACATGTTCATTATCATGATAGTTACTAGAAATTCACCCTTGTTTTGAATGGCTTAACATCCTTTAAAAATATGGTTTGTTCCATTAGGCTTAACATCCTTAGAAGAAAAATAATCAAAAGGCTTTACATCATGAGGAATTGTGAATTGTTAATCAATAGACTTCATAAGAATCCAAAGGCTTAACATCCTAGAAATCCCCGAACTCAATTCAAAAGAATTGTCAAATTATGATAAAGATGTATGTATCTTATCTGCTTGCTTATCTTAATATTTTTTCCTCTATTTGGATTTCAACTTCTAATTTTATCCTTATGTGTATTAAAAATTAAAAATAACTTAATTAGTTTGAAATTCTTAGAAATCATGCTATCATATTCAACGAGAGTCCCAGAATATTGATTAAAAACATTTTTTAAAGAAGTTCAAAGGATTATTAAGTTAAATATTTTTTTAGTACTACATTTAGGGGGAGCATAATATTAAACTTGATTTTGTGAAGGAAAATTGTTTAGTAATTTAATAGTTGTCTGGCATCATCCAAAAGGGGGAAGTTATTAATGAATAAGTGATTTTTAGCTACAATCCTCTAATTTATGTTTTAATGATAACAAAAAAAAAAAACAAATAAGAACAATTATCCCATATCTATATTTGCTAAGTGTGAAGATTAAGTTAGAAGACAAAGTTTTATATTAATGACTATCTATTTTAAGGTAGCTTAAATTATGAGTAAGTTAGAGATAATAATCTAAGTGTTTTTAACACATAATATTATCACCTAATAAACAACCAATTATTTTACTAAAATAGTGAGTCATGATATAAATTGTAAGAAGCTTTGTAAAAAGTATTCAGTATCTACAGACCAAGTCAAAGCATTAAAGACAAAGGAAATATGTGTCAATGATTGATCGTCTAACTCTAAACCGAAGAAGAAAGCTCTGAGTGAAGCTTTTGATAAAATCAATGATTTGATACAAGTTAAATCCTCTTACGAACAAAGAATGAGAATTAACTAATACAATTAAGGGAGTTTTTGACTCTTATCAACATGCTCTCAGCGCGCCTTCGAAGAATCTAATAATCCCAGCTCACTTTGACTATTCTACGTCAGATAAATTTGGCAAAACGAGTTGATAATCTGGTCAACACGTTACAACAAAACTCTAATAAAGGCAACACTATGAAAAAGTCAACACTATAATAAAAAGTCAACTTTTTAAAGTCAATCATTTGAACTCTAAACTATGGAGAAGTGAACTTCTTATTCTCATCAAAGACGGATTTATCCTCTAACTGAAAAAGCGCACGCCATACACTGAAAATGTGACCCTATGAGATTTTCCTTCTTAAAACAAGATATGTTGAGTTAATTATGAAGATATATATGGACATGTCTTGAAGGCTGATTTTCCTTCAAAGCTTATTCAAGATCTCGAACTTGTAATATCCACAATGGATACATTCCTCATTTTGTAAGTAGAAACCGATCAGTATGAAAAGGGACTGAAAATAAAAAGGCAATATGCTAACAGAATGAATGAAAAATCCTTTCATTAGAGAGTTATTAGAATTGATCAAAGTGTTTCATACATTTGAATTGGTATTGGACTTGAAATGTAATATCCTCTCAATGAGAGTTAGACTCCTTGAAACAAATTTTGTATCAATTCAGAAACAAACTAAAACTGATGTAAATCAGTTCAATGGTGGCAACAACTCCTTCATCCATAAAAGGGACCTGAAATACTTATGAACTTCATCAGCGACTTTCTTGAAAGTTGAGAAAGGTGCTAACCGTAACATCCTGGAGAGGCATAAGAAAAATAATCAAAGCTTGTATGTTATTGTTTAAATAGTGAATTAAGTCCTTGACTATACTTAGGGAAAATCTCTCTGTTAAGGGATGACTAGATTTAACAATAGCCTGTTATGACTTAATATAAAAATCCTTGTGTCCCATCTATCTCTCTACTCAGCTATTTTAATCCAAATTCTTTTTTATTCAACTTTATATTTACTAATTTTTTTTTATAGTCACAAGTTAAATGATTTGATAAATAACATATGTTTTTGGTTTAACAAATCAAATAATTCTTAGAAATAGATAACCCCCCTCTTTCTTCTGTTTTCCAGCACCTTCATAAATAACATAACGTATGATACGATAAAGTTGAATGATTAATACCAATAAAATTGCAATAAAACCCTCTAAAAACATATGTCCCAACTTATGACATTATTCATTTTTTTAATTTAATTAATAAAATATAAATAATTAATGCATCGAGATGGTTCTACATCATGAGATCGTACGTCACGTTATTTAAAATATGGTATATCACATTTTTTTAGTTAATAAATTTTAGAAAAGGACCTAAATTGTGGGAATTTAAAATAGGGGGACCAATTATGAGAATTAGTTAAAATAGAGAGACCAAAACTTGAATCAAGCCAAAAGATTATGAGGAGTCTTCCAAGCAAATGGAGAGCAAAGGTAATAACTATTCAATAAGCTAAGGATCTCAACAATTTACCTTTGGAATAACTTATGATTCACTCAGATTTCACGAGATTGAGTTGGATGAAGATGGGTAAGAAAAATAAAAAAAATGTCTTGCCTTAAATTCTAAGGGTAAGGAAACTGCTTCTAAGACTCTACGAGCTGAAGAAGAGCTAGAGGAAAGTGTGTTTGATCAGTGTATATATTCAGATGATGATGAGTTATCCTTTCTCTCTAAAATATTTCAACGTCTATGGAACAAAAGGAAGAAATCTTTTCCCATGAAGGATTTCAGACACTTCAGAGATACCAAAGAAAGAAATGAGAAATTAAAAATAAGTAGATCATTTGTTAGAAGTGGAAAGAGATAGTAGATTTCAAATCAAAGTGTCCAAAGCTAGAGAAAGGAAGAGTCACATGGAAACATGGTATGACTCATCAGATGAAGATGAAGATCAAGCAAACATGGCTCTAATAGTCAATGTGTACTTTGACTCAGATAGTGAATCATCAAAGGAAGAAGAGATGGAGGTATTTTTTTATCTCACATGTTACAAATTAATTTTGCATGCTAAATGAATTTTTAAGAAATAGTTAGAAAATGTCTTCAAAACGTAAAAAAGGAGAATCAGACTCTGAAGATTGATGTTTCAAAATCGCTAGAGGAAACTCAATGTAATTATGTTAAGTATGAAAAATCCTTTCAAGAGTTTCCTTCAAATGGCATAGATAGAAGCATACAAGCTTATATGATTAATGGTGTTAACATAAATAATAGAAATGGAATTGGGTTTGGATAAACAAAGAAGACCATTCAATTAAAAAAGCTGATATTTAATGTTCCTATTGTTTAAATAAAGGTCATTTAGAAGAATTTGTCCTATGTTGAGAACATGGAAAAACAATACACTTTTTAGAACTAACAAGTCAGGACCAAACATAGATTTAGATATCTAAGGTCAAAATAATTTATGTTGCTGATGTGCATAGCAACCAAGTTGAAACACCAATCATGGTACTTGTACAATGGATGCTCGCGACACATGACACAAGAATGGCATTATTAGAACCAAGTTGGTTTGAAGAACTATAACCCTTACTTGTTTTGATGATAACAAAATCAATTTGCGGGAACAATTTAAAGCACCAACGTTTCGATTAAGCGTGTAGTTCCTAGATAAAGTGAACTATGTAGGAACTTATGTCGTATCGTCTGATGTTTTGACTAAGATAAAGGAACACTAAGACTACGCTTCTATTCCACATTTTATGTCTGGTAAACGCACTCTGTTTTGTCTGCCTCTAATGACTACAACATTCATCTATTTGTCTATCTTTGATGAGTGCAACAAGCATCTAATCGGTTGTCTCTGATAATCTTGATAAGCAAGTGATTTTTTACCTCTGATAATCGCAACAACTATTTGATTGTTTGACTTTGTTTATAATGTTTGTTCTGATTAAAGTCAACATTCTGATGGAAGTCAACGCTATGAAAAAAACAAAGTTTTTGGCATCCTCTAATGAACACCCTGAATTTGTTATTTGTCTGGTGGTCTATGAGACATGCTCTGATCATTGTATCGCTTGTTTCCTATATCTCCATATCAAGATACACTAAATCAATTACAACAATTCGTTTAGGAAATTTTTATATGGCATATCAATCTCAAAATATTTGATACGAAACTTGATGATATATGCTGATTTCTTGCAAACAACTTGTTAGAAGAAAAAAAATCAAATTCCAAATTCTTGTAACCCAGCTCGATAGTGGCTTTAGTGTTCCTTAAGCAATCTGGGGTTGTCAAATTGTGTTGAGAAGACTTGAATTGTAGGCTCACGGTGTTGTGTGCCTTCGACAATCTAGGGTTGTCACATTATGTGGAGAAGACTTGGCTTATAGAGTTAAGGTGTTTGTCTTCCTCAAAAAGTCTGGAGTTGTCAGGCTATTTTGAGAAGATTGACTTGTAGAGTCAGGTGTTATGTAATTCAAGGAGTTGAATTAGTTGATAAAATCCTTCTAAGTGAGGGGACTGGACGTAGCTACCGAGTTGGTGATGAACCATGATAAATTGCTTGCGTCACTTTACTTATGCATTCCTTAGTTTTGTTACTGTTTCTACTCTAAGTCATCAAACCGGAACCAATTTTAATGAAATAATAAAAAAGAATCCACCTTAGACAAACACAATTCAACTCCCCTTCTTGTATTTGCACCTTCAACTACAAAAAGTTTGAATTGCGCTGCAAGAAGTCAACCACAAGATGCACCTTCTCACATCTCAAATGAAGGAAGCATTTGAACTTTGGAGGTGTGTCTTTAGATGTCTCTAGAATTTTTGTCTAGGATTAGGTTTTTGTTTTAAGTTATCTTTTCATTTCCCTCTTGTGTGTCTGCTTTCTATTTGTGGTCCTCATCTTAATGAAATGTTACTCTTTCCTTATTTTTGTTCTTTCATGTTTCTTTTGAGCATTCTTTTAAAAACCGATTCATGTTAATCATCTATATTTCTTGGGTGTGTTTGTTGTGCATGATTGCATACTATAAATTCTATAATTTCACCATTTTTTATAATGACAAAAGGGAAGAAAATTAGAAGATATAGTAATACAATTAATTGTATGCTTTCATTTTAACATCTATTTGCATCTGCATTGCATCATCTGCACTGCATAACCTATTTGTGTCATCTACATATATGCATTACTCATATGATTTGCATCACCTGTTTGCATAATTGCATTACATCATATGCACTGCACCATTTGTTTGTTGCATCATCTGCATCATCTGATTGTTGCATCATTTGTTTGTTGCATCATCTGTTTGTGCATCATCTGCATTTGTTTGCTGCATCATCTACATCATATATATCATCTGCATCATCTACATATTTTTTGCATAGCAATAGCATATATGACAAAGTCTTGCAATTCACCCTTGTTTTGAAAGGCTTACCACCCTCTATAAACATGATATATTCAATTAGGCTTAACATCATAAGAAGAACAACAATTCAAAGGCTTTACATCTTGAAAATGGTGAAATGTTAATCAATAGACTTCATACTAAACAAAAGGCTTAAGATCCTAGAAATCTATGAACTCTTTTTGGAAAGTCTGGTCATATTTTTTTGATATCTCTATGTTTTTTCTTTATGTTTTCCCTCTTATTTAACCCTCATGTGTATCAAAAATAAAATAACTTAATAAGTTTGAAACTCTTAAAGAATTGTGTTTATCATACATATTCATGGGGGGTCTCCGAATATTGATTTATAAGTTTTATTTAGAAGATCGAATGAATATTAAGTCAAACAATTTTGAAGTACTACATTTAGGGGGAGCTTTCTTTTAAACCTTATTTTGTGAAGGAAAATTGTTCATTAATTGTTTAGTTATTTGTCATCATCGACAAGGGAAAAATTGTTGGTGCAAAATTAGTTTTAGCTGCAATCCTTTGGTTGATGTTTTGATGATAACAAAAAACAAACAAATAAAGAACAATTATCCCCTAAATGTCTTTGCTAAGTATGTAATATCATATGAGATATGCCCTCTTAAATTGAGGATACATAGAATCAATCATGACGATATATATGGATACATCTTAAAGACTGATTTGCCTTAAATGGTGATTGAAGATCTCCAACGGTAACATTATAAAAAAACCTTTCTTCTGTCAATATAAGAAGAACTCGTTTAGTCAATCAAGTGTGTGAGAGAGAATGAAGAAAATGCAATGTATTAAAGAAAACAATACTTGTATTCTATTATTGAAATTGTAGATTAAGTTTTCGACTGTACTGAGGCAAAATCTCTCTGTAAGTGGAGGACTAGATGTAGCAACAGTCTGCTATGAACTAATATAAAAATATTTGTGTTCCTTCTATCACTCTGTTTCTTCAATCTATGTTCTCTATGATTCATCCTTTTTGTCTCTAAACCTATTTTGGTTAAGGTTTTGAAGTATCTTTCATAAATGGCGAAATACAATTCAACACCCCCTCTTTCATGTGTTTTCCACCACCTTCACTTGTACCAAAACCCAAAGGTATGCAACCTATTGGAACCAAATAGGTTTCAATCAACAAGCTAAATGAAAAAGGTGAAGTGGTAAGAATCATAGCTAGACTTGTAGGACAAGGTTACACTCATCAAGAAGGTATATATTATATTGAAACTGTTGCTCATAAGGTGCTTACATTAACTAGAATAAGTATACAGAAGAGTTGCATAAGTTAAAAACTCATACTTACTCCAATGCATCATACTTGTTCTCTTAGAAAAGATGATTCAAGTAAAAAGGTAGACTAAAAAGTATACAAAGGTATGATAGGTGTTTGGGTGCAAGATTTCACTCTTATCCTAGAAAATCTCATTTAAATGTTGTTAAGAGAATCTTTATAAATTTAAAAGGTACTTCTTATTTTGGTTTTGTTGTATTAGAAATCACTTGAAGACAGAAGGACTGGTGGAAAATGTACATTCATTGGTGAAAACATAATCTTATGGTCAAGCAAAAGACAAGAGACAATTGCTTTATCGACTCAAGAAGTAGAGTATATATCAACAACAAGTTGCAGCACACAACTTCTTTGGATGAAACATCAACTTTAATTAACATTGTAAGGACGATGTTTAGAAGACGATATTTAACATTAAATTTATTGACTATAACTATCAATGGAAAGATATTTTTTAAAAATCTCTTGCTAATGTTAGGTTCAATTTTATAAGTAAGAGTTTAAATATTTACTTTATAAAAAAACGAGTTTAAACTTTATGTTGCTTGCCTCTAGTAAAATGAACGTTAATTTCACCTCAAGTAAAATAAATATTCATCCTACCTTTGGCGAATTAAAGTTTTGTTCTACCTCTGATAAATTGAACTTCAATATGTCTGGATAGATTGACTTTCAATCTACTTCTGGTAAACAAAACAATTTTAAAAATGTAGTTGAAAAAAAAGAAAAGTTTTCCTCTAGTAAAACAACACTTTAGTTTGCCTTTGGAATTAGATTTTTTTGTTGTTGTTACGTATATGATTGTTGGTATTTAGACACGCGTAGCTTATCTCACATGTTGAGTTGAACTTAAAATGATTTGTGTGTTTTTCAAAGATAACACATTCATTATAGTTGTCCCCTTGTACTATTTGTCTTAATGTATTTATAATTTGTTTTTAATTTTATTTCAAAAATTAGAAACTCAAACGTTTGAACAAAACTACCCATCTCAATCACAACTAACCCACTACCTTCACGTATTCTCCCTACACTCTAAAATCCTAAACCTTCATACTCTTCTCTACAAATTCTCTGTTCAACCTTCAATTAAATGGCTTCCAAAACCCTACCATGTCAATCAATGTTGATCAACTCGACATTATGCAATAAAATAGAATTGATTTCTAGAACATTGCTAAAAATGGGTTTAGCAACATCAACGACTTATGTGACATTGGGTGGTTTAATTACTTCAATCTATATACAAGAAATGAAGATTTATGATTCTATAGTAAAAGAGTTTTGCACATATGCTGAAGCAACTAGTGATGAGGTGGTAAGCAATGTTATGGGAACACAAGTTATGACTGCTAGTCCCACCATTGCAGTTGTGACCAAGTGCTTGGATAAAGGGCTACTGTTTAGACCTCGGTTTCAAAAGTATGTGGGTTCACCAAAATTAACAAAGAATTGTTTGAAGAACCAAAGGATAACTTATTCTCTACACAAATGAAGGCATATGGTTCTAATTAAAATTCTAATTGGTTATTTTGTTCCTTTGGTTTCATTTCCTTTGCCCAAGGTCAAATGGTAGAAGAGAAAGAAGCAAAGGAAGCTAGTGAACACATTCAATCCCCTCCTCTGAAGAGGAAACGAAAGGTAACCTCCTACATCTGTTGCTAATTATGATTCTGTAGATGTAGTTAATACTGTAGAATTAAATTCATTTGATTATGTAATTTTACCCTCTGTGGAAATAACAAATCAAATCAAATTGAAAACATTCTCTCTCTGTGAACCAACCTATGAACTGTTTCATGTTGAAACATTAACTGAATCAGTATCTGAAACCATGCAATTTGAACCCTCTGAACCCCTTTAACAATCATTTGAAACCTTACCTGAACCACAAAATACCCCTTTTCTAAACTTGAAACTCAATCGTCAGTTGAACTTTCAATTGATAACAATCCTATCTTTGAACCAAATTCTACTACCTCAAACTAATAATGAGTGGATAAGTGCCAAAGAAGTTGTATTAGAAACTCTTATATATGATTCTAACCCATTATCATCTAAACAAGGAAATACCTGAAACAACGACCATCTTATCAAGCCCCTCCTCAAAATCACTCTCAACCTATATCGTAAATTCCATCTTCTAACCTTCAACTACTAAACTTTTCCCCAAATTCGCCAACACACACATCAATCATCATCTCCAACAACTGCATTTGACCCATCTTCACATGACCCATTTCATCTTGCCTGTTATATAGTATCTAATGTCATTCAAAATCTAGATTCGGAAACATCTTTTCATGATACCTCTCTTATTTCCCAAACTGACTTACCTTCATCTTCTCATTCCCAACTTGAAACCACTAATTCCATTCCTTTTGACCTAGCCCTTTTGGAGTATGGGAAACATCTATCACAAAATACTATTGCTTTTTAAAATATCGCAAAGATGTTGTACGTTTGGGTTCTAGACTTGAAAGCACATAAAGCACAAAATATTATATTACTAACTACATCTCTGGATATCCCAGTGCCTGTTTCACCAACAACATTGCAGGTTCCTCTAGTCATTCCTCAAATTAAGATACCTCAACTAGAAGCTCCTTAAATGGTTTATGCACCAGGCTTTCATACTTCCACTCTAGATGTTGTTGTTTCTCCATCTTCATCTATTGTTTCAGCATAATTTATGACAAGGGAAGAATTTGAAAAATTGGCTGAGAAGACTAAGGATGTCCTATGCAACCAAAACCAAATTAAAGGAACCCTAGCTCTAATCTTAGCAAAATTACTCAATCTTAATGGAACTAAATTTTGGCACATTTTTTGTTATTTATTTTATTATGCTTCTAAATTCATATGTCTGATTTTGTTTTAATTATGAAAAAAATTTATCTCCTAACCTTTTTGTTTGATGATAAAGGGGGAAAAAATAATTTATCTCAGACAACACAAGTACAAGTCAGCTCATCTCCAACCAATTCGAAGAACGATCTTGGATGTCAAGAACGTTCTTGGATTCAGCATGAACTCTCTTGCTTTTTGACTGATCTTATCCATCCACTTTCTCATGACAGCTGGCCTTATTTCAACGGATAAATGAGCTGTCTTAAGCTCTCTTGAAGCCTATAAATACAGCTTCAAGATGAAGAACAAAACACAACTCAAAGTGTCAAGCAAAGTATCAATCATTCAATCATACTCGAGTTTCTCAAAATCATTCTCCAGCTTGCAGTTCCACTCTTTGTGTTGTGTTAGAATCAGTAATAACTGAGTTCTAATTATAGAATCTATTTTTCAAACAAGAGTTGAGCAATACCCAGATTCTAACATTCTCAAATCATTATTTTATAACTTAAGGCTATTTTGTTAACATAGCTTGAGTAGTGTGTAAAAATCCTTTTATGTTTTAAAAGGTAGCTTGCAAAATCCTTTCTGAAATAGTGTAAGGTAAACCTGAGGAAATCCTTTCAAGGTAGGAAGGTAGAAACTGTATAAAGATCAAGATTGATCTGTGAAAAACTGTGTGACAACCAAGAATAATCTTGCTTTGAGCACTTAGTGGAAAATCTCACATTTGTGAGGACTGGACGTAACCTGTGTTTGGGTGAACTAAGATATATGCTTGTGTGATCTCTCTATCTCTATCTCTATCTCTATCTCTATTTATTATATGCTTTACAATCAGTTTTTATATTGATAAAATTGATTTTGTTGTTTTTTCACTAACCAATATCGTTTTTCGTTTATAACCAAGATCAATGTTGAGTTAAACTTTCAGTTTTAAATAGGAATTTTAAACAAGGGTCAATTATAATTCAAACCCCCTTCCTTATAATTGACATTGTAACTTCAAGACTTAGGGCTTTAATTTAGTCCTTGTTTAATTTTGAATAGTATCTTCATTCCTAGCTTGGTCAATAATGATCTTATTCAAAAATAATTCTAAACAAAATGCTTTTGGATAATATTTTCTTTAGCCAATTCTTTATTTATAAATCCAATCTAAGCAATTCTTCTAGATTGATTATGTTCGTATTTTGTTAAGATTGAGTTTGTAAATTTTTCAGATTGATTTAATCCTATTCCTATTACTTTATTTGATCTGGGCAGGAACATAGTGTTGAACCGGTTCTTGAACTTTCGCAAGTAGGAATATGACTAAGTCCAATTTAGTATTTTATCCTTTGTCAAAATTTGAATCATATCTTTGCAAATAAAAAATGTATCCTCTTGTGAGTGTTGCTTCTTCTAAACAGTTCTTAATCATATCTTCTTGTAAATAGCTCATATATTTTGTAAATACTTAATATCTTCTTGTAGATAAAGCTTGATCAAATCTTATTGTAAATAATTCATATCTTCTTGTGATAAATCTTGATTAAATCTTGTTGCAAATAATTCATATGTTCTTGTAGATAAATCTTGACCATATCTTCTTTTCAATTTGGTCGAATCTTCTTTCATACTCTATGTAGTCAAACATATTGTTCTCATAAAATACTTTTGTTAATATCAAAACTCTAAGTATAAAACATACTTTGTTCCAACAATCTCCCCATTTTTGATGATGACAAAACTGTATATTTGATAACAAATTTTCTTTGGAATGCTTTGACTCCCCCTTACTTTTAAGGCTATCCCCACATTATCAAACATCTCTCTCCCTCTTTTGTCAATAAACAAAAAGACTTGAAAGTGAAACTTGCCTATTTTTTTTAATAGAATGAGAATAACATAAACATAAAACATAAAATTTATCATAAGTATGAAACTATACTACTCTAAGGTTGGCACAACATCAGTTAGGTAAAAGAATAATGTTTAGGTTTTTCTTGATAAAGTCAAACCTATCTTCAGCTAGTGGTTTGGTGAAGATGTCAGCCCATTGATGTTCGATGTCTACAAACTAGATATTAAGCACACCTTTTCGAACAAAGTCCCTAATGAAATGGTGTTTGAGTTCTATGTGTTTAGCTATAGAATGAAGTATAGGGTTTTTGGTTGGGAAAATAGTAGAAGTGTTGTCACATTAAATGGGAATGTTTGTTTCTAGGATTTTGTAGTCTTCTAGTTGATGTTTCATCCAAAGTACTTGAGAGATACAACCGGTTGCTGAAATGTACTCAGTTTCTGCTGTTGACATGGCAATTGTGCTTTGTCCATTACTTGACCAAGAGATTAACTTAGTCAAACATAATTCAACCCCCTTCTCGTGTTTGCACCTTCAATTGGCATTAGAGCTCAGTCTTAAGGTTAAGCACTTTACAGTGTTTGAGGAAAAATCTAAGGGTTCATCATGACTATAATCAGGGAAGAAGCTGTTGGAGGAAACATCAACAGACCACCTCTGTTTGATGGAGAACGGTTTGAATACTAGAAGGCCAAGTTGAGAAGTTTCTTTATTTCACAAGATCCTAAACTTTGGAACTTGGTGGAAGATCGTTATACTGCTCAAAAGAATACTGATGGCATTGAGATTCCAAGGAAATATATGGATGTTAATTAGAAGATGATGTACAAGATGCCTCATAAGTCCAGACATTTATGATAAATGCAATCACTTTCAAGGAGTTTGAAAAGTTCACCAACAAGGAGACAACAAAGAGTATTTATGACAGTTTGATTATGACCAATGAAGGAAGCAAGCAAGTTCAATAAGCAAAGGCCAACGTCCTTGTCAAAAAGTATGAGCTTATCAAGATGGAATAAGATGAAGACATTGAAACAATCAAGTCAAAAAGCATGAGTTGTTCAAGATAAAGACTAACAAACCAAGGCCCAACCAAATTTGGGTACCTAAGAACAAACTTGCCTGTGTTGCAGATGTTCTTAGCAATCAAGTTAAAACACCAATCATGGTACCTGATAGTGGATGCTCGCAACACATGACGGGGAAAAAGTCTACGTTCCAAGAACTAACATTGGACAAATGAGGCACATTGACTTTTGGAAGAAAGCAAAAAGGCCAGATTATTGGTCAAGGTATAGTTGGTAATGGTATTTCCCCTTCTATTAAAGATGTCTTATTCGTTAAAGGTCCTAAGCATAATCTATTAATTATTAGTCAGTTAAGTGATAATAATTATGATATTATATTTAATCAAATAACATGCAAGGTAATTAGTCAGAAGGATGGATTTGTACTCTCTACAGGTCAGAGGCAAAACAACATTTATAAGATAAATCTGTTTAATCTAGAGAAACAAGAGGTTAAATGTCTTATGTCAGTAAATGAAGAGAAACTAATTTGGCACAAAAGATTAGGTCATGCAAACCTTAAATTAATTTCAAAACTAAATAAACTTCAACTTGTCAGAAGTCTATCTAAGCTAAGTTACAAAACTAAAATTATGTGAGAAGCTTGTCAAAAGGGAAAACAAACAAAGAACTCCTTTACCACTAAGAACTTAGTCTCTACCTCAAAGCCCATTAAGCTCTTACATATAGATCTTTTTGGGAAAGTAAAAATAGGCTCTCTAAGTGGAAAGAAATATGGATTTGTTATATATAGTAGATGATTACACTAGGTGGACCCCAAACTTAGTTTGTTGCTTGTCCCCAAGCAACAATTAATTTCAAATTGGATACAGTTAAAAACAAGCTTAAACTCAATTCCTCAAATCAAATCAGACTTAATCCTCAAAGTTTCAGCTACTACAAGACATTCATCATGATCAATGGTTGCTTAAATCTCAAAAAAAAGAAACACCATATGTAAACTTAGATCAACCCATTTAGCATTCATTCATCAAGTTCAACTCTCTCTTCACACAATCTCACCAAAATTTATCTCAAGTGCTTAGCAAGGGTTATGAATTTATCACTCAAATCCTAAAACATGCGTCACGCTACCATAGGCTTGAAAAATTCTAGTTAGATATCACAATGCAACAAACACATACAATTTTGGAGCACTTTCGGGTTGTAATAGGGCTTATGTAAGGGTAGGAAGTTTTGGGATAGTAGGCTTTACTATGTTTAATTTTTTTCTATTCATTTGAGAACTACCACCACACACTTAAAAGGTTGATATCCTATGATCAACCCCAAACTTAGAATTTTACCAAGACGAGACAAAAAAAATTCCTACCTAACTCTAAGTAAGGTGATTTAATTATAACTAGGTATTTGGCTTGTAATGTGGCTACCAACCGAAAGAAAACGGCAAGGATCAAAGGGGCTAGCAAAAAATAAATTTTCCACAGGGTAGTTGGAAAGGCTCACGACAATACAAAATTGCCTCAGTGTATGCATAAATCACAAGTGATGCAAGTCAGAATTAGTGCAAGTTCTGAAGGGATAACAAATGTCTGAATAATCATACAAAAAAGAATTAAACTGTTTAGGCTTAAAAGCTCACAACTACGATAATAAGAGAGAGTATGAACTATCAAAATGATGTCAAACATGTCACTACAATTTTTTTTTTAAAGAATGTTTAGACTTCCACAACCAAAGACTATTCAACAATGTATGCATAAGTGAAACTCATCAAATTGAACAATGAATACAATCAAAGAATTATAATTTAAAACTTGACACCACAAACAAATAAATTAAGACCAAGTTCAAGTTGTTAAAAATTCTTCATCATAGTGCACGTTTACACACAATTAAAAAGAAACAAATTCAAATAACAAAAATAAGATTGCAAAAATAAAAGTTACCTCTACCTATACGTTGCCTCCCACGAAGTGCTTTTTTAAAGTCATTAGCTTGACACCTCAACCATTGTCAAGGTGGCATATATGACAAAAAGAACACATCATCCTTCTTATTTTTGTTTGGTAGAAATTCCATGAACTTGATAAATAAATGATGTTGCTTCCATGTCCTTTTCAATTGGACATTGATGAACAACGCATAGATTGAATCTAGAACTTCATCAATCTCTTCTTTTTCTTTTCGTTGTTCGTGTTTTCCTTCTACTAATCTTCTTCTACCACAACAATGAAGTCATCTTCAATCTTCAACTTCTCCTCCATCTTCTCAAACTCAACCACTTGCTCAAATAATCTCTCACATTGACTTTCAAATCTTTCAATTGAAACCATGTTATTCTTCATGAATTCACCCAAAACATCCTTGCGTGTCCTTGTCATTTGATTCCTTGGATAGAATTTTGGGAGATAGAGTTTGTTCCTAATTGATCTTTTTCATGTAACACTCATCATCTTCTGCTTCTATGACCAATAGATCTTCATCTTCTTGTAGAAGGACATAGTAATCAAAACAAGTTCCATTTTTATGTACTTCTCTGCAAAAGTCACACCTAAGAGACCACATCTGAGGGTGACCTTTTTCAAATGTATCTCTCAAGATCTGCCCCTCAATTATGCGTAATTCAGAATATATAAGACAAGTATCATACTCTTCCTATAATTGTAGTAGAATATAATCATTACAATCTTCCATGCTCTACAGTGGATAGTTATCTCAAACAAAGAAGAAACAAACCACTAGCACACGACATAAGCAAGCTCAACAAATAAAAATAGCAAAAAAATAAAACATGAGTTTTTCTCCTAATTAAAAATTTATTGCAAAACAAAAAATTCCAATAAAGTAAATAAATTATACTCAATAGTGATATGGCAATCCCAGCAATGGTGCAAAAAACTTGATAGTGTTTCAGCAAGTGTATTGGATTGTTGCAGGTAATAATTAAAACAGTAGTACCAAGTGTCGAACTCAAGGATTGCGTTATACTATCGAATTGTGTTTAATTACTATCGAATTGTGTTTAATTACTATAATTGTAGTAGAATATAATCATTACAATCTTCCATGCTCTACAGTGGATAGTTATCTCAAACAAAGAAGAAACAAACCACTAGCACACGACATAAGCAAGCTCAACAAATAAAAATAGCAAAAAAATAAAACATGAGTTTTTCTCCAAATTAAAAATTTATTGCAAAACAAAAAATTCCAATAAAGTAAATAAATTATAACTCAATAGTGATATGGCAATCCCAGCAATGGTGCAAAAAACTTGATAGTGTTTCAGCAAGTGTATTGAATTGTTGCAGGTAATAATTAAAACAGTAGTACCAAGTGTCGAACTCAAGGATTGCGTTATACTATCGAATTGTGTTTAATTACTAAAATTGAACAAAAAGTTTTCAAATTGATTGACATAATATTTGAAACTAACAAGAGTAGTAGAATTGAAATTTTACAATAAGAAAAATGTCAGGAGTATCACTTTGAATCCAACCTTGGTTTCTAATTTGATCCTAGTTATTAAATTCCTTTATTGAACTATTACTGAACTCTCTTTATTATTCTTGCCCTAATGTCTCAGTGAAATAACCTTTAATTCCAAAGTAATGCTTAATTCCTTAGTGGGGTTAAGATTAGAATTAAGCTTTACAGTACAAGAATTCTCTTATTAAACTATTGTCTCTCCAAATAATTCAATTGGTTTCATGACATGCATCTATCCCTAGACTACAATATCATGAATTTTGCATCTCAAGCAAATTTTAACGTCCACTTCCATTTCGAAATATGAATCGTAAAACAGTTTAAAGTTGATCAAGCAATAAAAAGCATTAGGCACACAGATGAGAAAAATAATTGAATAAACTCATTCATATAACTAGAAATCAAATCAGACAAATAAGGGTTTCATCTTGTTTCACTCATTCCTAACAAAGAGGGTTTAGTTACTCATGACAAAGATATAACAGTTAGAGATTAAAGAAGAATTACAAGAAATATTCATGAATGATTCTTGATAAAACTCCTTCAATGATTCTAGGTCTCAAAAGTGTACCTTCATTGGATACTCTGAAAGATCTAAGGCTTATAGAGTGTTTAATAGGGAAACTCATATAGTGGAAGAATCCATACATGTTAAATTTGATGACAAACAGCTTGACTTTGAAAAGTCAATGCAAGATGATGACAAATCAGAACTAAAGGAAGCATATGCAGACAAACCAGAAGAATTTGAAAAATTAGAAGATACAAGCAAATCAGAAGAAGATGACAAATCTTTAAAGCATGAATCCGATCAAGTCAGAAACAGTTAGGATTAATCAGAAGGAATGGCAGATGATCACTAAAATATACCACTTTCAATCAAATTTTCGTTTGAGGACCAAATCATCACTAAAAGATACCACTTTGTTTGACTTATTCTCATCAATTGAGCTAACCTCTATTGATGAAGCAAAGGCATATGATGGATGGATCTTGCAATGCAAGAAGAGTTCAATGAATTCAAGAGGAATGATGTTTGGTATCTAGTACCTAGACCAAAGAAGAACATTATTGGAACCAAGTGGTTTTTCAGAAACAAGCTAAATGAAAAAGGTTAAGTAGTCAGAAGCAAGGCAAGACTTGTCACATAAGGCTATAGTTAGCAAGAGGGCATTGATTACATTGTGACATTTGCTCCAATAGTCAGGTTAGAAGTTATTCGTATCATACTTTCTTTTGCTGCAAAATAATATTACATTATTTCAAATGGATGTTAAAAGTATTTTTCTAAATGGTTATATAAGTGAAGAAGTCTATGTTTAACAAATCCCAGGTTTTGAAAGTTCTGAATTTCCAAATCATGTTTTTAAACTTAGGAAATCTCTGTATGGTCTAAAACAAGCACCTAAGGCATAGTATGATAGACTTAGTAACTTTTTGCTTAAAAATAACTTTTAAAGAATACAAGTAGATAATACACTTTTTTAAAAATCAATATGTTGATGACATTATTTTTGGATCTACTAATGGCACTCTTTGTCAAGAATCTGTTAAGTTGATGCAGCTTAAATTTCAAATAAGTATGATGGGAGAACTAAAGTTCTTGTTAGGGGTGCAAATTCAGCAAAGTCAAAAAGGTATATACATTCATCAAACTAAATATTCAAAAGAGCTTCTCAAGAAATTTAAGATGAGTGATTGCAAACCTATGGCTACACCAATGCACCCAACTTGTTCACTTGAAAAAGATGAACCATGCCAAAAAGTTGACCAGAAAACCTATAGAGAAATTATAGGATCCCTAATTACCTTACTGCTTCAAGACCTAACATCATGTTTAGTGTATGTGTATGTGCAAGATTTCAAGTTGACCCTAGGGAATCACATTTAACTGTTGTTAAGAGAATCCTTAGATATCTAAAAGGCACTACCAACATTACCTTATTCTACAACAAATCTTTTGAGTACAATCTAAGTGGGTATTGTGGTTCTAATTATGTTGGAGATAAACTTAAAGAAAAAAAAAAGCACAAGTGGAAACTGCACATTTCTAGGTAACAACTTAATCTCTTGGTCAAGTTAGAGACAAAGCACAATTGTCATGTCAACAGTAGAAGCTGAGTACCTTTCAGTGGTTGGTTATAACTTTCAACTACTTTGAATGAAATATCAACTAGAAGACTACAAAATTCTAGGAACCAACATTTCCATTTATAATGACAACACTTCTGCCATTTTCCAAATCAAAAACCCTATACTTCATTCTAGAGCTAAACACATAGAAATCAAACACCATTTCATTAGGAACTTTGTTCAAAAAGGTATGCTTAATATCTAGTTTGTAGACACCGAACATCAATAGCCTGACATATTCACCAAACCATTAGCTAAAGATAGGTTTGACTTCATCAAGAAAAACCTAAACCTTATTCATTTACCTAATTGATGTTGTCTCAACCTTAGAGTATTTTAGTTTTATAATTTGGATAAATTTTATGTTTTATGTTTATGTTATTTTCATTTTATTAGAGAAAAGGCAAATTTAAAATAAAATAAAAAATAAAATAAAAACAAGTTTCACTTTCAAGTCTTTTTGTCTGATGACATGAGGAGAAAGATGTTTCATAATGTGGGGAGAAAAAGTATTTAGACTTAGGGGAGCCTTATGTAAGGGAGAGTCAAAGTATTTAATAGAAAAGTTGTTATCAAAAATACAGTTTTGTCATCATAAAAAAGGGGGAGATTGTTGGAACCAAGTTGTTTTTATACTTAGAGTTTTGATGTTAACAAAAGTATTTTATGAGAACAATATATTTGACTTCACAGAGTATAAAAGAAGGTTCGTGTTTTTGAAGACAATCTAAAATAAGATTTTATTCAGATTGATAATTGAAGAAAATCTTTGACCAAGTTGAAAAGAATATATGGTCATATTTGAATAAGATATGATCAACATCTTATCTACAAGAAGATATGAACTATTTTCAAGAAGATTTTATCAATATTTATCACAAGAAGATATGATTTATTAACAAGAATATTTTATCAAGATTTATCTACAAGAAGATATGAATTATTTACAACAAGATTTGATCAATATTTATCACAAGAAGATATGAATTATTTACAAGAAGATTTGATCAATATTTATCACAAGAAGATATGAATTATTTACAAGAAGATTTGATCAATATTTATCACAAGAAGATATGAATTATTTACAAAAAGATTTGATCAAGATTTATCTACAAGAAGATATGAATTATTTACAAGAAGATTTGATCAAAATTTATTTTTAAGAAGATATGATCAAGAATTGTTTACAAGAAGAAACACTCACAAGAAGATACATTTATTATTTACAATGATATAATTCAGATTTTGAAAAATGAAAAAAATACTAAAATTGGATTTAGTCATATTCCTACTTGTGAAAGTTCAAGAACTGGTCCAACACTATATTTCTGCCCAGATCAAAGCAGACAATATGAAGGAAGTTTCATCTGAAGAATTTGTGAAAGCAATCTTAACAAAATACGATTAATGTCAATATGAAGAATTTATAAACTCAATCTAAACAAAATATGAATAGTATCAATCTGAAGAATTTACAAACTCAATCTGACAAAATACGAACTGAATCAATTCAAAGAATTTACAAACTCAATATGAACAAAATACGAATAGAATTAATTGAGAAGAACTGCTCAGATTAGATTCAGAAATAAAGAATTGACTAACAAACATATTATCAAAAAGCATATTGTTCATAATTATTTTTGAATAAGATTATTGTTGACCAAGTTAGGAATGAAGATACAACTCAGAATTAAACAAGTACTAAATTGAAACCCTAATTTTATCTATAAATAGATACTCAAGGCTCAAGAAGAAGATCATCCAAAAATCAGAAAAGAGTAGAAGAACTCAAGCTCAAAATTTCAAATTCATCTTAGAGTTAGAGAAACACTTGTTCAAATGAAAAATATTTTCTAAGTGTTTTTCTTAGAGTGTGATAGTCATTGTTATAATTAGCTTGTTAGAAGCAATTACTCAAGTTCCAAACTTTGTATTTAAACCCGATAGTGGTGTTAGTGTGCCTTCAACAATCTAGGGTTGTCATATTGTGTAGAGAAGGTTTGGCTGGTAGAGTCAAGGTGTGTGTTCTTCAAAAGTCTGGGGTTGTCAAGCTGTTTGAAAAGATTGGCTTAGAGGGTAAGGTGTTTTGTAATTTAAGTTGTTGAATTAGTGGAATAAATCCTTCTAAACGAAGGGACTGGTTGTAATCAAGTTAGTGGTGAAACAAGATAAATTATTTGTGTCACTTTATTTCTACACTCATTAGTTTTGTTATTGCTTCTACTTCAAGTAAATCATCAAGTCTGAACCAGTTTAAACAAGTAATGAAAAAGTTATCAACTTAGTCAAACACAATTTAACTTCATTCTCGTGTTTGCACCTTCGGACTACACATCTTGTAAAAAAAAATAAACTGCTATACATTGACAAACAAGCCGCCTATGGATATTCTTCGGATCGACAACTATATACTCTGTCCATTTATACCTGCAATTCTGCAAAGTCCAAGTCTCACACATCTTCAATGAGTACTCAAGCTTTTCGATTTGAAAAAATTCAACATTTGGTTTCTTGAAATAAAAAATTTGTAATATAACATCCACCCATTTATGTCAATGTACAAGGTACATTAATAATGTTATTTAATCTCGCTTATTAGGCATCCTTCATTTCATTATTCATTAATTAATTACTTTTATAACTTTATAATTCTCTTTCCAATGTTACCTCCATTGAAGAGTTCAATGAAAGCAGAAGGGATGCTCTCCACACCCAATGACACCTCTTCTAACACCTTAAATCACTTTTTACATCCATTTGAAATAATGTAATATTATTATAGGCAACAAAGGAGAGTAGCATATGTATTGTCTCTAACCTAACCACTGGAGCAAATATCTTAGTGTAATCAATACCTTCTTGCTGATTATACACTTGTGCAGCCAATCTGACCTTATTTCTGACAACTTCTCCTTTTTCATTTAATTTACTTCTCAATACCCACTTGGTTTCAATAGGTTTATTATCCTTTGGTCTGGGTACTAGATCCCAAACATCATTCTTTTTAAATTTATTTATCTCTTCTTGCATTGCGAGAATCCATCCATCATCCGCTAGTGCTATATCAACAAAGGTGGGCTCAATTGATGATAGTAGACCAAATAATGTTGTGTCTTTCAGTGATTATCTGGTCTTCAAACTTAATATGTATTGACTCCTCCACTATGTGAGTCTCCCTATTAAACACTCTATAAGCTTTGGATCTTTCAGAGTATCCAAGGAAGGTGCACTTTTGTGAATGAGGGTCAAACTGGCCAAGGTTATCTTTAGTATTTAAAGCATAGCATATACAACCAAACTGATGAAAGTAAGAAATGTTGGGATTTTTACCTTTCCAAAGTTCATATGGAGTCTTATTTAGAATAGGTGTGATACAGACTATGATTTGAATATAACATGAAGTATTGACTGCTTCTGCCCAAAAATGCTTGGCAACATTCGTTTTGTACATCATAGTGCGAGCCATTTCTTGAAGACTACAATTATTTCTTTCCATAACACCATTCTGCTGAGGTTTTTTAGGGGATAAGAAGTCGTGCAATATACCACCCTCTTCACATAATAGCTCAAAGAGTTTGTTCTCAAACTCTCCACCATGATCACTACAGATAGTTACTATCAAGAATTTCTTCTCATTTTTCACTTCTTTGCAAAAGGTAGTGAATACCTTATGAGACTCATCCTTGTGTTTAAGGAACTTAATCCATGTCCATCTAGAGTAATCATCAACAATGACCAGTCCATACTTTTTACCATTCAATGAGGCAATTTTAACTGGACCAAAATGGTCAAAATGCATAAAGTCCAAAGGTCTGCTTGTGGAAACAATATTCTTTGATGCAAAAGAACTCTTAGTTTGTTTCCGTGCTTAACAAGCCTCACAAAAGGACTTTTGATTTGAACTTGAGATTTGGAAAGCCTCTAACTAGTTGGAATTTGTATAAATTTAAGATTAACCTCAAATTGGCATGGCCTAATCTGTTGTGCCAAAATCAGTTACTCATTGCTTACAGACACAAAGCATCTGACCATTTGTTCTTCTAAGTTAAAAGGTTGGTTTTATACATGTTCCCTTGCCTCTGGCCAGTAAATAGAACAAAACCATCATTTTGACTTATAGCTCTACAAGACTTTTGATTAAAACCAATGTCATAACCATTATCACTTAATTGACTTATGCAAAGTAGGTTATGTTTTAGTCCTTTTACTAATAGTACATTATTTATAGAGGTTAAGGAATTTTTACAAACTACATTGTGTCCAATGATTTGGTCTTTCTGCATTCCTCGAAAGGTCACCGAGCCTCCGTTGATCAAAGTTAGATCTTGTAACATAGACCTTTCTCCCGTCATATGTCGCGAGCATCCACTATCTAGGTACCATGGCTGATGTTTCAACTTGGCTGTTGAGGACATCTGCCACATAGATAATTTTATCTTTGGGTGCCTGAAGGTGCAAACACGAGAGGAGGGGGGGTTGAATTGTGTTTGACAAAGTTGATAACTTTTTGCTAATTTGATGACGACTGGTTGGTTTTTATGGATTACTTGGATACGAAGCAATCGGATTCAGAGGTAGCCAACAATGAAAGAAAAAATAAGTTGACACATAGATTTATCGTGGTTCATCACTAACTTGGCTACATCTAGTCCCCTCATTCAGAAGGCTTTAATCCGCTAATTCAATTACCTTGAATTACAAAGCACCTGACCCTCCAAGCCAGTCATCCCAAACAGCCTGGCAACCCCAAACATTTGAGGAACTAACCACCTAGACCCTACAAGCAAAGACTTCTCCTAACAACCTGACAACCCCTGATTGAAGAAGGAACTAAACCGCTATCGTGTTGAATACAAAAGATTGGAACTTTAAGTGTTTGCTTCTAACAAAGCTGATAATAATGATAACTCTCACACTCTAAGAAAAGAACACTCAGAAGATATTTCTAACCTGAACAAGTGTTTCTCTCTTTGAACTCTAAGATGAATTTGGAATCTTGAGCTTGAGTTCTTCTACTCTTTTCTGCTTTTCGATACTCTTCTTCTTCATCCTTGAGCATCTATTTATAGTTAAAATTTGGGCTTCAATTTAGTCCTTGTTTAATTCTGAATTGTATCTTGTTCAGATTGAGTTTGTAAATTCTTCAAATTGATTATGTTCCTTTTTTGTTTAGATTGAGATTGTAAATTCTTCAGATTGATTTTGTTCGTATTTTGTTCAGATTGTGTTTGTAATTTCTTCATATTGATTCTATTCATATTTTGTTGTAGATAAATCTTGATCAAACCTTATTCAAATCTTGACCATATCTTCTTTTCAACATGGTGAAAGATTTTCTACAATAATAAATAAGAAAACTCTAAGTATAAAATCAACTTGGTTCCAACAATCTCCCCCTTTTTGATGATGACAAAACTTGTATTTTTTATAACAACTTTTCTTTTATTTCTTTGAGTCCCCCTAATTTAGGGCTCCCACTAAGTCTAAGTATCATTTTCTCCCCACTTTATCAAATATCTTTCTCCCCCTTTTGTCTTTAGACAAAAATACTTGAAAATGAAACTTCTTTTTTGTCTTTTTTTTTTTCGTTTTTCTCTTTTTTTTTTCTCGTTTTTCTCTCTTTTTTTTTTCAATATAAAAGGAATATAACATAATACTAGAAAATATAAACACTAGTGTAAAACTAAACTAATTTGAAATGATCACACGTCAGTCAAATATGAAGGTAAGGTTTATGTTTTTCTTGATGAAATCAAACTTATATTTAGGTAGTAGTTTGGTGAATATGTCAGCCTATTGGTGTTCAGTTTCTACAAACTGAATGTTTAGTTCCCCTTTTTGAACAATGTCCCTAATGAAGTGGTGTTTGTGAAGGTGCAAACACGAGAAGGGAGGTTGAATTGTGTTGGCCAAAGTTGACAACTTTTTGATAATTTATAAATAATTAAAAAAACTAGTTTGGTTTTGGTGACTTACTTAGAGTAGAAGCAATCGGATTCAGTGGCAACAAGCAATGAAAGCATAAATAATTTGATACGTTGATTTATCCTGGTTCACCACTAATTTGGCTACATCCAGTTCCCTTATTCAAAAGGCTATAATCCAAGCAAGTCTTCCCAAACAGCCTGACAACCCCTGACTTTTGAGGAACTAACCACCTTGACCCTACAAGCCAAGTCTTCCTCTAACAATCTGACAACCTCAAATTGAAGAAGGAACTAAACCACTATTGGGTTGGATACAAAAGATTGGAACATGAGTAGTTGCTTCTAAAAAGCTGATGATAATAATAACTCTCACACTCTAAGAAAAGATCACTTAGAAAATATTTCTAACTCGAACAAGTGTTTCTCTATTTGAACTATAAGACTACTCTTTTCTGCTTTTCGATGTTTTTCTCCTTCAACCTTGAATGTCTATTTATAGTGAAAAATTGGGCTTCAATTAGTCCTTGTTTAATTCTGAATAGTATCTTGTTCAGATTGAGTTTGTAAATTCTTCAAATTTTTTCTATTTCTATTTTGTTTAGATTGAGATTGTAAATATCTCAGATTGATTTTGTTTGTATTTTGTTCAGATTGCGTTTGTAAATTCTTCAGATTGATTCTATTCATATTTTGTTATAGATAAATCTTGATCAAATCTTCTTCAAATCTTCATCAAATCTTCTTCAAATGTTGATCAAATCTTCTTCAAATCTTGACCATATCTTCTTTTCAACTTGGTCAAAGATTTTCTTTAATTATAAATTTGAATAAAATCTTATTTTAGATTTTCTTCCATTATAAATTTGAATCAAATCTTTATTTTAGATTTGTTTCAATTATAAATTTGATTCAAATCTTCTTTTAGATTTTCTTCAAAAACATGAATCTTCTTTCATACTCTCTGAAGTCAAATATACTGTTTACATAAAATATTGTTGTTATTATCAATATTCTAAGTATAAAACCAACTCAGTTCCAACAATCTCTCCCTTTTTGATGATGACAAAACTTGTATTTTTGATAACAACTTTCCTTTATATTTCTTGGACTCCCCCTAACTTAGAGTTCCCCTTAAGTCTAAGTATCATTTTCTCTCCACTTTATCAAATATCTTTCTCCCCCTTTTGTCATCAAACAAAAAGACTTGAAAGTGAAACTTTGTCTTTGTCTTTTTTTGTCTTTTGTCTTTTTTTTTCTTTTCGTTTTTCTCTTTTTTGTTTTGTTGAATAACATGAATATAATATATACAAGAAAATATAAAAACTAATGTAAAACTTGAAGTAACAATGTCAATTATAAGGAATGGGGGTTTGAATTATAATTGCCCTTTTTAAAAATTCCTGTTTAAAAAAAGAAATGTTTAACTCAAGATTGATCTTGGTTATAAACGAATAACGTTCTTG
The DNA here is from genome assembly GCA_037974755.1 of Cicer yamashitae. Classification (NCBI taxonomy): domain Eukaryota; kingdom Viridiplantae; phylum Streptophyta; class Magnoliopsida; order Fabales; family Fabaceae; genus Cicer; species Cicer yamashitae. The sequence goes on from JBBPBQ010000003.1 coordinate 34,247,077, forward strand.
GTTAGTTGAAAAACAATATAAAAACTGAATATAAGACAAATAATGAACAGAGATAGAGATAGAGAGATCACACAAGCATATATCTTGGTTCACCCAAACACGGGTTACGTCCAGTCCTCACAAATGTGAGATTTTCCACTAAGTGCTCAAAGCATGAACGTTTTTGGTTTTCACACAGTTTTCACAGATCAGTCTTGATCTATTACATAGTTTCTACCTTTCTACCTAAAAAGGATTTCCACAGGTTTACGTTACACTATTTCTGAAAGGATTTTACAAGCTACCTTTTAAATCATAAAAGGATTTTTACACACTACTCAAGCTATGCTAACAATATAGCCTTGAGTTACAAAGTGATAATTTTGAGAATGTTATAATATGGGTATTGCTCAACTCTTGTTTGAGAAATAGATTCTATATTTTAGAACTCAGTAATCACTGATTCTAATACCCCACTAAGAATGGAACTACAACTTAGAATGATTTGAGAAGCTTAAGTATGATTGAATGATTGATGTATTGCTTGGCACTTTGAGTTTTATTTTGTTCTCTATCGTGAAGCTTTATTTATAGGCTTCAAGAGAGCTTATGACAACTCATTTATCCGTTGGAAGTAGGCCAGCTGTCATAAGTAAGTGAATGGAGAAGATCAGCCATAAAGCAAGATTGTTCTTGCTGAAATCAGGAATGTTCTTGTGATCCAAGAACGTTTTTCAAATTTTTCTGAGATGAGCTGACTTATATTGTGATCTTGACAGTTTTCTGAAATGATTATAAGCTTTGAGTCACGTGTTCAGGTCTGTTTGAAGGTACAACATCAATGTCCTTTATAGCATGTCAGTTTGTACTTGCACTTGCTTGACTTGGAGAATGATCTTGCTTTATGCATTTTATGAAGCAAACTGTTTGATCCTTCGAATTCTAGAATGATTCTTGCATAGATTTATCCTTGTATATCTTTGATGAAGATATGGAATGTATGAAACTTCCTAGATCTAATCTTTTACATAAAAATCTGATCATTCTTGTTTATGGCAGATGTGGAGAACGTTATTCGTTTTCTAGAAGTCTGTCAAGAACGTTCTTCGTTTTACTGATGCTTTCTTGATTTTAATAAGATCTGCTTTGTAATGTTTGGTACCTATCTTGTTTTAACACACTCAAATGCACATGTTAAATATCAAAACACTTAGAATCATAATTAGAAGTCTTAATTAACCTTTTGTTTAATTATCATCAAAACATTAATTTTGGGTTTTGTCTCAACAAAACTAAACTACTTTAAATATATCACAACATCAGTCAGGTATGAAGGTAAGGTTTATGTTTTCTTGATGAAGTCAAACCTATCTTAAGGTTTGGTGAATATGTCAGTCCATTGGTGTTTAGTGTCTACAAATTGAAAGTTTAGTACCCTTTTTGAACAAAGTCCCTAATGAAGTGGTGTTTGATCTCTATGTGTTTAGCTCTCGAATGTAAGATAAGGTTTTTGGTTAGACAAATGGCAAAAGTGTTATCACAATAGATGCGAATGTTGGATTCTAGGATTTTATAATCTTCAAGTTGATGTTTCATCCAAAGTAGTAGAGAACTGCAGCCAGCTGCTCAAATGTACTCAGCCTCTACTGTTGACATTGCAATAGTGTTTTGTTTCATACTTGACCAAGATATTAAGTTGTCACCTAAAAAGGTTCAGTTGCCACTAGTGCTCTTTCTCTCAAGTTTATCTCCAACATAATCAGAATCACAATGTCCACTAAGTTTGTACTTAGGAGATTTCTTGTAGAACAAGGTAAGATTGGTAGTGCTTTTTAGGTATCTAAGGATTCTCTTAAAAGTAGTTAAATGTGATTCCCTAGGGTTATCTTGAAATATTGCACATACACATACACTAAACTTTATGTCAAGTCTGGAAGTAGTAAGGTAAAGAAGGGATCCTATCATTCCTCTATATATTTTTTGGTCAACTTTTTCGCTTGAATTATCTTTTTCAAGTGAACAGGTAGGGTACATTGGTGTTGCCATATGTTTGCAATCACTCATCTTAAACTTCCTAAGAAGCTCTTTTGTATATATAGTTTGATGAATGTATATACCTTTTTGACTTTGTTGAATTTGTATCCCTAAGAAGAACTTAAGTTCTCCTATCATACTCATTTAAAATTCAAGCTGCATCAATTTAGAAAATTCTTGGCAAAGAGTGCCATTAGTAGATCCAAAAGTAATGTCATCAACATAAATTTGAATAATAAGAATGTCATCTCCTATTGATTTTCTAAAAAGTGTATTATCTACTTGTCCTCTTTCAAAACTTTCAAAACCTGGGGGTTGTTTAACATAGATTTCTTCACTTATATAACCATTTATAAAAGCACTTTTAACTCTTCTTGCATTGCAAGAATCCATCCATCATCTGCCAATGCTTCATCAATAGAGGTAGGCTCAATTGATGAGAGTAAGCCAAACAAACTGGTATCTTTAAGTGACGATTTGGTCCTCAAAGGATCACTTGCACTTCCAATGATTAGAGTTTCAGGTTAAGATGACTGGTACTTCCATCTAGATCATTCTTCTGACTTATCTTGACTATTTCTGACTTGATCAGATTCATCCTTTGAAGATTTGTCATATTATTATGATTTGCTTGTATCCTCTAATTTGTCAAGTTCTTCTGGTTTGTCTGTATCTGCTTCCTTTGGTTCCGATAAACTTGCACTATCGTAATCTTGCTTTGACTTTTCAAGGTCAAGTTGTTTGTCATCAAATTTAACATGTATGGATTCTTCCACAATATGAGTTTCCCTATTAAACACTCTATAAGCCTTGGATCTTTCAGAGTATCCAATGAAGGTAGACTTTTGAGATCTAGAATCAAATTTACCAAGGTTATCCTTAGTGTTTAACATATAACAAGTACAACCAAATTGTTTAAAATAAGAGATGTTAGGCTTTTCACCTTTCCACAATTCATATTTGTTTTATTAAATATAGATCTAATACATACTCTATTTTGAAAATAACATGCAGTATTAATTGCTTCAGCCCAAAAGTGTTTTGCAACATTCATATCATTTAACATGGTTCTGGCCATTTCTTGGAGTGATCTATTCTTTTTTTCAACAACTGCATTTTTTTGGGGTGTTCTAAGAGAGGAGAAGTTGTGATAGATTCCATTTTCATCACAAAAACTTTCAAATAACTTGTTTTGAAATTCTCCTCCATGATCACTTCTAATTGTTACAATCTTAAGACCCTTTTCATTCATTATTTCTTTGCAAAATGTGATAAACAATTTTTGGGATTCATCCTTACTTCTTAAAATTTTTACCGATATCCACCTAGTGTAATCATCTACTATAACAAAGCCATATTTTTTTCCACTTAGAGATGTTGTTTTCACTGGTCCAAAGAGATCCATATGTAAGAGCTCAAGGTGCTTTGAGGTAGAGACTGAGTTCTTAGGAGTAAAAGAGCTTTTTGTTTGTTTTCCCTTTTGACAAGCTTCACACATAATTTCAGTTTTGTAACTAAGCTTAGGTAGACCTATAACTAGTTGAAGTTTATTCAGTTTTGAAATTAATCTAAGGTTTGCATGACCTAATCTTTTGTGCCAAATTAGTTTCTCTTCATTTACTAACATAAGACACTTAACCTCTTCTTTCTCTAGACTAAACAGATTTATCTTATTAATGTTGTTTTGCCTCTGACATGTAAAGAGTACAGATCCATCCTTCTGACTAATTGCCTTGCATGTTTTTTGATTGAATATAATATCATAATTATTAACACTTAATAAATTATCTTAAGACCTTTAACAAACAAGACATCTTTAATAGAAAGGGAAGTACCATTACTAACTGTACCTTGACCAATGATCTGGCTTTTTTGCTTTACTCCAAAAGTCACTATGCCTCCTTTGCTCAAAGTTAGTTCTTGGAACATATACTTTTCTCCCATCATATGTCGCTAGCATCCACTGTCCAAGTACCATGATTGGTGTTTTAACTTAATTGCTGAGGACATTTACAACAAATATAATTTTGTTCTTAGGTACCCAAATTTGGTTGGGTCCTGGTTTGTTAGTATTGAAAGGTTTCTTGTCTTTCCTTGTATTTAACATGGGACAAGATAATTTGGAGTGACCTTTCTTAGAGAAAACTGTACACAAGATATCAGAGGGAATAGGTTTAGGTTTAGTTATTGTTTCTTCAAATCCTATACCTCTTTTACCATTTCTACTAACTCCATAAATCATAGAAGCATATTTGCTTCTTTCCATTCCATTAGCAAGAAAATCTTGAAATACTTGTTCATCTATATCAGTTTTCAAATTTGCATTCTCTGTTTCAAGTTCAGTAATATCAGTTTTTAGAATTGAATTTTTTGTTTTAAATTCAACACTTTGATTCTTTAAAGTATTAATTTTTTCAGTTAGAGTTGTATTTTCTTTCCTAAGTGTTTTCAGTTTTAAAGACAATTTGTGATTATTATTTAAAAAATCATTTATAGAAGTAATTAAATCAGATCGAGTAAAGTCAAAAAATACCTCAATTTCTTCATCTACTGATTCACTTCTAGAGTCAGAATCTTTATTGGATTCAAAGAGAGAGTTGGTATGAGCCATCATAGCCAAATTTGCTTGTTCATCGTTAGAGGATTCCTCAGAAGCATCCCATGTAGCCATCAGACTCTTCTTCTTAGGTCTGGAATCTTTCCTTTGGTGTTTCCCTTTCTCCATATTTGAACATTCTGACTTGATATGTCCAGGTTCATGGCATCCATAGCAGATGATGCTTTTCTTGTCATATTTATCATCATTCCCTCTATTGCATTGCTTGAAATATCTTTGGGGAAATTTTTTCTTTCTGTTGTGCCACATCTTTTGAATTTTTCTAGATATGAAAGCAATCTCCTCCTCCTCTGAGTTCAGATTTTGATCATTTGAATCACTATCCTCTAATTCTGATGTTGCTTTTAGAACCTTCTTCTGGTTGGATTTCAAGACCAGAGTCTTGTTCTTCTTCTTGGGCTCATCTTCTTCAAGCTCAATTTCATGTCACCTGAGAGAGCTGATTAACTCTTCCAGCTTTAGAGTATTTAGATCTTTTGCTTCCTGAATGGCAGTGATCTTAGGTCTCCACTTGCTTGTTAGACTCCTAAGAATTATCTTCCATGATCAGCAGTAGTATAACTCTTCTCAAGTACCTTAAATCCTGAGACCAGGGTCTGGAAATCTGGAAAACATTGTTTCAATGTCTTCATCTTCTTTCATCTTGAACAACTTATAGTTTTTGACTAGGAGGTTGACCTTTGCTTCTTGAACTTGCTTGTTTCCTTCATAGGTCAAAATCACACTATCATAAATACTCTATGTTGTCTCTTTGTTGGCGCACTTGTCAAACTCCTTGAAAGTGATTGCATTTATCATGAATGTTCTGGACTAATGATGCACATTGTACGTCTTCTTCTGATCAGCATTCATCTCCTTTCTTGGAATTTCCATACCATTAGTATTCTTCGGAGCAATATAACCATCTTCCATCAAGTCCCAAAGTTCAGGATATTGTGAAATTTAGAAACTTCTTAGTCTGTCTTTCCAATACTCAAAACATTCTCCATCAAACAGAGGTTGTCTGTTGATGTTTCCACTAGCAGCTTCTTCACTGAATCCAAACATATTGAACCCTTGGATCTTTTCTCAAACACTATAAAGTGCTCAACCTTGAAACCGAGCTCTGATGCCAATTAAAGGTGCAAACACGAAAAGGGGGGGTTGAATTGTGTTTGCCAAAGTTGACAACTTTTTGATAATTTATAAATAATTAAAAACTAGTTTGGTTTTGGTGACTTACTTGGAGTAGAAGCAATCAGATTCAGGGGCAGCAAGCAATGAAAACATAAATAACTTGACACGTAGATTTATCCTAGTTCACCACTAACTTGGTTACATTCAGTCCCCTCATTCAGAAGGCTTTAATCCACTAATTCAAATACCTTCAAGTACAAAACACCTAACCCTCCAAGCCAGTCTTCCCAAACAGCCTAACAACCCCAGACTTTTGAGGAACTAACCACCTTGACCCTACAAGCCAAATCTTTTCCTAACAACTTGACAACCCCGGATTGAAGAAGGAACTAAGCCATTATCGGGTTGGATACAAAAGATTAGAACTTGAGTAGTTGCTTTTAAAAAACTGATGATAATAATAACTCTCACACTCTAAGAAAAGAACACTTAGAAAATATTTCTTACTTGAACAAGTGTTTCTTTCTTTGAACTATAAGACTACTCTATTCTACTTTTCGATGCTTTTCTCCTTCAGCCTTGAGTGTCTATTTATAGTGAAAATTTGGGCTTCAATGTAGTCCTTGTTTAATTCTGAATTGTATCTTGTTCAGATTGAGTTTGTAAATTCTTCAAATTGATTTTATTTCTATTTTGTATAAATCGAGTTTGTAAATTCTTCAGATTGATTCTGTTCGTATTTTGTTCAGATTGCGTTTGTAAATTCTTCAGATTGATTCTATTCATATTTTGTTGTAGATAAATCTTGATCAAATCTTCTTCAAATCTTCATCAAATCTTCTTCAAATGTTGATCAAATCTTCTTCAAATATTCTTCAAATCTTGACCATATCTTCTTTTCAACTTGGTCAAAGATTTTCTTTAATTATAAATTTGAATCAAATCTTATTTTAGATTTTCTTCAATTATAAATTTTAATCAAATCTTTATTTTAGATTTTCTTCCATTATAAATTTGAATCAAACCTTCTTTTAGATTTTCTTCAAAAACATGAATCTTCTTTCTTACTCTCTGAAGTCAAATATACTGTTTTCGTAAAATACTTTTGTTATCATCAAAACTCTAAGTATAAAATAAACTTGGTTCCAATAGTTTGATCTCTATGTGTTTAGCTCTAGAATGTAGGATAGGGTTTTTGGTTAGACAAATGGCAGAAGTTTTATCATAATAGATGGGAATGTTGGTTTCTTGGATTTTGTAGTCTTATAGTTGATGTTTCATCCAAGGTAGTTGAGAACTGCAGCCAGCTACTGAAATGTTCTAAGCCTTTACTATTGACATGACAATGGTGTTTTTTCTCTACTTGACCAAGGTATTAAGTTGTCACCTAGAAAGGTGCAGTTGCCACTAGTGCTCTTTCTCTCAAGTTTATCTCTAGCATAATCAGAATCACAGTATCCACTCAATTTGCATTTTGGAGATTTCTTGTAGAACAACGCAAGGTTGGTAGTGCTTTTAAGGTAACTAAGGATTCTCTTAACAATAGTTAATTGTGATTCCCTAGGGTCGGCTTGAAATCTTGCACACACACAAACACTAAACATGATGTCAGGTCATGAAGCAGTAAGATAAAGTAGGGAACATATCATTCCTCTATAGGTTTTTTGGTCAATTTTTTGGCCTGAATAATCTTTTTCAAGTGAATATGTAGGGTGCATTGGTGTAGCCATAGGATTGCGATCATTCTTCTTAAACTTCCTAATCAACTTAAGTTCTCCCATCATACTCATTTGAAATTCAAGCTACATCAATTTTGAAAATTCTTGGCAAATAGTGCCATTACTAGATCCAAAAATAATGTAATCAACATAAATTTGAATAATAAGAGTGTCATCTCCTATTGATTTTCTAAAAAGCGTATTTTCGACTTGTCTTCTTTCAAAGTTATTTTTAACCAAGAAGTTACTAAGTCTATCATACCATGCCCTAGGTTCTTGTTTTAGATCGTACATAGATTTCCTAAGTTTAAAAACATGATATGGAAATTCAACACTTTCAAAACCTAGAGGTTGTTTAACATATATAGAAAGTAGGATACGAATAGCTTTTAACCTAGCTACTGGAGCAAATGTCTCAGTGTAATCAATGCCCTCTTGTTGTCTGTAGCCTTGTGCGACAAGTCTTGCCTTGTTTCTGACCACATAACCTTTTTCATTTAGCTTGTTTCTAAAATCCACTTGGTTCCAATAAGGTTTTTCTTCTGTCTAGGTGCTAGATCCCAAACATCATTCCTCTTAAATTCATTTAACTCTTCTTGAATTGCAAGAATTCGTCCATCATCTGCCAATGCTTCATCAATAGTGGTAGGCTCAATTGATGAGAGTGAGCCAAACAAAGTGGTATCTTTTAATGATGATCTGATCCTCAAAGGATCACTTGCACTTCCAATGAGATGAGATGTCTTGTACTTCCATCCAAGTCTTCCTTCTGACTTATCTTGACTAATTCTAACTTGATCAGATTCATCCTCTGAAGATTTGTCATCATTTGGTTTGTCTGCATCTGCTTCCTCTAGTTCCGATAAACATGTAGCATCCTCAACTTGCTTTGACTTTTTTTTTAAGGTCAAGCTGTTTGTCATATAACATAATATAAATAAGATAATTGAAGAATGAAATCAATACAACCAAATCATCAATTTTGTTTCTGGTGGTTTCTACTTATTTTTGAAAACCAAACTTGTATGCTACTTCTGCTGAAGTGTTAAGATTTTGTGGATCTCCTTGTTCCTCTAAATTTTTTGAGAACCTGCAAAATACTTATCCAACTTTTGTTTTAAAGATCAAGCTTCTTGTTATCACAGTAAACATAATATCAAACAATAAATAAATATAAAGAAAGATATAACCTATATATCAACAGTTTCATCTTCACTATGAAAACCCTCTTATTTCTTCTTTTCTGGTTTTCAGATTCTGAATTTTCATATTATCTGATTAGAGGATCTGGATGAAGGGATTTGAATTCCCATCCAGGTTTGTAGTCTTGGTGAATTTGACCTGAGTATTGAAAGAAGTCTCCTGATTCTGATTGTTAATCTGACACTTCTATTTCTGCTGATGTACGAGGCTCCTCTGGTAATTTTTGAACGGATGGTAATTTTGTTGATATATGTGATTTCTTTGCCAGTTTTGATATACCTCAGATTTTTCTGATATTTCTGGTTCTCATATGGTTCTGGTTCTGATAGGTACTGTGCTGACCAATCCTTCTTCCACCAGAGTCAATTGGCTTCTGTTTGTTAAGTCTTGGAACATAGACCTTTTTCCCTTCATATATTGCAAGCATCCATTGACCAGGCACCATGACTGGTGTTTCAATTTGGTTGCTTAGAACATCTGCAACATAAACAATTTTATCCTTTGGCACCCAAATTTTGGTTGGGTCCTAGTTTGTTGGTTCTTAAAGGTTTCTTGTCTTTCCATGTGGTTAGCATAGGACAAGATATTTTAGTGTGATCTTTCTTATAGCGAATAGTACATAAATCATCAGAGGGAACAAACTTAGGTTTAGTTACTTTTTTTGGAAATCCTCTTCCTCTTTTACCATTCCTACTAATACCATAAATCATAGATGCATACTTGCTTCTTTCTGTACCACTATCAAGAAAATCTTGAAATACTTCTTCATGCTTATTAGAGTTACATGTGGTATTCTCAATTGATGTTGAACTATAATTACTTTTCAGAGTTAGATTTTTAGCCTTAAGTTCTGCAATATCAGTTTTCAAAATTGCATTCTCTATTTTAAGTTCAGGAATATCAGTTTTCAGTGTTGCATTTTATGTTTTATGTTCAATAATATCACTTTTCAAAATTGTGTTTTCTGTTTTAAGTTCAGTAATATCAGTTTTCAGAGTTGCATTTTCTATTTTAAATTCAACACTAACTTTTTCAATTAGATTTGTATTATCTTTCTTAAGTGTTTTCAGTTTTAAATACAATTTGTGATTCTTATTTAAAAAATCATTTATAGCAGTAATTAAATCAAATCAAATAAATTCAGCAAATACCTCAATTTCTTAATCTGTTGATTCACTAAATCGAGACATGTTGAACCCTTAGATCTTTCCTCAAACACTGTAAAGTGCTAAGCCTTGAGACTGAACTCTGATGCCAATTGAAGGTGCAGACACGAGAAGGGGGGGTTGAATTGTGTTCGCCAAAGTTGATAACTTTTTGATAATTTATAAATAAATAAAAAAAACTAGTTCGGTTTTGCAGACTTACTTGGAGTATAAGTAATCGGATTCATAGGCAGCAAGCAATGAAAGCATAAATAATTTCACACGTAGATTTATCCCGGTTCACCATGAACTTGGCTACATCCAGTCCACTCATTCAGAAGGCTTTAATCCACTAATTCAAATACCTTGAATTACAAAGCACCTGACCCTCCAAGCCAGTCTTCCCAAACAGCCTGACAACCCTAGACTTTTGAGGAACTAACCACCTTGACCCTACAAGCCAAGTATTCTCCTAACAACCTGACAACCCCAGATTGAAGAAGGAACTAAACCACTATTGGGTTGGATACAAAAGATTGAAACTTGTGTAGTTGCTTCTAAAAAGTTGATAATAATAATAATAACTCTCACACTCTTAGAAAAGGACACTCAGAAAATAGTTGCTTCCTGTTTTGAACTTTAAGACTACTCTTTTATGCTTTTCGATGATTTTCTTCTTCAGCATTGAGTATCTATTTATAGTTAAAATTTGGGCTTCAATTTAGTCCTTGTTTAATTTTGAATTGTATTCTGTTCAAGTTGCGTTTGTAAATTCTTGAAATTGATTATGTTCCTTTTTTGTTTAGATTGAGATTGTAAATTCTTCATATTGATTCTGTTCGTATTATGTTCAGATTACGTTTATAAGTTCTTCATATTGATTTTGTTCATATTTTGTTGTAGATAAATCTTAATCAAATGTTCTTCGAATCTTCTACAAATCTTGACCATATCTTCTTTCATACTCTTTAAAGTCAAATATATTGTTATCATAAAATACTTTTGTTATCATAAAAACTCTTAAGTATAAAATTAACTTGGTTCCAACATAAACAGTCTTACTAATTAGAGACAGCAATAAAACAGATAATGTATTTACAAAAAAAACACACAAGATTTTATCCTGGTTCACCACCAACTTGGTAGCTACGTCTAGTCCTCTCACATAGAAAGATTTATCCCTTAATTCAAAACCTTGAATTACTGAGCAACTGACCCTACGAGTCAGTCTTCTCAAAACAGCCTAAACCTACAAACTTTTTAAGGCAAGCCACACCTTGACCCTACATGTCAAGTCTTCTCTACATAACTTGAAACTTACAGATTGTTAGAGGCAAACTACCCACTTGACCTACAAGTCAAGTCTTCTCAACACAACCTAAGATCCACAAATTTCTTGAGGCACACTAAAGCCACTATTGGGTTGGGTTACAATGAGTTGGAAACTAGTTTGGTTTTGCTTCTACTAAGCAGATTTGATTCAATGATTTTTCCATACCACATCACTTAGAATATTTTACTTTGAATTAGTGCTTTGCTAGAACTTAAAACCTTAAACTCTAAATACTTAAAAGGATTTGAGCTCTTGAGGTTTTTCTAAATAAATTTCGTTGTTCTTTAGCTTTGATTGCTATGTATAGGAAAAATTAGGGTTTCAATTTTATCTGTTAAGGATTCTGATTTTCCAGCTTAGTCAACAATGCCAAATATAGTTCATATTGATACGATTTGAGCAATTCTTTTAGAAAGATATTATGCATATTTGTTTAGATTACGATTGCAAAATGATTCACTTGAGTCTTCCTTCATATGCTTGATTTGATTTGGATGGGAATAATTCTAGGATTATTCCTGGACCTTCAGAAGTAAGGAAAGACTAAGTCCAATTCAGTATGTTCCTCAATCTATCAAAGCCTTTTACCTTCCATCAGAGTTGTTGACTTTTCAACATAATAATCATTGACTTGGTTGCTGGAGTCAGATGCTGTGTTGCTTCAATATTTTTGTTAGAGGCAAAACTGCTTGACTTAGAATTAGTGGCATGGGCAACTTCACCTTTCTTGCATATAAGAGTTATTGCAACTTCAGAGGCTGTATATTAGAGGCAACATTCTGAAACATGTTGCAACTATTTGAGCTAGCAGAACTTGAGCTTTAGAGGCAAGCCTGAACAGTAGCTTCAAATTTTAGAGTTATATAGAAAGTAGTCTTCATCAGAGGCATGCTAATAGGAAACACGTTTTAGTCTTTAGAGGCAGATGCGCATAATCATAAGAGGCAAACCTTTAGGGGATGATGTGTGCACACAATAACACGTGTGTTAATTGGGTTTGACTTTGCTTCCTCAGGCGTTTCCTCTGGTCGTTACCTCAGGTCGTTTCCTTTGGTCGATTCTTTTTGTTTTCCTACTCTAATTCTTGGTTCCAACAATCTCCCATTTGCTTCTGATATTTGCTTCTGATTTCTTCTTCTGATGTTGTTTCTTTTGATATCCTTGTTCTTATTCATACACACTTAATGAAATCATTAGTGCAATAAATTGTTCTCACAAAATACATTTGTTAACATCAAAACCACATAGAGGAAATGTTCAAGAGACCGACTTGGTTCCAACATAGACCTCTTTTACCATTTCTACTAACTCCATAAATCATAGAAGCCAACTTGCTTCCTTCTATACTGTTAGCTAGAAAGTCTTGGAATGCTACTTCATATTTATCACAATTACCTATGACATTTTCTGATGGTTTTGAGACATGATATCTTTCAGAGTTGTATTTTCTATTTTAAGCTCAACATTTTTAGTTTTTAAAACATTCATTTCTCCAGTCAGGTTTGCATTTACTTTCCTAAGTGCTTTCAATTTTAGAGACAAATTGTGGTTTTTTTGAAGAAATCATTTATGACTTTAATTAAGTCTGAAAGTACCTCAGTTTCTTCATCTATTGGATTTAGAGTCAGAGTTAGTATGAGCAATCAAAGCCAAATTTTCTTGCTTTTCATCATCAGAGGATTCATCAGAATCATCCCATGTAGCCATCATAACCTTCTTTCTACGTCTGGAGTCTTTACTTTGATGTTTCCCGTTTTCCAAATTTGAACATTCAAATTTGACATGCCCAGGTTCATTGCATCCATATCAAATGACGTTTTTCTTGTCAGATTTGTCATCCTTTCCTCTGTTTGACTCCGTGGAATTTCTTTGAGGGAATGACTTCTTTGTTTTATGCCACATCCTCTCAATTTTTCTAGATATGAAAGTCAACTCCTCATCCTCTGAGTCCACATTTTGGTCATTTGAATGATTATCCTCTAATTCTGCTGTTACCTTTAGAACCTTCTTCTACTTGGATTTCAAAGTTAAAGTTTTCTTATTCTTTTTGGGCTCATCCTCTACAAGCTCAATTTCATGTGATCTCAAGGAGCTTATCAGTTCTTCTAATTTAAGAGTATTCAAATCCTTAGATTCTTGAATAGCCGTAATCTTAGGTCTTTACTTGCTTGACAAACTCCTAACAATTTTCTTCACATGATCAACAGTAGTATAACTATTTTCTAGATTCTGGAGAACATTGTTTCAATGTCTTCATCTTCCTCCATTTGAAAAAGTTCATATTTCTGACTAAGGGGTTGGCCTTTGCTTCTTGAACTTGCTTTCTTCCTTTATAAGTCAGAACCAGATTGTCATAGATGCTCTTTGTCATTACTTTGTCAGTGTATTTGTCAAACTCCTTAAAGGTGATTGCATTTGTTATGAAGGCTCTAGACTTGTGATGCATTTTGTACATCTTATTTTGTTCAACCTTCATCTCTTTTATTGGAATTTCAGTGCCATCAGTATTTTTTGGAGCAATGTAGCCATCTTCTACTAAGTCTCAAAGTTCATGATCTTGTGATATAAAGAAGCTACTGAGTCTATCTTTCAAGTACTCAAATCTTTCTCCATCAAACTGAACTAGTTTTTTGATGTTTCCACCAGAGGCTTCTTCATCGAATCTAGACATGTTGAAACCTTGGATCTTTCCTCAAACACTGTATAGTGCTTAGTGTTGAGATCGGGCTCTTGATGCCAATTGAAGGTGCAGACACAAGAAAAGAGGTTGAATTGTGTTTTTCTAAGTTTGATTCTTTTTAATTATTTATTCAAGAACTGATTTGAGTTTGGTGATTTTAACCCTACAAGTCAGTCTCATCAAAATAACCTGACATCTACACACTTTTTGACGCAAACAAACACCTTGACCCTACATGTCAAGTATTCTCCATACAACATGAAAACCACAGATTGTTGAAGGCAACGACACCTTGACCCTACAAGTCAAGTCTTCTCAACACAACCTGAAAACCACAAATTGCTTGAAGAATACTAAAGCCACTATCGGGTTGGGTTACACAAGTTTGGAACAAATTGGGTTTGCTTCTACTAAGCAGATTGTTATAATTTATTTCTCACATTAAAACACTTAGAAAATATTGCTTTGAGCAAGTGCTTCTCTAGAACTTAAACCTTTGAACTTTGAATATTGAGGGAATTTGAGATCTCAAAAGGTTTTCTGAATTGTATGGATTTCTGAGATTATGATTTCGCGCTTTCTTCTTCAGCCTTGAGTGTATCTTCTTGTGAATAATTATGAGGATTTATTCTTGTGAATAAATTATGTGCATATCTTCTTGTGAAAAAATTATGAGCATATCTTCTTGTGAACAATATTTTGACCATATCTTTTTTTGAACAATATTTTGAGAATATCTTCTTGTGAACAATATTTTGAGCATATCTTCTTGTGAACAATGTTTTGGCCATATCTTTTTTTCACCTTGGTCAAAGTTTTCCTTCAATTATAATTCTGAATCGTATCTAGTTAGGATTGTGTTCAAAAACATATTCACACGAATCTTCCTTCACACTCTTGATTGATTGGAATGGGAATCGATTCGGGCTTGTTCTTGAATATTCAGAAATTCTGATTCGGCCTAGTCTTTTTTTCAGAATGAATTCTTTCAATCAATGTCGTGGACTCTCCATCAGAGCCATTGACTTTCTTGCTAGAGGGAGATGTTGTGTTTCTTGGATAATAAATGTCAAAGACAGAATTGCATGACTTAGAATTAGTGGCTATGGGAAAATCACATTGTTGATTCATCAGAGTCAGTGCAACATTAGAAGCTGCATGTCAAAGGCAACATTTTAGTGTGTTGCAACTTTTGTATAGAGGAATATGAGCTTTGAATGCATGGCTTGAACAATCTCTTCAGAGTTAATGATAGTTTGATATGAACTCTTTAGAGGCATGTTGAGTTTGTGCACATCAAAGGCACGCCACAGTTCTAGAAGCATGCTTCAAATTCAATCTTCTGATAGTCATTAGAGGCAGCCTTCACACCCAATTATCAGAGCCAATCTTCAGACCCAGTTATCAAAGGTAGTAAAACCTAAACTTCAGAACCAAACATCAAAGCCAGTCTTTGTAACATTCAAAGGCACATTACTTTTAGAGGCATGTGTTTAGAGGCAGACACATATCCTTTTGTGTTCCTCTGATCTCATCCTCTGGTTACTTTTTTTGGTCACTTCCTCTGGTACCTTCCTCTAATTTTCTTGATCTAATTGTTGCACACTTAATGAAGCCATTAGTCCAAACAAATTTTTATCATAAAATACCTTTGTTAACATCAAAATCACAAGAGGAAAACCAACTTGGTTCCAACAACTTGTGGTTTTCAAGTTGGATGTTTAGAAGACTTAACTTGTGACGTTAAGTGGTTGTGATCTGTTTTGAGTTTCTGGATTAAATCCTTTTGGGTGAAGGGACTAGACATAGCTACTGGGTTGGTAGTGAATTAGGATAAATCATTATGCCTTTTTCCTTTACTTTGTTTACTGCCTCTGATTTTTATTCAGTATTATTTTTCACCTTTAGTTAGTAAAATAGTTTCGAACCGTATACACAATTCAAACTCCCATTTCTTGTGTATTTTCCACCTACACTTAGGCCTTTCTAAGGCTATTGAAACAAGATCCATTAATTTATATTACATGTTAGGTTTGAATCACCAATTCCTAATACATAAATAAACTTAGTTTCTTTATTAAACATCTTCTTCAGTAAGAGTCTTCCTTCTTTGAACTTTTATCTCCTGCAGTGATAACGAAGTTTTCATATTAGGATCCTATCTTATGACTTGTCATATGTAACTAAAGAAAATGAGATAATGTAGTCTTCCTTTTTCTCTAATCATTTTGACTTGTCTTTTAGGACTTTCTCTAAATATAGATTTGGAGATATAATCTTCCAAAGATAAATCTTTGATAAAATTATAGGTGCACCAACCATGCTTTGTTATTACTTTCAGATTGCATCAAATACAGAAGATTCAAGCAAAATGAGGCACAAGCCTTTCAATGCTCTTTTTCTTTTTGTAAATTTAGCAAATTTTTTCTTTCAAGAGTTGGTTGAACTTTTCTATCAAATGATCTTCTAACCAGAAGTAGAGTTATCTTGGTTCTGATCTGCTTTCTGAATTAGCAGATCCAGTCATTTTCTTTAGTGCTTTCATTTTGTATATATGAGTCTTAGATGATGAGTCAAGAGCACAATACACCAGAGGCAAAAACCTTGTCCTTGAGCATACTGAGGAAAGGCTTCAGACCATGTAGTCAAAGAATTGCCAAATTGGCTCATTCTAGGTTTTAACATGACCATGAGATTGACCGAATGGTGAGATAATTAAACTCATTTGTTGTATAAACTTCTCTAGTGGTGAGATCAGATGATTGTCTTCCATAAGAGAGTTTTGGTCCTTTACATGCACTCCAAACTTCTTTGAGGATAATTTGGTTCCATAATTATTTCAAATACATCATCTTTGTTTTGATGAGGATCTTCGACTTGTCGCCATTAAATGTTCCAAAAAAAATGTTGAGTGAGAGGTTTCATTGCTGACCATTTCTTCTAAAGGGTTACATTTGAACATGTATCTTAGATCATTGATGTGTTTAGAAAACTTCTCCCTGATTGGTTAGATTCACTAAAATGCATCATAATGTTTCCATTACTTTGCACTAACAATTTGTTGTAGTCAATAAAATTGAGGAATTTTCAAAACAAATAAAAACATTTCTTAAAAGAGGAAATACACAAGGAGTTTCATTTTGCTGTTCAAGAAAAAGGAACTAACCACACGATGAAGTATTTCCTTAGATAATTTTAAACTAATAAAGTATCTCTTATATAGATATGACTTTGAGATGGTTAATCTAATAAAGTATCTCTGAATTGACACATAGTTTGTTTCTAGGATTCTAACTCTCATTTATAGGATGTTATAGATCAAGTCCTATATCAAAACAAGTATGTGAGAACACTTTGACTAATTTTACATCAGTTATAATAACTCTCTATTGAGAAGATATTTCTTTATTATTTTTCTTTTGATGCATTCTTGGCTTTTACTGAAACTAATTTTAGCACATTGCCTTTTTCATTCCGTTGGAGATCTTCAATCACCATTTAAGGCAGATCAGTCTTTAATATGTATCCATATATATCTTCGTGAATTATTTTGCGTATCTTGGTATGAAGATAGGAAATCAAAAGATACTATGATCAAAGCATTTTTTAAAGACTTTCAAACAAGTAGCAGATTCAAGTTTGTTCATTAGAGGATGCGCAAATGCTTTTTCTTCTTTGGAACGTTGACCTTAATTAGAGTATTGACTTCTTTTAGAGCATACAACATAAATCAATGTTAGCCGATCAGTTTCTTGAAGTTATGATATGAATATTATAGGAAGATGATCACTTGCTTGTCAAGTTTACTAGAGGTAGACGATCACTTGCTTTGTCAAGCTTTTCAGAGGTAGACAAGTAGAGCATAGTTGTGTTCAACAGAGGCAACTGAAACATAACATATCATTAGAGTCAACCAACACAAAGCGTCGCTCGCGTCACTAGAGGTGTGTGTCTAAGCTTTTACATTAGACTTATTAAGATGGAGTGAAGTGAAGGCTTGTTGTTCCTTTGTCTTTGTCCAACCACTAGAGGATATAGCTTATATCAGAACACATACTTTGTAACACTTGTCTTTGAACTACATAATGCAATACTTCTTATTGCTATAATATGAATTACTCCATTAGTAGACATAGGTTCTTGTTTATTAAGTGATAATATTCTTTGTGTTTAAGACACTCAGATTATTATCTCTAATTAACTTGTAATTTTTGCTACCAAAAAATAGATAGTTAGTAATATGCACACTTAACAAATAATGTTTGGGGATAATTGATCTTTATTTGTTTGTTTTTGTAATCATCAAAATATCAACTAGAGGATTTTAGCTAAAACCCCTTTTGCACTAACACATGTCTCATAGACCTTTAGATAAATAGCGTATTAAGGGTATTTATCAGAGGATGTGCAAAAACTTTGTCTTCTTTAGAGCATAGACTATCATCAGAGCATTGTCTTCTATCATAGTGTTGACTTTCACCAGAGCATACATTATTAACTAGATTCAGGCGATCAAATGCTTGATGCGATTATCAAATGCAGATAATCACTTGCTCGTGATTGTTATCAGATGTAGACGATCAGATGCTTTTTGTAGTCATCAAAAGCAGATGAATAAGAGCATTGCATGTATTTTCCAAAATTGCTAGAGGTGCGTTACAAAGCGAGTTCAGCAGACTTAACATAAGGAATATTAGAGGAGTCTTGGTGTTCCTTTATCTTAGTTCAATCATCAGAGGATACAATGTAAGATCATACAAAATTCACTTGATCTAGGAATGACACACTTGATCAGAACGTTGATGCATTAAATTGTTCCCATAAAATGATTTTGTTATCATCAAAACACGTAAGGGTCATAGATCTTAAAACCATCTTGGTTCTAACAATCTCCCCTTTTTTGATGATGACAATCATCCATTTTTGTGAACAATTTTCAATTTTAATAAAGAAGGAAAAAGAATAACATAAAGTATTTTAGCAAGGCTCCCTCTTAAAATATGCATGTTTAATTCGTAAGAAGAATGATGTTCTGACATATAAGTAAGTAAATAAGAAAAAAATAGAAAAGTGATAGTTTTGTTGAAATAATGTGATAGTTCTGTTGAAAATAGTTCTCAAAAAATAAAGATTGGGATTGGCCAGCATAGCCAAAATTAATCTAAGGGCAGTCTGAATGTTCTTCTGATTTTGAGTTGTTTGTTCCATAAATTCCTTAAGGAAGGGGAGTTGGAATTGTGATCCCTTTTTAAAATGTTAATTCATGAACTTAATGTAATTTAACTCAAGATCAATCTTGGTCTTAAACAGAAAGTCCAAAACGTTATGGGTGAGTTAGAGATAAATAAAATAGATTAGTTCTAGGTGATATGTGATTAGTGAGTGAAAAATAAATAAGGATAAGGATAAGAAGATCACACAATGATGTATCTTGGTTCACCCAAGGTGGACTACGTCCAATCCTTACAATCTGTGAGATTTTCCACTAATGTGTTTGGCACTGAAATGTTCTTGCTTTAACACTATCTTTCTTGGTCACTCTTGATCATTTTCAGAATTGACCTTTCAACATTGAAAGGATTTTTATAGTTATCTTTCAGTCCAAAAATGATTTTTACAATTACCTTTTAATAACTAAAAGGATGTTTACAACATAGTCAAACTATCGTAAGACACAAACTTGAGGTACAAATGATGTGTATGATAAAAAAAGTTTAGGATCTAAAAAATGCTCAAAACTTGTATGAGATTGATTGTCAGCAAAAACTCAATATAGTGATCCTTTAATATAATGAGAGAGAACTAGAGTTTCGCTTAAGAGAAGAGCTTTGTTGATGTAAGCCCCGTATATTTTGTTCTATTTTTATTCTCATATTTAAATATTTTATTATGGTTTTGCTTATATATTAAAAAAATATTCTATTTTTCTTAAACGTGAACTATTTTGCTAGTGATTGTTACTACTAGTGGTTTTCTAACTAATTGAAAGTATCTTGCTATTCTAATTTAGGTGACGTTGCTATCTATGTTTTATTCCATGAAATTAAATGTTGTGATTTTTAATCTACCAATGCATAGAAATAGTTGAGGTTGGTGGTGTTATTAGCAATACGATAAATTTTATTTTTAAGGCAAATGTATGTGTATGATTATAGAAGGTGCAATTAATAAAATTAGTAAGATCATACTATAATATATTAAAATTTTAATTTGGAGTGGAACCACTCAGCCCAATAGCCCAATTGTAACTAAGACTATAACAAGAGCTTCTCCTAACCCTAGTAAAACAACTTAGCGCCTCCTCCCTTCTCTTGTACTCTCTTAAAACTTCAATCTGACATTTGGGAGAAAATTAGAGGAAAAGAAAAGAAAAATAAATCCTTAGGAAGAGAAGTAGAGACCAATTTTGTGGATTATCATTATCAAGTAAGTGCTATTAATTTGTTACTTATCTTTAAAATTCCAATTTTATTATTAGTTTATCAATTTGAATTTTACCATTAGTTTATCAATTTGTTATTTTCGCTCCATGTAGAAATCGTGGCATGCAATTTATTTCTTAGGATTTTCTTAAGATATTGATATAAAAAAAAAAAAAAAAAACCTATTTAGATGTTAATTTTAAAAGTTGCAGGTGTAAGATTTTATTTTTAGTTACATTTGAAACAAAACGAAATTCTGATTTTTTTTAGTTAAGGTGGGGTGATTTTGGACTCAAAGAAATTATAAAATATTTCTCGGATGATTGAAAAAACTAATAATAATTTTGTTATAACAAACTGATTTAGAAGTATTGAGAAACTGATTTTTTTTTTCTGAAATCTGGAATTTTAGTTTTGATGGATCAGCTATGCCATGCTTGATTTTACTGGTGCTTATAATTCAATTTTGGTATTACTTAAGTTATAAAATTTGTGAAAATATTTAGGATACTAGAAGCAGACAAATTATAAATAAAGAATCTCAACGTTGAGCAAATTTAAATATAGTAATTCATTGGAAAAGAAAAATTACAGGATGTTATTAGTGAATCTAATTCTGTTTTTTTAGTATTATTAAAGATAAATTTTATTTTAGTTGATGGAAAGTAAAATTAAAATCATTTCTAAATTCGTTGCTAATTTATACGACAAAAGTAATGATTTTTTTCACATCTCCATTATAACATGGGCTAATCTATTTTTTTGAACTAAGTAATGGAAATTTATTTTCTTATTGTATTTTTATTTACTTGGAGGATTAAACTATATAAACTTTATACCTTTGGGAAATTATTTAATAATTACTTTATGTTAATTTAAATACAAGATTTAAATGTTTTAGTTAATATTTTTTTTTATGTGAACCTTTAGTCACCTCAGATTCTTAAGTAGGAGTAGGACTAGATAAATTTTGACACTAAGTGAGCAACTATTTTGTGAAGGTGTAGAACCCTGTCAAAGAAAAGACGATACTTAATAATTTTAAGTACAACGCTCGAAAAGGTAAGGGCATCACTCCATTCGCTTTCCTACTTGAATTATGTGTTATATAACTGCAATGTGATGTTATGTATTGGTTCTAATTGTGAGTTAACTTCAAAATATGTGTGTTATATGAATTACATAATTGGGAATGATATTATGAGGGTAAGCAATTTGTATATTTTGAATGGCCTTGGACGCTCTAGTTGAGTGATATATTTTGTTACTAGCTAAGGTGATGACATTCATGCATGCATTGGTGGCCTGAACTTAGTCACGAGTACGTGACGACAGTTCATTGCAAAGGCAGCGTGATTCAGAAAAATACTCAACGGTGGGGTACTGAACATGAAATTCTAAAGAGCATTTGTCCAACGGTGGGACAAGTCCAACGGTGGGACATTGTCCAATGGTGGGACTCTTTGCTCTAAAGGGTGGTGAATTTTCCGGAATCATGCATTGTCATATAGTCTAACAAATAGGATTTTGTGTATTCTGTTTGATTTATGCCCTTGGTGCTTTGTGATTTTAATTGTTAAATGAAGTATATAATTTAGTTCTATTTTCTATAATAACTATATATGCATGTCTATTTGCTCTATGTTTGTTATTTGGAGATGACCCTTACTTTTGGACAGATGACATCCCCAATTTGCTTTCGCACCAGGAAGAGTTTGCGGAGGAATAGAGGGAGCATTTCTTTTAATTTCTAGGATGGGTAGTTGTGGTCAGCTTTAGGGACCTTATTTCTGTTAGACTTTAGTTCCTACGAATTATTATTTCTCTATTTTTGTATTATGTCTTTGAAATCCTAATACTTGAGTACTCAATTATTTGACTGAGATATTGAAGAATTTTTAATTAACTATGAGTTGTTTGTGGAGTTTAACCGTGTGATTTGGTATCTTTCTTGTGCGAGAAATTGAATCCTTTTTCCAAAAAATAAAAATGGACCGTATTTTTTTTTGAAATAGTATTTCGAGATAATGTCCCTAAAAGTGAGATGTTACACTTGACTATAAATGTTTATGTAGAGAATGATTGCCTTTAAAACTCTTGCATTTTTCTTCTCCTTTCATAGATGAGGAGAGGATTGAAAAGGATCAATATAGTTGTTACTAAACCTCTACTAACTGTTGGTTTAGATTGAAGTCTATTAAACACATGTGTTATTTGCTCCATGATGTTCTTTGATAAAACCAAAATGTTCTTGCTTTTGAGTTTTATGAAGAACGTGAATGAGTGATTGAATGGGGTTTGAAATGTTAGCCTTATGGCTAAGATGCATGTAGAGCTTTCTACAAAAGGTTGCAACAACAATGTACTCATGTCCTTGCTCACAGCTCATCAATCTAGAGGCCTGTTTTGCTCCTTTGGGTTTTCAACTTGAGTTCTGGGCTGAAGTATTGATTTGAGTAGTCTTTATATTCTTTAACCTGAGGTTTGGAATGTGGAGAATGATCCATCTTAACTTTTTCTTTAATAGAAAATAGCCAGAATGTTCTTCTGATCAATCTTCAGTTCATTTTGACATATAGTACATGATGTTCTTGATTTCTTTCATGGAGAGATCATTGATTTGTTTATTAATATGTTTGATCACCTATATTAGAATAAATCACTCAAAAATACAAGTTAAATAGTAACATTATCAGAATTATGATTAGTGATTAATTAACTGGTTGTTTATCCTTGAAACACTTGGTGGGAGGAAACTAGAATCGAGCGTACAATAGGATAGAGATGGAGAAGAACCATCAGAGGATGAAGAAATTGAAGGCCTTGGCAGATCAGGAAAGGATGGAGATGGAATTGGAAGAGGTGGTTCAAGACCCCATTTAGGAGCAAGTTGGGTAACCATCCAATCCCTTAGAATCGCATTCTCCCCATCTTGATGAATTGTCAATCAATGATAGTTTGAAGAGCGATAAAGATCTTTTGGATATGCTTTCTTGTCATTGAGGTGTCTTTCTCAATCTTGGTGCGCTTTGGTGGACGAGTATCTTTATTAATATTCTGAGAAGCTGGAGAAGGTTGACTGGTTGGTGGAACAAAAGTAGTGCAATAAGAGGCAAGAGTGGCAAACGCATAGCCAAACGAAAGGGAGAGTCCTAGACAAAGTATGTTGTTGAGGAATAGTCGGGCCAAAGAAGTCCATATTAGGAAATACAAGGTACTTATTAATACCGAAAAGATAAGACATGGTATTCTGAGGAGACATAAAAGCTGGAGACATTTGAGAAACCCTCTCAAAAAGGATAGGACAGGATAGATTGAAGGTGCAACCACTGAAGGAGGGTTGAATTGTGTTTGACTAAGTTGGATTTTTTCGCTAATTTATTTTAAACTGCTTAGGGTTTGGTGACTTACTTAGAAAAAAGTGGTAGCAATCAGGTTAAGTGATCAGAGGCAAAAATAAATTTAGAATTGAATAATTAAAGTGACACAAGAATTATCCTGGTTCACCACCAACATGAAAGCTACGTCCAGTCCCCTTACTCTAAAGGATTTAATCCAATAATTCAAAACTTGAATTACGTAAGACCTAACCCTACAAACCCATATTCTCAAAATAACCTAACACCTAAAGACCTTTTGAGGAATACAAACACCTTGACTCTACAAGCTAAGTCTTCTCAACACAACCAGAAAACCTATAGATTCTTGAGGAACATGAAAGCCTTCATCGGGCTAGGTTACAAGAGTTTGGAACAAATTGGTTTGTTTCTAATAAGTTGATTGTAACAATGACTCTCACAATAGAAAGCACTTAGAAATATTTCTTTTGAGCAAGTTTTGCTCTAGATTTTAACCTTATGAACCCTAATGACTTAGAAAATTTTGTGCTTGTGAGTTCTCTTGTTTTCTTCTTCAGCCTTGAGTATCTGTTTATAAAATAGGGTTTCTCCTCTGCCCTTGCAAAATCTGAATCATATCTTTGCAAATAATAAATGTATCTTTTTGTGAGTGTTTCTTCTTTTAAACAATTCATGATCATATCTTCGTGTAAATAATTCATATCTTCTTGTAGATTTTGATCAACTCTTCTTGTAAATAATTCATATATTCTTGTAGATAAATCTTGATAAAATCTTCTTGTCAATAATTCATATCTTCTTGTGATAAATCTTGATCATATCTTCTTGTAAATAATTCATTTCGTCGTGTTGATAAGATCTTGATAATATCTTCTTCAAATCTTGCTAATATCTTCTTCAAATCTTGACCATATCATCTTTTCAACTTGGTCAAAGAATTTCTTCAATTATAAATCTGAATCAAATCTTATTTTAGATTGTCTTCCAAAAGACAATCTTCTTTCGTACTCTTGCTTGATTTGTGTTAGAATGGATTCGGGTTGTTCTTGGATCTTCACAAGTTATTGATTTGGCTAAGCCTTTTTTTCATTCTTAATTCTTTCAATTTCTGTCGTTGACTTTCCATTAGAGGTATTGACTTTCTTGTTGGAGTGAGATATGTGTTTCTTGAATAATGAAAGTCAGAGGCAAAATTACGTGACTTAGAATTAGTGGCATTGGTCAAATATCCTTTTTGAAACTTTAGAGTCAGTGCAACATTAGAGGTTGCATATTAGAGGCAGCATTAGAAGTGTGTTGCACCATTTTGATCAGCAAATTATGAGCTTTAAATTTATGATTTGAACAATCTTTCAGAGTGAAATATACCCTTATATGAAATCTTCAGAGGCATGTTGAGTTTGTGCACATCACAGACATGCAAGGGCTTCAAAGGCATGCTTCAAATTCAATCTTCAAAAGCAGTCTTCAGACTCAATTTAAGAGCAATTCTTCGGAGGTAGTCTTCTGACCAAGTTATTAGACCCAATGTTTTGACCCAAACATCAGACCTAGACTTCAGACCCAAACAACAAACCTAGACTTCAGACCCAAACATCAGACCTAGACTTCAAACCCAGACATCAGACCCATACATCAGAGGCAATCTTTGTAACCTTCGCAGGCACGTTACTTTCATAGACATATGATTTGAGGAAGACACGTATACTTTGTGTTCATCTAATCTCATCCTCTGGTCACTTCCTTTGGTCACTTCCTCCGGTGACTTTCCTTTGGTTGCGTCCTCTAATACCTTCCTCTGATTTTCTTCTTCCGATTTTTGCATACTTAATGAAGCCAATAATCCAAATTTATTGTTCTCATAAAATACTTTTGTTAACATCAAAAGTATAATTGGAAAACCAACTTGGTTGCAACCATGTCCACACAAATTTTTTTAGTATTGGGGTTCAAAAATGTTTTTTATTTAGAGCGTTTCCTTTTGCTAGGACTAGGAGTAGTTGGAGATTGATCTTTTGGGAGAGGGACATATAGAGTGTGTCGAAGAGATGGATCTTTTTTAATATGAGAAATGTTCTTGGAAGTGAACTTGGAGATTTTATAAAGGATTCTTCATTATTCAGAGGAACATTATTTGAAGATTTTTGTAAGAATCCTATCATAAAGGAAAATATTTCTTTTGTAGTCACGAGTAGTGGACGTTATCATGTTCTGAATGGTGATGTAGAGCATATTCAACCTTTTGTAGTGAAAAAGGTGATAGATGATCAAGGCATCACTATTAGAAGCATATTCATGACTGCCATAGTGAGGGAGAATGGAATGTTGACTTATAATGCTGACATATCCATGATCCTGGTTGTCCCAGATCTAGTTGGTGAAAAAAGAGAGGACCTTGTTCCACTGGGTTGAACCATCATTAGGTCCACACTTAGAGCATTCCTAGTGCGTGTTAAGGTGATTTTGGCAATAAGGAAGGCATGGAATATGTCGAGGTCTTGGAAGCCATAGGGAATGGAGTGAGTGAAGGGAATGAGGTCGAGAGGGATGGTGGAGGGGGCAGGGTCATGGTGAAAAGGTGTGGAGGTAGTTGCAGGGGAGTTGCTGATGATATATTAGAGACTAAGTCAACAATAACCAGAGATGTTGTCTCAACCTCTTGGGGAGGGGAGTTTACTCGGCTTGGTGAGGTGGGGTCAGGTATAAGGGTGGAAGAGGCAAGTGTTTGAGGAAAGGTAAATGAGATAAGCATTCGAGTTGGAGTGTTAGGTTTGTGAGGGAGATGATGGGTTTTGTATCGAAGAGATGCAAAATGTTCAGGTAGGGTAGCCTCAAATATTTCATCTGAGGTGTGAGATTTAGAGGTATGAGGGGTAGTAGGTGCGGGATTGGAGGAAGGGCCAACTAAAATTGTATGTTGGGGAGAGGTTCTGGTTCAGGTTCAAGATGAGGGGTATAAGTAGTTTTCTTAGAGTTTGGTGTTACCTTTCGTTCTTCCTCTGAAAGAAGATCGTTGCGTCTTCATTGGCGTTGATTTCTTATGCTCCATCCTCTTCAATGCTAAGTGTTTGGACAACTCTTTCCCTCTTCTTCTTGAACACTTGAGAAACTTTAGGCAGAGAGAGACAGACAAAAGCCATTTCTTGGTTGGATTGGCACATTCGTAACTATTCCAGAACCACTTCTTTATTATCTTCCTCAAATAGAGGGGCATATGAGTCTTCAACTATAGAGCAAATGGTATGACTTCCACTGCCATGACCTGATGACCTTGTGGTGTCACTACTAGGTCGAATGCAGTTCTTGGGAGAGTTTAGTCGCATCTTGATGACATTAGAGATGTTGAACACTGGTGTAGATGATGAAACCAGATGTTCCTCTTGAATAGTTCCTCTGACTTCCTCTAAAGCCTAAACAAGAGGAGTACCCATGAGTATAGTAGTGATAAATCTGGGGTACGAGATAGTCCTTATCTTCCCTTTCCTAAAGTGAATGACACATGACCTTATGTGTTCCAAGAGGATGTTGGGATGATTTGTTCTGATCCTTCGAGAGATGTTCCACATTAGACCCTTGTGATCTTTGCTAACGTGGTCCACAGACCCACCTTTGGGTACCACACACCCAATCAGAATTTTGAAAAGAACTTTGTCCTTAAGTGTACAGACTTATAGTTCACCTTAGGATCTTCAAACAACTCTTCATTGATTTTGGATGAGCCAACCTTTGAGTATGTGAGTATGTAGAGTTGTGAGTGATAAAAGGGTTCTAACCCCATTACTAGCGCACACGTGTAAACACACTTGAGTAACACCTGTAAAAGTATCATAACTTGTGAGGAAAACGATTCATATTCAAGATTAATTGAATATAGGTTGACTAGAGGCACAAATTGTAAAATACATGTTTTAGATGAAGACAAAAGACCAAAGATGATGATCAAAGCAACAATCTCAAAAAGAAGTCCAAATATCTTATTGATAAAACTTTAGAATTCAAACATATTAGATGTTTAATGTAAAGGTAAATGATACAACCCATAGCTCAAATACATGAGAACCATATCTTTACATATGCATAAAAACTATTTTCAAAAGTCAAACTTACATTTACAAAGTGTTAAAATTAATATTTTTGACAAGATACAAAGGTGTATTCGAATACAGCATAAGTGTATTCGAATACATATGCTAAAATGCTAATTCAGTAGCAAAAGCTTCGCATCTGTATTCGACTACGACCTGCTGTAGTCGAATACAACCAGCAAGTCAGTGGCAAAATTTACAAATCTGTATTCGACTACATGTCTGTGTATTCGAATACAAAGTGTAAAATTTGAATAAATTTGAACGTTACAAAGAGGTGTATTCGAATACATACATCCTGTATTCGAATACAACTGGAAGCAATGCAATTTGTCAGATCTGAAATGGTTCTAGATCATTGCATTTGTTCATCAAACCTCTTGGATCAATAGGCCACGAATCTGAAGAGATGTTTATAGACTATAAATACACCATAACTTCATATTAATCATTACACAATCCTACTACACAACTTGAAAGACGTTGAACAAATTTTCTGATTTTTCTCAAAGTCATTTTTCACAATTCAAGTACTTGCATTTCATTTTCATATCCTTAACAAAGGTTCCCAAAGTACTTGAAGCAATATTGGATTGATATCATTCTACCTCTCTTTTATTCTTATATCCTTATCAAATCACATTGTTTGTAAAAAGAAAGTATTACTTTCTTTAAATAGTCTTATCTAAGATAGTGGTGTGTTATCTTATAAGTTTTGTTAGAAGTTTGTAGCAGAGATCCTAGGGTGGGACTTGTACATTTTCTGACAATAGTGGAGAAATCTCTTGTGGTGTGCAAGAGGACTGGATGTACCCTTGGTCATAAGGGGAACCCGAATAATATTACTGTGTTCATTACATTACTGCCAGTTACTTTATCATTTACTATCCTTAAGCGCAAAAATCGATCACTAATTTACTGAAAACAAGAAAAACTCCTAAACACCTAATTCACCCCCCCCCCCCTTCTTAGGTGCACATCTGTACTTACACAAATAAATTCAATGTCATTAGAGGCAGATCATGTATACATTTAACCATTAACTCTGCTTTACTCGAGGCAAAAGTATGGAGGATTCAACATCATTCTTTTAGAAACAAAATATTTAGATGTTTCTTTATAAAGCTAAATCGGTGCTCAACAAGTTGTGAAAATATCAGCCCATTGATGATCAGTGTCAACAATTTAATGTAAAAAAAATACCCTTCTGAACATAATGCCTTAGACAAAAGGTTGATCATTTGTTATGAATGCAAGGAAACAGATCATTTCAAATTAGAATGTCCTAAGCTTGAGAAATGAGAATCCCACAGAAAAAAAACTTCAAGACCAAGAAGAAAGGGATTATGGCTACTTGGGATGACTCTGATGAATCATCTGATGAAGATCAAAAGCATGCAATCAGGGCTCTGATGGCAGATATTCACTCTGACTTTGAAGTTACTAATGAAGAAATTAAGGTATTCTCTTACCTATCTTGTAGTTAACACATAGATATGTTAAATGAGTTTCTCAACAAGAATCATAAAGTTTCTTTAAAACTTAAGTTAGAAAAGCTCATGATATCTTAACAAACATATGCAGTTCCCTTAAAAAGATTTTAAAAACCTGAAAAGGGAAAATATAACTCTAAAAGAAAAGGTTTCAAAAACTTCAGAGGATAAAGTCTGCAATTCGGTTAAGTATGAAATAGTCTTTCAAGAATTTCTTGCTAAAGGCATTGACAGAAGTAAACATGCTTTAATAACCTATGGTGTTAGCAAAAACAATAAATATGGCATAAGCTTTGAAGAAACAACATAAAATCCTAGATTTAATCAACCTGATATTGTATGTGCATACTGCCCTAAGAAAGGTCACAATGTAATAACTTGTCCTATGTTGAAAACATGGAAAGAGAATAATAACTTGGGTACCTAAAAAATAAAATAATTTATCTTGCATATATTCTTAGCAACAAAGTTGAAACACCAGTCGTGGTGCTTGGACAATGGATGCTCACAACACGTAACGAGAGAAAAGTCTATGTTTGAAGACCTAACCCTCGAGAACATAGGATTCATAGGATTTAGAGGTGATCAAAACGGTCAGATCATTAGACACGACACAATAGTCAAAGATAGACGTAGACTTTGCATATCTACAGGTTTTAAAAGAACCAGATACTTCAGAGAAACCACATACATCAGAGGAACCAGATAAAATAGAGGAATTGTCAAACTCAGTCCAAAATGAATCAGAAGATCCACTTGATAACTCATATCAAAAGGATCAAAAATCCAAAATTGGATGGAAATACAAGTCCTCTCATCTAGACTCTTTGATCATAGAAAACACAAATGATCCCTTGAAAACAAGATTCGCTCCTAAGGAGACATCCATGGTTGGACTTCTATCTGAAATTGAACATACCTCCATAGACGAAGCACTATCAAATGATGGATGACTACTAGCTATGCAAGAAGAATTGAATCAATTCAAAAGGAATGATGTATGGAATCTAGTTCGGAAACCTAAAGAAAAGAAGCCAATTGGAACCAAGGTGGTTTTCATAAACAAACTCAATGAGAAAGGTGAAGTGGTTAGAAACAAAGCTAGACCTGTAGCTTAAGGATACATTCAATAGGAAGGTATTAATTAACTGAATCTTTTTCCTCTGTGGCAAGGTTAGAGGCTATCAAACTTTTACTTTCTTTTGTTGTATTTAATAAAATTACTCCATATCAAATGGATGTGAAAAGTGATTTCTTAAATGGTTACATAAATGAAGAATGGTATGTCAAACAACATCCTGGAATTGAGGACAATGAATTTCCATACCATGTCTTCAAAATAAAGAAATTTTTTAACGGTCTAAAACAGGCTCCAAGAGCTTGGTATCACAGACTAAGCAACTTACTTTTAGAAAATGATTTTGAAAGAGGTCATGTTGACACTATTTTATTCAGAAAATCATCTAAAAATGACCTTTTCATTGTCCAGATATATGTTGATGATATTATTTTTGGTTCTACTAACGAAAATCTCTGCCAATTTTTTTCTAAGTTAATGCATAATGAATTTGATATAAGTAAGAAATGAGAATTGAAATTCTTTATGGGAATTTAAATTCATCAAAACCTAAAGGATGTACTCATTCACCAGACCAAAAACACCCGAGAACTGCTTAAGAAGTTTAAAATTGGATGATAGTAAACCAATGTCCACACCTTTGTGTGTGTGTGCAAGATTTCAGTTTGACACTAAAGACTCTTACTTAACAGATGTTAAGAGGATCTTTAGATATTTGAAGGGCACTACTAACATTGGTCTTTGTTATAAGTAATCCTTTGTTATGTGCAAGATTTCAGTTTGACCCTAAAGACTCTTTCACAAAACCCATTGTTAGGGATATATTCAATCTTATAAAGAATCATTTAAAGATATTGTTTTTCAAAGAATGATGTTTAAATCCTCCATATGCCTTGCCTCTAGTAAAATGACTGGTTAACAATATTCTTGCTCTGCCTCTGATGACATTGAATTTATTTGTGTCTCTGGTTTATCTAAATTCAATTAATTGTGAATATTTTTGTAAGGTGTGATACTCTAACAGGTGTCTCACACGTGCCTTTAGTACTCTCTTTTGAACTCAACCATTTTGGCACGTAAATTTCTTTTTCACTTACAAATCTCACAACTCCCATACTTTCATTCCTTACAAGCCGTTTAACTTCCCGCTCTACTTAAACTTTGTTGCTTCAATGGCGTCAAGCTCTTCCTCAATCCCCTCAATTGCCAATGCTTCCTACGTTTTAAGGCTTCAATGCAACCTCAATCAACTTGAGATTCTTTACAAATTGAAAGTCAATCTCGCAAACCTAGATGAGAACGATTTCAACTTCATTGATGACCTAGTTGTGGTATGCTGGTTAAAGTTCTTTAACCTAGGACAAGACATTTCTTTAGACATCCTGGTAAAATAGTTTTGGAGGTTTGAGGACGCAAACATCGACGACGAGGTTTCAAGCACTATGTTGGGTCTCCCTATCAAGATCACTTATCACTCCCTTGATGCCATCACATGATGCCCATATGAAGGCACAATGCTTGAAAATGGGTATGGATCAAAGGTTGGCCCCATCAAAATCAACAAGGAACTCTTCGAAGATCCCAAGGTGAATTCTATGTTTGCTCACCTTAAACCTAAGTATTGCATTCACTTCAAAATCTTTATTGGGTGTGTGGTCCCTAAGGGTGGGTCGGTGGACCATGTTAGCAAAGACCACAAAGGTCTTATGTAAAACATCTCTTGAAGAATCAAGATGAACCTTCCCCACATCATCTTGGAGTACATGATGTCCTACATCATCAACGCCAAAATAGGAAAAATCAAGACTATTACCTACCCCAAACTGATAACTATTGTATTGATGCGTACGTCCCTCAAGGCTCTAAAGGAAGTTGGAGGTTCTGTTCAAGAGGAACACTTAGTATCATCCTCTGCTCTAACATTCAATATCTCCAACCTTATCAAGATGAGGTTGGTGTCCCCCAAGCATTATAGAAGACCCAGTTATGACGCCAAAAGAACAATGGGTTAAGCAAGTGGATTTTGGGATGCTCCCTCAGAGGTTGATGACTATATTGCTCTCGTATTTGCCAAAGACAACAAGGAACTTATTTTGGAATATCTGAAAATGTGTTAGTTGGCCATGTTGTGGCCCCAATTTGCTTGCCTCTGCCTCATGTTGCCTTCACAAGTCTCGTACCTCTGCCCCACTCCTTTATTGCCCCGTTCTCCTTCTTCCACTTCAATACCTGACCCTGCCTCATCACCTTATGGATGTTACAACTTTAGAAACCCAAGAGAAATCGGTCCTGAAAGCTCCTAATACCTCGTTCTATTTTGGTGATATCCTTCTAAGAACTTTAATGGTTGTTTTAGTTGTACCGTTGCAGTGTCCTGAGTTCATCCCATAGATAGAGATTCGCACTCTAGATGTTCCTCTTGCTGGTGCTCTAGGATTTGTAGATTCTGCTTCAAAAAGCTTCTCTACATCTCCCTCAGGCCCAATGTTGGAGCCCTCTTAGTTTGTTAAGAAGGAAGATTTTGTTCGTCTGGAAACTAAGATTGAGGTGTTAATGGAAAAGACTGCCATGAATCAAGAGGATATTCATAATACCCTTAGTTTAATTTTGGCTATGCTAACAAATCCAACCCCTTAGTTG
This sequence comes from Cicer yamashitae, assembly GCA_037974755.1. Classification (NCBI taxonomy): domain Eukaryota; kingdom Viridiplantae; phylum Streptophyta; class Magnoliopsida; order Fabales; family Fabaceae; genus Cicer; species Cicer yamashitae. Next base: position 34,279,979 of record JBBPBQ010000003.1, read on the forward strand.
CTTTGTTTATTTTTCTTTTTTGTTGTTCTTTGTATTTTCTTTTCTTCCCTATCTTATTGTCTTATGACAAAAGGGGGAAAATGTGTAATTTTTGAGAAATCTTAAGCAATTAATTTTTTCTTCTGAACTTCAGTTACAAATGCACATTGATTCTCCGTTAGAATATATATCACCTTATGAAATGAACATTTAAATTCCAAGGGGGAGTTTTGCTGCAACATGTCATCATCAAAAAGGGGGAGATTGTTGGAGCCAAGTTGATTTGAAGAAATATGCCCCTCACTTGTTTTAATGATAACAAAATTGTTTATGGGAACAATTTAATGCACTAACATTTGGATTAAGCGTGCAGGTCGGAGATCAAGTGTGTGATTAATAGTTTCTTATCATATCCTCTGATACTTGGACGAAGACAAAGACGCAACACGAATTAACCTTGCTCCGTTGTTCTAAGTTTGATGCACGAGCAACATTGTGCTCCAGTTGCCTCTGGAAATGCAAGCAATGTTGTAGTTATATTGCCTCTAATGAATTCAACATGTGTTCTACATCGTTTGTTTCTGATGAATTCAACAAGCAAAAGTATACCTCTATCTTTGATAAACACATCAAGCGTTTGATCGTTTGACTCTGAATTATATTGTTTCCTCTAAATAAGTCAATGCTCTGAAAAAGTCAACACTCCAAAGAAGACAAAGCAATTGCACATCCTCTGATGAACATTCTGAATCTACTACTTGTCTAAAGATCTTAAGACATGCTCTGACCAACGTATCCTCTGCTTCCCAACTGTTTTAAACAAGATATGCTGAATCATCACACGATCATTTTTTGGAAAGTTTCTATCGAAAATCAATTCCACAAATATATGATATGAAACTTCATGAATTAAGTTTATTTCTTTCAATCAGGACAACGACCAGAAACCCTAATCATTCACTATAAAAGACGTGTTTCCCTCAATCAAAAAGCAACACAAGAAATAAGCACATCTGAACTCTTGATCAATATCACACTATTTCGTGCTTGTTCTAAGAGAAGTTGTGAAGTAACAAATTGGTAAACACTCACTACAAGAGCTAATTCTGAAAAACTCAAAAACTTTTTGTTTTCAACCTAGCTCGGTAATGGTTGCCTTCTTCAACAGCTTGACTGTACTAAGCTAGAAGTTTGAGAAGATTGAACACAGTCAGCGTAACTAGTAGGTGTTCAAGTGTAAATCTGATTTTGTGGTGAACTAGTGGGTTAAATCCTTCCAATTGAACCAGGATAAATTGTTGTGTCTTTCTTCTTTATGTTTTTTACCTTCACTGCTTTCTTTTATTTAGTATAGCCTTACATAAATTTTTTTAAATAAGAAAACACAATTCAAACCCCACATTTCTTATGTTTTTCGTTCTACATGTACAATTTCCACTGGTGCTCTTCGTTTCTAGCTTATCTCTAGCATGGTTAACATCATAGAATCGTTTTAGCCTGTACTTAGAGGATGGCTAATAACATAAACCAATTTTTGTAGTGCCTTCCAGATATCCAAAGATCCTCTTAACAATTGTTAAGCGGGATTCTTTAGGGTCATACTGAAATATGACACACACACACACACACTAAACAAAATATCAAGAGAACAAGTTCGATGCATAGGTGTAGACATGGACTTACAATCATCCATTTTAAACTTTTTAAGAAATTCTCTTGTGTATATGATTTGGTGAATGAGTACACCATCTGGGCTATGATGAATTTAGATTCCAAGAACAAATTTTAATTCTCCCATCATGCTCATCTCAAATTTATTCTACATTAACTTAGAAAATCTTTGCAGAGCTTGCCTATAGTAGAACCAAAGATAATATCATCAAAATATATTTAGACAATGAGACGGTCATTCTTAGATGATTTTCAAAATAAATTAGTGTCAATCTGGCTTCTTTCAAAATCGCTGTTTAATTAGAAGTTGCTTAGACTATCATACCAAGCTTATGGAGCCTGTTTAGATCGTACAACGATTTCTTTAGTTTGAAAACATAATATGGAAATTCATTATCCTCAAAGCTAGAAGGTTATTTGACATACACTTCTTCATTTATGTAACCATTTAAGAAAACACTTTTCACATCCATTTGATATAGAGTGATTTTATTGAATACTATAAATGAAATTAGAAGTCTAATAGCCTCTAACCTTGCCACCGAGGTAAAAGTTTCATTGTAATCAATAATTTCCTGCTGAATGTATCCTTGGGCTACAAATCTAGCTTTGTTTCTAACAACTTTACCTTTCTCATTCAATTTGTTTCTAAAAACCCACTTGGTTCCAATTGACTTCTTTTTTTAGGCTTGGGAATGAGAACCCAAACATCATTCCTTTTTGAATTGATTTAACTCTTCTTGCATAGCCATTATCCATCCATCATCTGATAAAGCTTCATCTAGAGTTGTAGGTTCAATTTCATATAGTAGTCCAGAGGTAGATGTTTCTTTAAAAGTGGATCTGGTTTTCAGAAGTTCATTTTCATTTCCTATGATCAGAGGGATGGATGAGAAGATTTGTATTCCCATCCAGGTTTGGATTCCTGACGATCTTGATTTGAGTTGTTAGGCATATCTTTTCATTCCTCTAATTTATCTGGTTTCTCTAATATTTGTATATCTGCAAAGTCTACATCTAGCTTTGACTTTTTATGGTCAAACATTTTGTCATCAAACTTGACTTGAATTGATTCTTCAACAATCAGTGTTTCTTTGCTGTATACCATGTAGGCTTAAGACCTTTCAAAGTATCCCAAGAATATGCACTTTTGAGATCGTGAGTCAAATTTGCCAAGCTTTTCTTTGGTGTTCAAAGTATAGCATATGCAACCAAAGTGATGAAAATATGAAATGTTGGGTTTTATTCCTTTCCACAGTTCATAACAGGTATAATTAAGAATATGTCTAATATAGATTCTATTTTGAATATAACATGCAGTGTTCACTACTTTTGCCTAAACGTTGTTGGCAACATTCATTTCGTGAATCATGGTACGTGCCATTTCCTAAAGAGATCTATTTTTTCTTTCTACAACACCGATTTGTTGAGGTGTTCTAGAAGAGGAAAAGTTATATAAAATTCCATTCTCTTCATATAAGTCTTCAAAAAATTATTTTCAAATTTATACCGATGATCACTATGAGTCGTTGCTATACAAAAGCCTTTTCATTTTGCACATGTTTACAAAAGGTAGTGAAAAATTTATGTGACTCATCCTTGTGTTTTAAAAACTTTACCCATGTCCATCTGGAATAGTCATCAACAATAATGAGTCCATACTTTTTACCACTGAAAGAAGCAATCTTTATAGGGGTGAATAAATCAAGATGTAAAAGTTCAAGTGGTCTAGAAGCTGAGAAAATGTTTTTTGAAGAAAAAGAAGATTTTGTTTATTTCCCTTTCCCGACATGCCTCACAGAGAACATCGGATTCGTGCTTAAGATTTGCTAAGCCTCTAACTAAATCAAGTCTTTTCAATTTTGAGATTAACCTCAAATTAGCATGTCCTAATCATCTTTGCAAAATTAGTTGTTCCTTACTTACAGACAAAAGGTACTTTACTTCTTGTTTATCCAAGTTAGATACGTTTATTTTGTAAATTTTGTTTTTCATTTGGCCAGTAAATAGTATGGATCCATCTATTTGACGTATTGCCTTGCATGACTTTTGATTGAAGACAACATCATAACCATTGTTTCTTAATTGACTTATGCTTAGTAAGTTATGAATTAGTCCTTTTACAAGTAAAACGTTTTTAATAGAGGGAAGGGAACCATTACCTACTATGTCGTATCTAATGATCTAACCCTTCTAATCACCTCCAAAACCTACGAATCCTCCGTTCTTGAGGGTCGGGTCATGGAACATAGACTTTTCTCATGTCATGTGTTGTGAGCATTCACTGTTCAAGTACCATGACTGAAGGTTATCTGCAAGATAGATTATTTTCTTCTTAGGTACCAAATTTGGTTGGGTTTTAGTTTGTTAGTTCTTAAAGATGTCTTGTCTTTCCATGTTTTATGCATATGACAAGTTCTTTTATTGTGACATTTCTTTAGGCAATATATGCAAGTAGTATCAGATATGTTAACCATGGGAGTTTTCTATGGTTCTTCAAAACAAATGTCACATTTATTGTTTCTTCTAACACCATAAATTATAGAAGCTTGTTTGCTTCTGTTTATGCCATTTGCAAAAAAATCTTAAAGGTTTTTTAATACTTAACTTAATTGCAGATTCTATCCTATAAAATTTGTGGAACATTTTTTTTCACAGTTAGATCTTCCCTTTCTAGGTTTTCAAAATCCTTTTCAAGGGAACTGCATTTATTTTTTAAGATTGTTAGAACCAATTTGATTTGAAGAAATATGCCCTTCACTTGTTTTGATGATAACAAAATCGGTTGTGGTAACAAACTCATGCTCTAACGATGTGATTAAGTGCGCATGTTTGAAATCAACACCTCCTCTGATAATTGGACGAAGACAATGATACAGAAAGCCTCTCCTTGCTTCATTTCTCTATGTTTGATACGAGAAACAACATTGCGTCCTAGTGTCGTTAAAAACCGCCAAACAATGCCGTAGTTTATTTGCCTTTGATGAACTCAACATGGATTCTCTTTATCTGCCTCTAATAAGTGTGACAAGCAAGTAACTATCTCTACCTCTAATAAACACACCAAGCGTCTAACTTTGAACTTTTATGTATCCTCTGAAAAAGTCAATTTGTGAACACAAGCAATTGTGCATCCTCTAATACACATCCTTAATCAGCTACTTGTCTAAAAGTCTTAAGACATTATCTGATCATCGTAGCTTCTACTTCCCATTTGTTTAAATAGATACACCAAATCATTACAAGATCAGTTTTTGGAAAGTTTCTCTGAAAGATCAATTCCACAAAGATACGATGCGAAACTTCATGGCTTATGTTGATTTCCTACAATTAGGACCATGAATAGAAACCCTAATCATACTCTATAAAAGACGTCCCTCCCTCAACAACGAAAGACACAAAAGATACACATCAAACAAGCAATAAGAGATAAGCACATATGCATTCTAGATATCATTCTCTTTCACATTAGCGCTGAGAAAATTTCTGAAGTAATACATTTGTAAACACTATTTGCGAGAGCTCATTAAGAAAAACAAAAAACCTTTTTGTTGTAACCTAGCCCAGTAGTGGATGCCTTCCTTCATAGCTTAATTGTACTAAGCTAGAAGGTTGACAAGATTGAACCCAATCAATGTGACTAGTAGGTGTTCAAGTGAAAGTTTGCTTCAATGATAGACTAATGGATTAAATCCTTCATGGTAAAGGGATTGGACGTAGCTACCGTGTTGGTGGTGAAACAGGATAAATCATTGTGTCTATTTGTTTCGTTTTCGTTCACTTGCATTATCTTCTTTACTTTAGTATAGCCTCGTAAAAGTTTTTAAAAACACAACTCAAACCCCCTTTTATCTTGGGTTCTTTTCGTTCTACAAAGATGTCATTATTCAAGAAACACAACATCTCACTCCAACAAGAAAGTCAATGTCTCTGGTGGAAAGTCAACGGCTGAAATTGAAAGAATTAAGTATGAAAAGAAGACTTAGCGGAATGAAAAACTTGTGACGATCAAGAACAATCTCAATCCACTCCAGCTCAAATCAAGCAAGAGTATGAAAGAAAATTCGTGTTTTTGAAGACAATCTAAAATAATTTGATTCAGATTTATAATTGAAGAAAATCATTGACCAAGTTGAAAAGAAGATATGATCAAGATTTGAAGAAGATATGATCAAGATCTTATCACAAGAAGATTTTAATTATTAACAAGAAGATTTGATCAAGATTTATCTATAAGAAGATATGAATTATTTACAAGAATATTTGGTCAAGATTTATCACAAGATATAAATTATGTACAAGAAAGTTTGATCAAGATTTATCTACAAGAAGATATGAATTATTTACAAGAAGATTTGATCAATATTTTTCACAAGAAGATATGAATTATTTACAAGAAGATTTGATCAAGATTTATATACAAGAAGAGTTGATTAGAATCTACAAGAAGATATGATCAAGAATTGTTTTCAAGAAGAAACACTCACAAGAAGTTACATTTATTATTTCCAAAGATATGATTCAGATTTTTCAAGGACAAAGGAAAAACTCTAACCTATTCTATAAATAGATACTCAAGGCTGAAGAAGAAATTAGAGAACTCACAAGTAGAAAATTTCCTAAGTCATTAGAGTTCGTAAGGTTAAGGTCTAGACAAACACTTGCTCAAAAGAAATATTTTCTAAGTATGAGAGACATTTTTAAAAAGCAAACCAATTTGTTCCAAACTCTTGTAACTCAACCCGATAGTGGCTTTCGTGTTCCTCAAGCGATCTGTAGGTTTTCAGGTTTTGTTGAGAAGACTTGACTTGTAGAGTCAAGGTGTTTTTGTTCCGCAAAAGCCTGTAGGTATCAGGTTGTTTTGAGAAGACTGGCTTGTAGGGTCAAGTGATGTGTAATTCAAGTTTTGAATTAGTGAATTAATTCTACAATTCTTGTTTTAATGCAATTCTTGTATTGAATTAGTGAATTAGTGAAGATTGGACATATCTATTAAGTTGGTGGTGAACTTGGAAAATTCTTGTGTCATTTTAATTCGACAATTCTTGTTTTATTTTTGCCTCTAATCATAATCTAATTGCTACTACTTTTTTTCTAAGTATGTCATGAAACCCAAACCAATGTTAAATAAATTAGCAAAAAGAATCCAACTTAGTCAAAAACAATTCAAACCCTTTCTCGTGTTTGCACCTTCAACTCTCATAACTCCCACACTTTCGTTCTTTGCAAACCGTTCAACTTCCTACTCTCCTCAAACTTTCATGTTTCAATGGTGTCAAGCCCTTCATCAATCCCCTCAACTCCCAATGCTTTCTACATTCCAACGCTTCAATGCAACCTCGATGAACTTGAGATTCTCCACGAACTAAAAGTCAATCTCCCAAACCTAGCTGAGAACAATTTCAACTTCAATGACGACCTAGTTGTAGTAGGCTGGTTTGAGTACTTCAACCAAGGACAAGATGTTTCTTGGGACGTCCTAGTCAAAGGGTTTTGGAGGTTTGTTGATGCAAACGTCGACGGAGAGGTTTCTAGCACGATGTTGGATCTTCATATCAAGATCACTCAACAATTCCTAACCACCATGACAAGATGCCTTGACAAAAGGATAATACTAGAAAATATGTATGAATCAAGGGTTGGAACCTTCAAAATCAACAAGGAACTTTTCTCGGGCCCAAGGGTAAGTTCCAAGTCTGTTCATCTTAAACCAAAGTATCGGGTTCTCTTCAAAATCCTGATTGGGTATGTGGTGTCCAAGGGTGGGTCAGTGGACTATGTTAGCAAAGACGACAAAGGCCATGTGTACGTCTCTTATTCAGGCTCTAGAGGAAGTCCAAGGTTATGTTAAAGAGGAACACATGGTATCATCCTCTACTCCTACTTTGAACATATCCAACCTTATCAAGATGAGGCTGGTATCCCCCAAGCACTATATTTGACCCAATGGTGACACGAGAAGAACAACAGGGTAAGGAAGTGGATTTTTGGTTGCAACCTCAAAGGTTTGGAATATCTGAGATTGTCTCAGTTTGGGCAAGTTATGGCCCCAGTGTATTTGTCTTTGCCAAATGCTGAATAGGTTTTTGCAAAGAAAAGGAAAATAGTGGCTATGTCTCTAAGCATCGAAGAGGATAAAGAAGTCACAACCATCGCATGTGAAGACACGACAACTCCTTTTTAGAGGAAGAAACAGCAGGTAAGTTAAGACCTCCTATTCTTGTCCCCATCCCTGAACCTAAACCAACCCCTCCTATTCTCTCTCCCCATCCAACCAACTCTATCCGTCCTTCCTCTGACCGTGCACCCATGACCCCTCCCTATTCTAACTCTGATACTTCATATGATATGTTTGAAGCTCCCTAGCTAAGCAATTGGCTTCACTCAAATACCTAACTCGTCCCTTCCTTCAAAAGCCTTGTACATCCACTCAAACACTTACCCCCTCCACAACTTTACCATCACCTTCTCCCACTTCCATTGCAGTGACTGACCCCACTTCATGTCCTTCTCCACATCCCTCTCCCCTCAAAATAGTGCTTGTTGCACCAACTATTGTCGACCTAGTCTTTGACACATCATCAAATGACTCCTCTGAATTTTCCCTCCCCATCTTCCCCTCTAACTTTACTACCTCATCCATCCCTCTAGCAATGGTCCTCTCCACTTAGTCCATTCCATTCCATACCTTACCACCTTTACTCCAAAAATATCTCACACTAGAAATCAAAATGCTCAAAGTTTGGATCCTAATGATGTTTTAACCCAGTGGAACAAAGTTCTATCATTTGTCAAAAATTGGATTCAGCACAACATGGATCATGGTCTGCACCTGGCTTCCCAAAATTTTAGATGGTCCAACTTCAGCTTTAGAAAGCCAAGAGAAATCAGTCCATAAAGCTCATAACAGTCGCCTCATCAGTCTCATCCAAGGATGCCCCCTCTCCTTCTGGTGGTATCCTTCTAGAACCTTTATTGGCTGCTCCAAACGCACCATTGCAGCTTCCTTTGGTCATCCCATAGATCAAGACTCACACTCTAGATCACCTTATTTGCTGCTCTAGGATCTGCAGATTCTGCCTCTATAAGCCTGACTGCATCTCCCTCTGACCCCGTGTTGGATAACTCTTAGTTTGTTAAGAAATAAGATTTTGATCGTCTGACTGCTAAGACTGAGGCTTTTAAAAAGCGCTGTAAAATGCGTATAACAAGCGCGCAATATATCCACCTTTTTTACGGCGTTTTTTTAAAATAAAGCGTTGTTGTATCTTTTTACAGCGCTAGTAACTACAGCGCTTATTTTTTTGAAAAAGCTCTGTAAATGGCTTAAAAAAAGCGCTATAAAATGCGTTTTTTCGCGTAGTGTATTCAAGATACCCTTAGTTTAATTGTGGCTAGGCTCACTAATCCCACCCCTAAGTGTTGTATTCAGTTTTTTTCTTTTTTTTTTCCTCTTTTTTTGTCTAATGACAAAAGGGGGAAAATGTTCAATTTTGGTTTTCTTGTTTTTTTGAGAAATCGTAAGCAATAATTTTCTTTTTAATGAAAGTCAATTTTTTAATACACATTGACATTGTTAGAATATATCTCGTCTTATGAGTTGAACATGCATATTCTAAGGGGGAGCTTTGTTGTAACGTGCTTTTACCATTTTATATCTTTGTTTTCTTTATCTCAAAAATTGTTCACAAAAGTAGATGTTTTTCATCATAAAAAATGGGAAATTGTTGGAACCAAGTTGATTTGAAGAAATATGCCCCTCACATGTTTTGATGATAACAAAATCTTTTTTGGGAACAATTTAATGCTCCAATATTGTGATTAAGTGTATAGGTTCGAAATCAGCACTTCCTCTGATAATTGGATGTAGACAAAGATACAAAACGCCTTCTCCTTGCTTTGCTTCTCTAAATTTGATACGAGAAACAACGTTAGATCCTAGTGCCTCTGAAAAATGCAAAGCAATGCCTTAGTTTATTTGCCTTTGATGAACTTAACATGGATTCTCTTCATTTGCCTCTAATTAAGCATGATAAGAAATATTTGGCCTCTCCCTCTAATAAGTGTGACAGGCAATAACTACCTATGTCTATGATAAACACACCAAGCATTTGATCATTTGACTATGAACTTTTATGTATCCTCTGAAAAAGGAAAAGCAATGACGTAGTTTATTTGCCTTTGATAAACTGAACATGGATTCTCTTCATCTGCCTTTGATAAGCATGACAAGAAATATTATGCCTCTACCTCTAGTAAGTGTTGAAGGTCCGAACACAAGAAGGGGGGGTTGAATTGTGTTTGCACAAAGTTGATAACTTTATAATAATTTATAAATAATTAAAAATTAGTTTGGTTTTGGTGACTTACTTGGCATAAAAGCAATCAGATTCAGAAGCAGCAAACAACGAAAGCATAAATGATTTGACACATAGCTTTATCCTGGTTCACCATTAACTTGGCTTCATCCAGTCCCCTCATTTAGAAGGCTTTAATCCACTAATTCAAATACCTTGAATTACAAAGCACCTGACCCTCCAAGCCAGTCTTCCCAAATAGCCTGACAACCTCAGACTTTTGAGGAACTAACCACCTTGACCCTACATGCCAAGTCTTCTCATAACAACCTGACAATCCCAGATTGAAGTAGGAACTAAACCGCTATCGAGTTGGATACAAGAGATTGAAACTTGAGTAGTTGCTTCTAACAAAGCTGATAATAATAATAACTCTCACACAATAAGAAAAGAACACTCAAAAAATATTTCTAACCTGAACAAGTGTTTCTCTCTTTGAACTCTAAGATGAATTGAGAACTTTGAGCTTGAGTTACTCTTTTCTGTTTTTCGATGCTTTTCTCCTTCAGCCTTGAGTGTCTATTTATAGTGAAAATTTGGGCTTCAATTTAGTCCTTATTTAATTCTGAATTGTATCTTATTTAGATTGAGTTTGTAAATTCTTCAAATTGATTATGTTCCTATTTTGTGTAGATTGACTTTGTAAATTCTTCAGAATGATTATGTTCCTATTTTGTGTAGATTGACTTTGTAAATTCTTCAAATCAAATATTCTTCAAATCTTCATTAAATGTTGATCAAATATTCTTCAAATCTTCATTAAAATTTTGATCAAATATTATTCAAATCTTCAATTAAATGTTGATCAAATATTCTTCAAATCTTGACCATATTTTCTTTTCAACTTGGTCAAAGATTTTCTTCAATTATAAATTTGAATCAAATCTTATTTTAGATTTTCATCAATTATAATTTTGAATCAAATCTTATTTAAGATTTTCTTCAATTATAAATTTGAATCAAATCTTATTTTAGATTTTCTTCAAAAACATGAATCTTCTTTCATACTCTTTGAAGTCAAATATATTGTTCTTATAAAATACTTTTGTTAACATCAAAACTTTAAATGTAAAACCAACGTGGTTCCAACAATCTCCCCCTTTTTGATAATGACAAAACTTGTATTTTTGATAACAACTTTTCTTTATATTTCTTTGACTCCCCCTAACTTAGGGCTCCCCCTAAGTCTTAGTATCATTTTCTTTCCACTTTATCAAATATCTTTCTCCCCCTTTTGTCATCAGACAAAAAGACTTGAATGTGAAATTTTGCCTCTTTTTTTTTTTTAATAAAATAAATATAACATAATATAAGAAAATATAACAACTAGTGTAAAACTAAACTACTTTGAAGTGATCACAACATCAGTTAGGTATGAAGGTAAGGTTTAGGTTTTTCTTGATGAAGTCAAACCTATCTTCAGGTAGCGATTTGGTGAATATGTCAGCCCATTGGTGTTCAATGTCTACAAATTGAATGTTTAGTACCCCTTTTTGAACAAAGTCCCTAATGAAGTGGTGTTTGATCTCTATGTGTTTAGCACTAGAATGTAAGATAGGGTTTTTGGCTAGACAAATGGCAGAAGTGTTATCGCAATATATGGGAATGTTGGATTCTAGGATGTTGTAGTCTTCCAAATGATTTTTCATCCAAAGTAGTTGAGAACTGCAGCCAGCTGCTGAAATGTACTCAGCCTCTGATGTTGACATTGCAATGGTTTTTTGTCTCTTACTTGACCAAGATATTAAGTTGTCACCTAAAAATGTGCAGTTGCCACTGGTGCTCTTTCTCTCAAGTTTATCTCCAGCATAATCAGAATCATAGTATCCACTAAGTTTGTACTTATGAGATTTCTTGTAGAACAAGGTAAGGTTGGTAGTGCCTTTTAGGTATCTAAGGATTCTCTTAACAGCAGTTCAATGTGATTCCCTAGGGTCAGCTTGAAATCTTGCACATACACATACACTAAACATGATGTCAGGTCCAAAAGCGGTAAGGTAAAGTAGGGATCCTATCATTCCTCCATAGATTTTTTTGGTCAACTTTTTCGCCTGAATCATCTTTGTCAAGTTAACAAGTAGGGTGCATTTGTGTAGCGATAGTTTGTGATCACTCATCTTAAACTTCCTAAGAAGCTCTTTTGTATATTTGGTTTGATGAATGTATATACCTTTTTGACTTTGCTGAATTTGTATCCCTAAGAAGAACTTAAGTTCTCCCATCATACTAATTTGAAATTCAAGCTGCATCAATTTAAAAAATTCTTGACAAAGAGTGCCATTAGTAGATCCAAAAATAATGTCATCAACATAAATTTGAATAATAAGAATGTTATCTCCTATTGATTTTCTAAAAAGTGTATTATCTACTTGTCCTCTTTCAAAGTTATTTTAAGCAAGAAGTTACTAAGTCTATCATACCACGCACTAGGTGCTTGTTTTAGGTCATACATAGATTTCCTAAGTTTGAAAACATGATTTGGAAATTTAGAACTTTCAAAACTTGGGGGTTGTTTAACATAAACTTCTTCACTTATATAATAATTTAGAAAATCACATCCATTTGAAATAATGTAATGTTATTATTTGCAGCAAAAGAAAGTAGAATATGAATAGCTTCTAACCTGACCACTAGAACAAATGTCTCAGTGTAATCAATGCCCTTTTGCTGACTGTAACCTTTTTGTGACAAGTCTTGCCTTGTTTCTGACCACTTCATTGGTTTCTGAAAACCCACTTGGTTCCAATAATTAGAGTTTCAAGGTGAGATGACTGGTACTTCCATCCAGATAAATAAGATTTTGATCGTCTAACTGCTAAGACTGAGGCTTTGATGGAAAAGACGACCAAGAATTAGAAGGATATTCAAGATACCCTTAGTTTAATTGTGGCTAGGCTTACTAATCCCACCCCTTAGTGTTTTATTCAGTTTTTTTTCTTTTTTTTTTTTTCCTCTTTTTTTGTCTGATGACAAAAGGGGGAAAATGTTCAATTTTGGTTTTCTTGTTTTTTTGAGAAATCGTAAGCAATAATTTTCTTTTTAATGAAAGTCAATTTTTTAATACACATTGACATTGTTAGAATATATCTCGTCTTATGAGTTGAACATGCATATACTAAGGGGGAGCTTTGTTGTAACGTGCTTTTACCATCTTATATCTTTGTTTTCTTTATCTCAAAAATTGTTCACAAAAGTAGATGTTTTTCATCATAAAAAAATGGGAGATTGTTGGAACCAAGTTGATTTGAAGAAATATGCCCCTCACATGTTTTGATGATAACAAAATTTTTTTGGGAACAATTTAATGCTCCAACGTTGTGATTAAGTGTATAGGTTCGAAATCAGCAGTTCCTCTGATAACTAGATGTAAACAAAGATACAAAACGCCTTCTCCTTGCTTCGCTTCTCTAAATCTGATACGAGAAACAACGTTAGATCCTAGTACCTCTGAAAAATGCAAAGCAATGCCTTAGTTTATTTGCCGTTGATGAACTTAACATGGATTCTCTTCATTTGCCTCTAATTAAGCATGACAAGAAATATTCGGCCTCTCCCTCTAATAAGTGTGACAAGCAATAATTACCTATGTCTATGATAAACACACCAAGCATTTGATCATTTGACTATGAACTTTTATGTATCCTCTGAAAAAGGAAAAGCAATGACGTAGTTTATTTGCCTTTGATGAACTGAACATGGATTCTCTTCATCTGCCATTGATAAGCATGACAAGAAATATTATGCATTTACCTCGGGTAAGTGTGACAAGCAATAACTACCTCTTGCTCTGATAAACATACCAAGCATCTGAGCTAGAAGGTTGAGCAGATTGAACACAATTAATGTGACTAGTAGGTGTTCAATTGTAAGTTTGGTTCAGTGATAAAATAGTGGATTAAATCCTTCAGGTTTAAGGGACTAGACATAGCTACCGTGTTGGTGGTGAATCAGAATAAATCATTCTATCTTTTTGTTTCGTTTATGTTCACTTGTATGATTTTCTTTACTTTAGTATAGCCTCGTAAAAGTTTATAAAAACCCAATTTAAACATTAATTTCTTGTGTTCTTTTTGTTCTACAAAGATGTCATGAGTTTTTCTAAGAGACTTATGTTTTGAAGAAACCTTATGATTTTTGTTGAGAAACTCATTTAACATATTTATAAGTTCATTACGAGATAGGTAAGACAATACCTCAATTTCTTCATCAACATATTCATCATTAGAGTTAGGGTCATAATCAATATCTACCATTAAAGCCATGTCTGCATGTTCTTCATCTTCATCGAATGATTCATCAAAGTCATCCCAAGTAGCCATCAGACATTTCTTTGGGATTTTCCTTTCTCAAGTTTAGGACATTCTGATTTGAAATGACTTGGCTCTTTGCACTCACAATAGATGAGTCGTTTCTTTTGGTTTTTTGCACTAGTAGGAGATGTGTCGTTTCTTTGCACTCTACTATTTTGGGATCGTCTAAAATTCTCTTGGGAAAAGATTTCTTTCTGTTGTTCCACATGCGCTGGATTTTTCATGAGATAAAGGAAAACTCTTCATCATTTGAATCTTCACTCTAATCTTCCCATTCGTTTTCCTCTAAGTCTTCAGTTGTTTGAAGAGCCTTAGAACTTGTCTTCTTTCCTTAGGATTTGAGAGCCAAGGATTTTGACTTCTTTTTGGGCTCATCTTCAACTAGTTCAATCTCATGGGATCTGAGTGAACTCGTTAACTCTTCCACTTGCAGTTTGTTTACATCCTTAGGCTCTTTAATAGTTGTTACCTTGGGTCTCTAATTACTGGGAAGACTTTTGAGGATCTTTTTGGCGTGGTCGATAGTACTATAGCTCTTTTGGAGAACCTTCAATCAAAAAACCAGAGTTTGGAATCTAGAGAACATTGTCTCAATGTCTTCATCTGCTTCCTTTTGGAAGACTTCATACTTCCAGACAAGTAGATCTTTTTTAGCTTATTATACCTGCTTATTTCCTTCGTAGTTGAGAAGTAGAGCGTATTATATACTCTTTGCAATTTTGTTGTTGTTGCATTTTTCAAATACTTTAAAGGTGATTGCATTCATCACGAAGGTTTTGGCTTTTATAATGCATTTTGTATTGTTTCTTTTGATCACCGTTGAGATCATTTCTGGATATTTCAAGACCAGCAGTGTCTTTTGGAGTCTTATAGGCATTTTCGACTATGTACTATAGTTCAGAATCATGAGAGATGTAGAAACTTCTTAGCCTGTCTTTCCAAGACTCGAATCTTTATCCATAAAACAGAGAAGGCCTGTTAACATTTCAACCTATAACTTCTTCACAAGAGTTAGTCATAATAACACCGATCTTTACTCAAACACGGCTAAGTGCTCAACTTTGAGACTGAGCTCTAAATTGTGTTTTATTTTAAAAACCATTTATAAAAAGACTAAACCAAAGTAATGAAAGCAAAGCGTATAAACAAAAAATCATAATAACACAGCCAATTTATCCTGGTTCACCCCCAACATGACAGCTACGTCCAGTCTCTTCAATCAGAAGGATTTAATTCACTAATTCACCACTGAATCACACTTCCACTGAACACCTTGTAGTCAAAATGACTGTGTTCGAGTCTTCTCAACCTTCTAGCTTATTATAATCAAGTTGTTGAGGGATGCAGCCACTATTGGGCTAGGTTACCTAAGAATATGTTTAGGTTTTCTGAAAACAAACTCTCACAAGAGGGTGTTTACATAGTTGTACTCTTAGAAATATTTCTCAGCACTAGGTAAAACAAAAATTAAGAGAAAAAGTGTATAGACGGATGTATTATACTTGTTGCAGTGCGTTGTTTCTTGTTCTTTGCAAGTAAGGATTACACGTCCTTTTGTAGAGATCTTTTAGGCTTTTTGGTCGTTGTCCTGATTGCAAGAAATTAGCTTGTATCATGCAGTCTCATATCAAATCTTCTGAGATTGATTCACCATTAAACACTTGTAAAAATGAATCCTTGTAATTGATTATTCTTATCTTTGTACGAACATATGAGGAGTAGAGGATACAATGAATAAAGCATGTCTCATAGACCTTCAGACAAATAGCAGATTAAGGGTGCTTATTAGATGATACACAAAAACTGTCTTTTTCGGAGCATAGACTATCATCACAGCATGGTCTTTCATTAGAGTGTTGACTTTCATCAAAGCATACATTATTAACCAGAGTTAGATGATCAGATGCTTGAAGAGATTATCAATCACTTTCTTGTCAAGTTTATCAGAGGTAGATGATTAGATGCTTGTTGTAGTCTTCAAAAGCAGATGAATAAGAGCATTGCTTGTATTTGCCAAAATTGCCAGAGGCGCGTTTCACATTGCCTTCACCAGACATAACATAAGAAATTAGAAACAGAGTCTTGGTGTTCCTTTATATTAGTCCAATCATTAGAGGATACAATGTAAGATCATATAAAATTCACTTGATCTGGGATCTGCACACTTAATCAGAATGTTAGTGCTTTAAACTTTTCCCACAAAACGATTTTGTTATCATCAAAATACGCAAGGGTCATAGTTCTTCAAACCAACTTGGTTCTAACACTTGACCTCTCAACCTAAAACCATTACCTTCATTCCATCTAACTTTGCACCCTTTATCCTATATATTCCCCCTAGCATTCCCGATTTTGATGAATTCGACAAAAAGGGAGAGATTGTTGGAACCAAATTGGTTTTCGTCTTGTGATTTTGATGTTAACAAAGGTATTTTATGAGAACAATTTGTTAACAAAGGTATTTCATGAAGTGTGCACCAATTAGGACAAGAAAATCATAGAAAGGTACCAGAGAAAGCTACCAGTGGATGAGATCATATAAAGCAAAAGTATACGTGTCTGCCTCTTAACATAAGTTTCTGAAAGAAACGTGCCTCTAAAGGTTACGAAGATTGCCTCTGATGTTTGGCTCTGAAATTTCGATTTGAATATTGCCTCTGTTAACTGGGTCTGAACACTGGCTCTGAAATTGGGTTTAAAGACTACCTCTAAAGAGTTTATATCAAGCTATCATTAACTCTGAAGATCAAAACTCATATTCCGCTAATCAAAAGTTGCAACACACTCAAAATGTTGCCTCTGATATGTAGCCTCTAATGTTGCATTGACTCTGCTGATTCAACAATGTGATTTTCCCAAAGCCACTAATTCTAAGTCATAGAATTCTGCCTCTGACTTTTATTTTCCAAGAAACACAACATCTCACTCCAACAAGAAAGTCAATGGCTCTAATGGAAAGTCAATGGCTCTGATCGAAGGAATTCATTTTGAAGAAAAGATTTAGTCGAATCAGAATTTCTGAATATTCAAGAATAAGCCTGAATTCATTCCCGCTCCAATCAAACAAGAGTATGAAGGAAGATTTGCATGAATAAGTTTTTGAACACAATATGAAATTAGATATGATTTAGAATTATAATTGAAGCAAATCTTTGACCAAGGTGAAAGAATATATGGTCAAAATATTATTCGCAAGAAAATATGGAAAAAATATTGTTCACAAGATATGATAAAAATATTGTTCGCAAGAAGATATGGTCAAAATATTGTTCGCAAGAAGATATGGTCAAAATATTGTTCACAAGAAGATATGGTCAAAATATTGTTCACAAGAAGATATGGCAATATATTGTTCACAAGAAGATACGGTCAAAATATTGTTCAGAAGAAGATATGGTCAAAATATTGTTCACAAGAAGATATGGTCAAAAATATTATTCACAAAAAGATATGGTCAAAATATTGTTCACAAGAAGATATTCTCAAAATTTTCTCACAAGAAGATATGCTCAGAATTTGTTCACAAGAAGATACACTCAGAATTATTAACAAGAAGAAGAAACACTCAAAATAATTCACAAGAAGATACACTTATAATTTGTTCACAAGAAGATACATTCAAACTTTGTTCACGAGAAAGATATGATTCCGATTTTACAAAGACAAAAGTGAAACCCTAATCTATTCCATAAATAGATATTTAAGGTTGAAGAAGAAAGCATGAATTCATAAACTCAGAAATCCATACAATTCTAAAAAACTTTTGATAGCTCAAATTTCCTAAGTATTCAGAGTTCAAAGGTTTAAGTTCTCGAGAAGCAATTGCTCAAAGAAATATTTTCTAAGTGTTTTAGTTTGAGAAATCAATTATAATAATCTACTTAATATGAGGAAAACACAATCTGTTTCAAACTTGTGTAACCAAGCCCGATAGTGGCTTTAGTGTTCCTTAAGAAATCTGTGGTTTTTAGGTTGTGTAGAGAAGACTTGACTTGTATAGTCAAGGTGTAGTTGCCTTCAACAATTTGTGGTTCTCTAGTTGTGTGGAAAAGACTTGACTTATAGGTTCAAGGTGTTTGTTTGCCTCAAAATGTTTGTAGGTGTCCGATTATTTTGAGAAGACTGACTTGTAGCTTCAGGTGCAAAACAAAATAATTAAAGACATACACTCACTATCTAATCTAACTTAGACAAACACAATTCAACCCCCATTCTCTTGTTTGCACCTTCAAGGCACACACTCACTATCTAATCTAGTTTTTGCATTACTCAAAACACTATGTCAAATCTAAGTCTAGAAGACTCTTACACTTACAATCTCATTTTTTTCGATTATGACAAGATTTGATATAACGTCAAATTCAAAGTACTAACTAGGAGCAAAAAATCTATAATGAAACATTACAAACCAAGGTTCAAATGTAACAAAGAAAACGAAATCCAGATAAAGTAAACATATTACAAAACAAGGATATGAGTCTGAAATATGAAAATAAATATCAAAGATGAAGCATAAAATGGAATGCAATGCAAGGGTCAACATGTTGGTCGTAAATCATTGTGGTGGAGGTGGAAATTGAGTAGAGAAACAAGCATAAAGTCATTTTCCCAAGGCAATGAGATCTACTTGGTTCTCATATCTCAAAGCAGCAAAGTCTTTTTCTGTCTGTAACTGGAATTAAGAGAACTATTGAAATATCTTACTGTCAAAACATCCTTACATTGAATGACTTATCCTAAAAGCCTCTAAACCATGGCGGTGTATTATTATAAGGGCCAATGTCAGACCCGTAGTTGTTAAACCCTAATTTATGTAGTTTATCTATATTTTGTACTAAACGTGTTGTTAAGACAATTTACTCCATTTTTATTTTATCGATTAGAGTACCAAAATTGTATTTTCTTGAGTGAAATACTTGTAATTGTCTTGTGTAAAAATAGTATAAATCAAAGACGGAATAATTTACAAATTTTAAATCCAACGAGCAGTTTTATCGTTCAAATAAATTTCATAACAACTAAGTTTTCAACGAAACTTTTTATCCTAGTTCTTGAGATGATTAAGGTCAGTAGGATGCTTGGGAAACATTTTCAGAGTTATGGAATTACGGAATAATTATTATCAATGAATACTTTATAACATCATATGTTACGATTAAATTCATCTGATAGTTGAATTGCATTTGAGTAGATATTTTGTGGAAAAGATAGTGATGGGACATAAATTGAAAAGCGAAAAAAAATATCAGGATATTTCTTACTATCTAGTAAGGAATTAGTGAGCCAAAATAAGCCACACTTCTCTAAAACTTCTTGTGGACTCAAATGAAAGAACTAGACTATAAACAGGTATCGTAGTTAATTTTTTTTCTCTTCTCCTCCCTTCTAGTAACCGAACCCTCCCTCTCCCTTTCTCTAAACACATTTTTTTCTTTATGTGTGGAAGAAACAATGTTTTGCCCTTAGATCTTGAGGTTTGGTTTTGAGATTCTTGAAGTAATGTGTTTCCTTTACATTGGTGACTAACAAGAGCACTAAAAAGTGGTAAAAAAAACTCTTCTCTTCCCTCTTTTCCCTCTAGGTTGTGCGGCCATGTAGTAGTTACGGGGTTGGTTTTAATTTTTCCTTCACAAAAGTAATAGATTCAAGTCTTGTGGTAGTAGATCTAAGAGAAAAGTTTGATTTGGACTACGTTGAAGTTTTTGCAAAAAAATGTATTTGGAGTTTTAAAAGTTTACTTCACAAATGTTGTAGATCCTGGTATTGTAATGATAGATTTCAAAGAAAAAAATGGAATTGGGAAATTTTGATATTTTGCAAAAGAAATGATTTAGTTAGAATGTTCTTTTTCTTTCACTAATGTTCTAGATCTAAGTATTGTGGTAATAGATGTTAAAGAAAAATTTGATTTAAAACACTCTGATGTTTTACTAAAAATAATGGATTTGTATTAGAATGGTATTTTCTTCACAAAAGTATTAGATTCATGACTTGTGATACCAGATCTAGAAGAAAATTTTGATTTGGAACCATTTGAAGTTTTGGCTTAAAAAAATGAATTTGTGTTATTAAATTTGATCCTTGAAGTTTTTGTTGTTACAAAGACATTTGAGTTTGGAAATCCTTCGAACAAAGGCTTATTTGTCTCCATCAGTGTCGTCATATTGATGTTTATTATATGACAAATTAACCCCAACAGTATCTGAAATCATATCATTCATCACCACAAAGTGCCACACACATGCACACGCGCACACACACATATTTTATTTGTCACATATATGTAAACAACATAGTTTCTATTTTTATTTTTATTTTTATTTTATTTTTTGACAAATCTACTAACATTTTCAAATATGAACCTTTGATGTCTTTTGAAAATAATATAAAAACATTTTATAAGTATAATATTACATACTTTATAATTAGATCAATATAATTAATAGATCAATGTTATAAATTTACTTCTTTTTTCATAAGTATAATTTTGTTGCTGTGAAAAATTACAAATTTTTAATAAAATAATATTTTATTAACATAATAAATCATAATAAAACAAACTACAAAAAAAAACATTTTATCAACATTTTAAAAAATAACTAGGTTTTAATTTGAGTAAAAAATTTACAATATAAATATTTTACTAACACTTTTCTTAACAAATCTTACTAACATTAAACTTTAAACATAATATTATAACCAATTTTCAAAATAATATATTCGACATTCTAAAATAAAATATGAACGCTCTAAAAGGTACTTTATAACCATTTAACTTTTTTTTTCAATAATAAATATATAAAATACTGATCTATATTTAATATGCATTACATACTAACTTGATGCAGAGTAGTGTCTGACATGAAGTTTATGAACCAATAACAACTCTTCACAATCAATACCTTAACACCATTGTCAAAGCATAAAATATTAAATAATATTCATTAAATAAATAACTTCAAATAAAAAATTAACATTAGAAAACAAAATATAAAGTAAAGACTTGTCGAAACTCAAGAGAGAAGTACAAAATCAATCTAATGCGAGAAACATTACAATTGAGAGAGAAGGTAAAGACAAAATTTAGAGAGAAGTGAGAAATAAGAAAGTTGAGAAAGAATGGTAGAATGATATATAAAGAGAGAAAATGAGCATTTGTGGCGGCCAAAACACCCACAAATGTCAACGAATCTATTATACTTTTGTAGCGGCTTGGGCGGACAAAAAATGAAGTTCAGTTTGTGGCAGTTTTTGCCGTTAGTAAGCTGCAGTGATTAGAATTTTGTGACGATATATGCCGCCACAAATTATTGCTGAAATTTCCTATCGATCAAACCCTTTGTGAGGGTATAGGCAGCCACAAATTCAAATAAGTTGTCTCTTCAACATTTTTGTGACTATTTTTTGCCGCCACAAAAGTTACAATCAGCCAACAAAAATATTTTACATTTGTGAGAGTTTTTTCACCCACTAATAACAAACAATTTGAATTTTAGTATTGTGAGGTTTTTTTGTCTAGTAATTTGTGAGTTTTTTAGCCAAAAATTAATGTTATCTAGTTAGTGCATTGGAGTGTTATACTGATAAAATGGATTGGTTATCCATGTCTATTCTCCAACATAACCACCAACTGCTCTTGGTATACTTGAACCCACAAGGGGTGGAACTAGTACATCATGCCTTGACATGTATGTTGTTGGGTTAGCTGAACCTGGTGAGTAACATACCTATAGTTATTGAGTCGAATAACCAAAAATTGGTCTTTTTGTTCCAACTGTTGGACTCAAGGATTATCCTCCAGCATAAGACATGTTCACTTGTTAAGGGTTGACGTAAGACGAAACTTGCGTCAAAATAATATTTCGTACTACTTCAGGTGACCTCTTATCCATATGTACCTATCAAATTTAATATTATCCTAATTAAAATTATCATTCTCCATTGGCTGCCCCCTAGAGTTGGTTATGACAAAATTACTAATATTGTATAAGATTCAATTGTAACATTGATGGTCCTATAGTTGCATTGATCGACTAACTTTGCATAGCAAAGCTTGCCTCACCTTAGTACCCTTGAGGCCCCTAATTATTAGAGGTGACTTAATGGTCAACAGAATTGACTATTTTGCTCTCCAATTTTATGACTTGTTTAACCTCATTATGACCCATGGTTTTAAAATGACAGTTAATTGTTGAGAAACTATGGATGTCATGTAAATTCATATCAATATGTTGTTTAATGAAAGGTGTGGTCATTACCACTTGTTGTGTAGGTGTATTATAAGTATTAACTAGAGCATTAACAAGTTCATTAGGAGAAGCCACAAAAGTTGGCATTCCTAAGGTTTATGGTTGATCATTAGGTCGTGGATGGTTTGACTTTTTTGTTGTTGATGGTTGATCCATGTTGATACTTTTACCAAAACGTAAGTTCATGCACCAATTATGATCATGAGCTGGCGAACTAAACTTTTCAGTAATGATGGTCGTAGTGTCCCATCGGACGTGCAAAATTTGTTGTCCAAATTAAAATTTAGCCGAGTGATCGACTAATAAATATTAGACTTTGATTTCTTTTTGCTTCAAATGATTACATTGAGGAAGCAAAAATGTTCCCCAACTGTAGATTCCTTAACTCCTTCAAAAGAGTTTTAAGTATGGTGTTGGATTTTTGTGAGTTATCTAAGCTAAAAATGTATAAGTAAAATAAGCATAAAGATAAAGGGATAAAATATGAGAAAATAAATATGTTTGATTGATTGTGTGTGTAAAAATTACCTGCAGTATTTATAGGCACTATTCATCCTACTGGCCAATGCATCTTGGCCAGCAAAATTTACCCTAAGCCTACCTCATTCAGCTATTTTTGCAGCTTAATTTCAGTTATTCCCCACGTTCATTTATGCCCCCACATCGCCTTTTCGCAAATATAGATGTTCATGGTTAGTGGCGCTATAAACATTAAACACAAATTTTACCATTGAATTGTCAATATCCACGTATTTAGATTGTCTCTAAGGACCACACGACCATTGCAAACGTTTGTGGGACTGAAAAAGAATCACTTAACTCATTTCCAGTTGTTGCTAGTTCGACTAACTCCTAGTTTGACAAATAGGGATTCAACTACACTAAATTCAGCTGATTGTCGTGCTTTGCTAACAACTTAAAATATTGGTTGGGTGGGGATCCGTTAACTCTAAGAGTAACTCTGTGATAAATTATTCTACTTAATATAAACGATAACTTAATTTCACTAATTCTATAATATATTAATGATGAAACACACAAAGTTTTATACAAATATGAAATTCATAACTATGCAATCTAGTCATCGATATATACGTATATGTTTTAAAACTTTATAATACGTTCATTTAAAATTATTTAATGAAATATTCAATAAAAAAATTTGTAGAGTTAATCTACTAAACATGAACTTTTGATTTTACACTTGAATTAGTAAACTTCATCGTTTATTTTGAATTATTAAGCCAAGTAATTCTTTATAGAGTTATTCCTAGAGTTATCTGGTTTTAATTTAAACAAATAGTAACAATAATATTAATATATTGCATTAGATTCTACAAAGTGAATTGACTTGACACGTTCAAATATATTATAATCCTTGTTATATTATAATACTTGTTCATAACGATAATCTTATTGAAATTGGTGAGCTGAAACGTTAATATACCAACTCAAATCAAATAAGAAAAAATGAATGAACAAATACAAAAAGAATAAAAATAATCACTAAGGAGTTTTCTCCAAAAGCATCAATATCCTCTGGTCCTACTGCTGACTAAGCCTAAAGAACTATCATTGTATAACTCATTTCCACAAGCAGAGATACTTAAAGATGGAAGCTTCATTTGTGCCACGGCCAGTTCAAGGTCTTCAAAAAATACCAGACCTTCTGTCACATAGGTTCTAGTCTGTCCTTGAATTTCTTCTACTCCTCCCTAGTCACTTCCAAATATTTCCCTTTCGACAAGCAGACCGTGGCTGAAAAATGTAATGAACATGTAAGGTTATGGTTATGATCAAAATGCGAGGAAGAAACCGTTATTCTATAATGCTCCCAGTGGCAAATGAGAGACACATGATGTTTTTTAAAATGGTAAACAAGATTTCAACAATGCGATTAAGAACATGATATTTACTATGAAGTTTATTATCAATTTATCATTCAGACATGCAAGTAAAAAAAGTGTAAGGAGTTGGAATCTATGAAGCACAAACTCCTTCATGGATACTTGAGACACTGAAGCAAATTAATGTCTAAAATATAGGACACTCGGATACTGCACATACACACAAGTCTATGTGTGAACGGTAGTGATTAACATAAAAAAATCAATATTAGACATAACATTTATATATTAATCTTCCAAATACAAAGTGATTTAGTTTCCATGAATTCTTGCAAAAATAATATACAGATAAGGCAACAATTTTCACATAATGATCCTAAAAAAAGGTATATTACACTAAGACTCTAACGGATCATTTCACAATGAAATCCTTACAAAAAAAAAATCTGAAAATATGATGGATCTGTATCTTAAAACAACTAGTTATGATGATGAGCCCCAATAGAATAAGACGCATACGTCTTTGGGTTTCAATGAATAAAGGCTCCGTGCTTCATATATTTTAATTGATTTTATAATTTTTTTATGTAAAATATAAGTTGACTTTTCTATTATGTTAAGAGTGACTGAGAAGTATTAAACCACAATAGGTGTTCAACCGAGTCTGACAAGTGTCTGAGCTTAAAAAATATATATTTTATTTATTGCTAACTAAGGGGTGTTAGACAAGTTCTTTGGTGTGTCGAAAAAATGTTGGTGTCTGAGACGTGTCAGACACGCGATATTAGAGTTTGGAAAGGTGTTTCTGCTTTATAGAGTTTGGGGGAGAAGAAACACAGACCTGGAGAAGCATGGATGAATGTGCAGTAGATTCAGACATGACATGGCTTCTAGTTTTTCTCCCATTTAGTGCAGTAACTGATGGGCTGTTAGCAGCAGTTATGTCCCAAAAGCTTCGTTTCATGGCCATTGGTAGTGGTGATTGAAAACAACGACGTGGACTCTTCCACTCACCTGTATTTTCATCCTTTGGCCGTATGCTAGACCTGGTTACCACTTTCCTTGCTGTTGCTGCTTTTCTCCCACTCTTTTGTGAAAGCTCGCGAATAACATCATCTTTCTGCTTTATCAGCAAACAGTGGTCTTTTTTCATTCTCTCTATCTCTGACTCCAGGGATTTTACATTTTGATTAAGTGTTCTGACAGTGATGGCTATCTTCTCTCCGTTGTACTTGGTCTCTGGAGTGAGATAAGTTGCAGTAAAGAAAGAGGGTCTGGTCCGTCGCTTTTCATTTGGTTGAACAGAAGTTGGAGGAGTCGAAAGAAGAGATGAAACGGATAGTGGTGTTGAGCAGGAGTATGCTGCTAAGGACTGTGCTTCGGGTGTCAAAAGCTTTTGTTGCTGCTGTGCTAGCTGCATTCGCATTTCACGATTCTCCTTTTGCAGCTCAAGTACCAGCTTGGCCTGGTCTGTTTTTGTTTTAGTTACTGGAAATAGATCCTCATTTGCATCATTTGCCTGCATCCATGTCTAACAGGTTTCAGTTTCATTATTCAGAATCAACGGAGTGATATATTTGACACCAGATGAAAAATTCCAAATGAAAAAAAATGTGAACTAATCAAAGGATAAAAACATGCTTGTTATCACTCCATAAACCAAAATATTAATACACATGACGATATGTGACAAAACATTTAGAAAATACTCATACTATTGTGTCAGTGAAATTTTGAAATGGTTAGAGGATTCAACCTTTGTTCGAATCTCCTTGGCTCTATCAGCCCAATGAAGGGTGTTTTGAGTTTCACCAGATGAGAGGTTACTCGGGCTTATGTTAGCAATCATGACAGTGCTGCACGTTCCTCCAAGTGAATCTTTGAGAAGCTGAGTCAATTTTGAATTTCGGTATGGTATATGCTTCTTTCCCTCTACAAGAGCATTGATGCAGCTGCTTAGTGCAAGAAGAGACCGGTTAATGTTGGCACCCTCAAGAGATCTAAGTGTTCTTTGATCTGTGGCAAGAGCTCTCTCTGACCCTGCAAGATCAACCAATGAGAGCTTCCCCACTTGGTTAATAATATTCATTGCAGCATCTCTAACTTGGTATTCAACAACAACCTATATGTAACAAATAAATTAAGCACAAGTCACAATCACAGCATATAAGCGTATTTGCATCATTTTCTATAACAATCTTCAAAAGTGTACCTGCAGGACGGCATGGGAACGTGAAGATGTTTCATTTGCACGAGTTGGTTCTGTAGTTCTGTTAATATTTCCTTGCTGAAGCAATGTCATCACCTGAAGCAGCAAAAGCAAATTAAAACTCAAAAAATTCATACAGCAATCATCCAATATATCAGAATGGTTCAGAATATTACTTCATCAGTAGAGTAAGCTCTGTATTGTGTAAGACCTGCTGCCACAATCCCCTAAAATATAGTTAGACAAGGTACGATCAGATAGTGATTTAATGGGATGCAACGAAAACAAGAACTCTTCACAACCAACAAAAATTCATTTTTCATATATTTAATCTGGCTGGAGGGGCTAGTAGGTGAAGAATTGAAATAATATGAATAAACAAGTAAACTATAAGGTTCCTCAATAAGACTAATGAGTTAAGTATTAATATCTACAAGGAAAAATATCTATGCAAATTGCATGAACTTGGAATGCTTATCAAAATTTTATCATATCATTGCGAATTGACTGTACCTATGAACTTGCATCAAGATATACTTATTGAAAAATCATTCAATTTATTTCAAAGTCATGTATGTAGTCACAGGTACCATAACTGGCACAAATTATCAGTAACCTTTCTCTTGAACATGGCTAATTTTCTTTTAAAATTACAATTAAGATAAGAAAGTGGACCTGCTTATCTTCTCTCAAAACCAGAGGTCTTCCAGGTGAAATCAAATCTCTTACAGTTTCATTATAAACCTCAAGATAGGACAAATGAACAGCATGGTTTCCATCACAACTTCTCGTATTGATTTTACCGAAAAGATCCTTAATTGCCAACACCATCACCCCCGGGCTCTCCACTGTACCAAGCATTGTGTAAGTTTTTCCAGCTCCAGTGGCACCATAACAGAAAACTGTCCCATTCCTCCCTTGCAGAACTCCTTCCACAAGTTCTGAGGTTCTGAAAATGCAATGTAAACTAGTTTTTAACCATACACCAATTAATAACATTATGATGTGAAAGTACTAATAAAACTAGTCTATACATTGTTATCAAACTTCATTAGAAAGTAAAGACATGGAAAAACTCAAGTAAAAGCTAAGAAGTACTGACACAGACACGAACAAGGACACTGAACCACAACACCAGCAAATAGAAACTAGTATTAAGTTAAGAAAATAAAGACAATTGAACATAACAACATATGCATGAACACATACACGGACACCAAACCTTGACAATGGCACAGACACCGGTAAATGTAATAGATTATAAAAATGATAGTGATTGAATGTAACCACAATTGTATGTGTGTGACACTCTTCAATAAATAAAGTGAACTGAGTGGAATAAAATAATTATCTTGATATTTTACGAAAAAAGAGTTTAAAAAAAAGTTTCCATATCAAAACCCAATATTAGAAGAGAATCCAATAAGACATATATTTAATTTAACAATTTTATACTATATTTATAGGAAAGCCAAATATAGGAAAATTATGAATGAAGAGAATCAATGAAGCACAGAGACCAACACAAATACCGAACACCACACATCACCACCACCACCGATAATAATTTAAGAAAATAAATTAATTGAATGTAATTAAGGTGTGAATGTTGTGTCTGACATTAGAACACGCTTTTGATCACGTGTCGGTGGTACAGAGAAGAGAACTCACGAGGTGGAATAAACTTCCTGTTGAGTAGCTGAATCAGGAAAGCAAGCATCAAAGGTGAAATGACGTCCACGAATTCTCTTCAACCTCAAGTAATCGTTAGGATTAACGAATTCGGTCAAATAAACGTCACGGCGATTAACGATCCTCACACAACACCTCGAACCCGCTTCCTTTTCCTTCTTCGCAATTGGTCTCACTCTTACAAACACCGTTACTCTGTTCCCTGTTTTCTCCGTTTCCGGTAACGATAGCTTCCGAGCCACGACACGGTTCTTGAAAGAAGGGTTCTTGGGAGGTGAAAGGTTTTGTTGTTCGTATAAGAGTGTTAGGGCTTTCAACTTCTCCTTTAAACCTTGATGTGGATTTGAATCGTTCATTGTGTGAGATCGAGTTGACACTGGCATTGAAACGTTTCTTGCAATTTGTTCATAAAGTTGAGGAGTTTTTGGTTGGTCTAGGAGAGAATCCATGAGTGGAAATTTCTTGGTTTTGAAAGCTTGATTTAATGATTGTTATACGATGTGATGAATCTCAGAGAGAGCGTTCTTGCGATTGGACTTTCTGCTAATACTCGTGAAATGGGTTTAGATGAAGAAAATAGAAAGTGTTTGTCGAGAGACAAAAGTGTTTGTATTATGTAACGGTCGAATATATATAGCCCAAACCGTGACTCATAGGTTGAGGTTTTATTTATTTTCTTTTATTATTATTATTATTATTATTATTATTATT
>JBBPBQ010000003.1:34309503-34366671 GCA_037974755.1 Cicer yamashitae
CTGCCACTTTTACCTTCTTCTCTTCCGTGTAAGTATTGCATGAAAAGAGTTGTTCAATTTTCATCTCCCTCTGAAGGTAAGCCTCCAAATCACTTTTACCTTGAAACAATGTTATTTTAAGCTTTACTCCCTCTATTATATCTCCTCTACCACCACCTTTGGTTTCTCTTCTCCTTCTACCTCCATCAACACCATGATTTTCTTGATTTTCTAACTACTCAATTCTGGCATGTAAATCTTTGGTATGTTGTCTCAACATCCTTTTGAATTGAGCAGTTATAGCCTCCACTAACAATTTGTTGTTTCCCCTTGATGAAGGCTATCATCACCACTTATTCTTGCCATAATTTAAACAACAAACAAAAGTGAAGAAAAGGACCTCACAACATAGCTCACGTGTTTACACTCTTGAATTTGTCACTCGTGTTTCACTCAATTTAGGATTTTTCTATAATGTATCTCTCATGCCTTTTTCCACTCAATTTCTATATTCAAGTTCTTAATGGAATCAACAAGAACACTCAAGAATGTTGAATCAAAATTGGTTAGAAGAAAGTAAAGTAACACAAAAGAATAATAAGGTGATTAAAAAATACTCTTAGGAATTTTTTCAATCAGGTAATGTGGAATACTCATAACAACACAACAATGGTTTTTGTTTTTTTTCCTTTTTTTTTTATTTATTTTTTTTATAAGACAACTACTGAATTTCACTAGCAACAAACATAAGTTATAGAACTCAATCAAATAAGTAAGGACAACAAATAAAATAAAGTGGATTAATTTCTTCAATTTAGATTAAGTAATTTACTATCTTAGGCTTCAATTCTTTATGTGTTGGACATGCATCAAATAAAGTGACTATCAGGTTATTTAGAGTCTTTTTTTCCTTCTTTGACCTTGCTCTTATCATTAGAGTTCAAAGACCTCGAATGTCTTCTATGCTCCCTTCCTTGGTTATGCATCCTATATCCTCATCAGTTTTTCTGGAGGGACTTCCATATCCTTGCGGGGATTTTTGATTCATGAGTTTTTGGATACTTCACGTCGGATCAAGAGAATCTGTGGTCAAGAGGTCCATAGTAGAAGGTTTGAAATTTCCAAATCATTGCATTATGGTGTTTTGACACACGAGACAACTTATGTTAAAGGGTGTTTTGACTTCAACTGCCAGTTCATTGTGGACAATTTGATGTAGCTAGTTGGTCAGTAGTACCCAATAGCCTTGTTAAGGGTGGTAAGATCAACTTA
This sequence comes from Cicer yamashitae, assembly GCA_037974755.1. Lineage (NCBI taxonomy): Eukaryota > Viridiplantae > Streptophyta > Magnoliopsida > Fabales > Fabaceae > Cicer > Cicer yamashitae. The sequence goes on from JBBPBQ010000003.1 coordinate 34,310,755, forward strand.
TGGGTGGTTTGGTTGTCAATGTTGGTAATCCCTTTGGTTTTATTAATTTGTAGTAATTTTCATTTGAAATAAATAAGTTGAATCTGGAATTTTTCATTTACCTTGTAAACATGTCGTTGAATTTATTTTAAAAGATTTTTTAAAAATGTTTTATTTAAAAAGGAAAAAAAATTATAGGTATTTTAAGAGAATCATTTTATCGTATTTTATTTGAGAAGTTGTTTGTAAAGAAAATACACTCTTGCTGTTAAAAATCAGGGTGTATTTTAGCCACCAATATCAGCAGGTGTTTCAACTTGAGCAGGAACCTCGTCTACTTCAATATCCTATGATCCCTCTTCTTGAGCAGAATCCCTTCTTACCCAGACACCATCTGCATTTTCAACTAACCGCATTTTAGTTAGAGTGGTCCTTATCATTCCATTAATTAATAGGATTAGGAAGGATGCATCTGTCAGTATTCAACAAAACATCAAAGCACTATAGAAACTGATCATACGAACATATGAAAGAGCACTGCTTATTTGTTTCTTCATATTTATCATCTTTCTAGCAATGTAAGTTGCCAATTAATCAATGCACCCTAAGAAATCAACCACATCAAAAAAATGTCAAACTAAAAGTTTCTTGCATAGTTATACTCTCTAAGATCCATGCATTTTGTGATGACCAAATGCAACAACATGTATTCAGACTTCATTTTCCCAACGAAGAACACTTTTCCAGTTGGAATGTTGTTTGAATTAACTACGATCTTTTGAAGGAAAGTAATTTTGTCGCATCATTCAAAATTCTCGTATAAATCTTCAATAAGAATCAATTCGATACGCTTTAAATTACAAACTTCTTTCCAAACAATAGCATCTACATTGATGTTAATGTTAAAGGGGTATCCTTAATCATCAAATTACTATAAAATGCTTTGACAAGAGGCGCATAGTATTTATTATCCAAGCTAATCAATTAAACCTTGATGTTTCAACCAAGTAATGAATTCATTTTCTCTAATTAGGGTTGGGTCCATATCAACAAAGTGAGGAATAACAACACTACTAAGAAAGAACTAAACATTAAATCTTTCAAATTCCTCATTATTAACAAACAACCTCTTAAAAGTCTAAAATTGATGTTGAAGTGGTAATTTCTTTTTGTTTTCTCTTAGTACAAGACGTTTTCCATTTTGTTTCTTCCATTTCAACAAACAATTTCAAAGAAAAAAAAAACCTTAATGGTGGAAACTCAAATTCACAATTTCTATCGAAACAAACACTAATAACCTTCAAATTCTAACCAATAACAACACAAATAATATTTGATACTAACCAACGAAACCAACACAAACAACCAAAATCTTGAGAAATCAAACCCAAAAACACACCACAAAGGGGTACACGAATTTACCTTTTTGATGGTGGAAAAACCCAAACTTTGAGTTGAGAACCAAAAAATCTTTATTCAACTTTTAGAATCCAAGCTTGAAAAGAGGATAAATTGGTTTGGGAGGTTTTTTTGAGAAAATGGAGATAATTTTGGCTTTTTAGTGAGATATTGATAGTAAAGTGTAGTTACCGAAAATAAAGTGGTTAAAAAGTGATTAGTAGTGATTAAATGAATCTTGGTTCGGTTTGCAATGCTTAAAAAATTGTACATTTTTGAATTTTTAATTTGTGTGAATCCACTTACAAGGTGTGTGAGTTGATTTACTTTTCGATGAAACCAATTTTGTAAAATTTTAAGTGGTAAGTTGATTGATAGTGTAAGTGAGTTGACTTACACTATTAAAACATAGGAAAAACATGAAATTTCAATATATCTATGCAATGATCAAACATCAACATACTTTCATATATGAATGCATTTGCACACACAAATTCACATATTGCAAAACATTTATGATCATTAAGTATATACACACCAACATCAAAGATGTATTATATAAGAGAAACTAACTTAAGCATTTTATCACTTTAATAAAAAATGTGAAACCATCGATAAGATAAAATTTTAAGCAACTTTACAGTAGACCTTTGTGTAGAATAAATTAAGAGATCACACCTTAAACTTTGATGAAATAAAGATCACCCATCCTTATAAATATGTGTAGCATCTAAGTGCTTAATAATGCTCTCAAACATTCCTACAACCAAATTATTTGACAATTATTGGTACCGAACTTTTATTGGGTCCACAAATGTGAGATTTTGGAATATTTTCCTTTGGTACCCTATTGATGGAAAAATATAATTTCATCAAGAGTCAACAAACACAAGGGAAAAAAATCCAAGCTCATTGACTTAGTGATTTTGTGACGAAAGATCATCCTTTGACAACGGAAGAAACATTAACCAAATCACGCGACAAAGGTGAAATGACTCGACATAACTTTAGGAGTTGTCGAACAAGACGCTTAATTGGATATGTTGCTATATAAATATATTATGAAATAGATGCATATGAAAATTAGTGAATGATTTAATGATGCATTTCATATATGATGCACATGTGTGACACCCTTTACCCAGATTTGTGAAAAAATATAAATAATAAGAAAATTTGGGGAAAATTAAATAATTTTATTTATTTCAAACATATCATGCTACTAGTAAACAGTATTAGTTAAACTATTCCAAAACTTATAATTGCAAAAATACATTGAAACCCTTGTCACTTGGTCATAGCCTAATGTAACTAGAAAATAAGGACTTGTAGTCCTTAACCATTGATGCCACATTGCGAGAGCTTCGAGAAGATCTGTACACTGTAGCACATCTGAAAAATATTGGTTTCTATTGTGAGAATTGCAACACAAGCATATAGTTAGCTCCTTGAGTCTCGAAAAGGAATCGAGACCGTTAACACCGAGTTAGCGGTGGGGAGAACTCTGAAATATTAATGTTGTTGTTGTGATTAAAGAAAAATAATTTTTCTTAGTTTATGCATTTCCAAAAATAGTTGTTATAATTGATGATCAAGAATGTATACATGTGGTTATCAAATCTTTGAACTTGTGTTTTAAGGAAAATTAATGAATTGTGGTTTCAAGTTTTTATATGTATATTTTCAATTTTTAGAAAAGTTTGCATGATTTTACTTAAAGTTTCAAGTTTATTAAGTAAAAGTTAAAGTCTAGAGTTAGAATTTCATTTTTTTTAAAGATTTCAAGTTTCATGAATTAAAATGCAAGCTTTGTTGATAAGAAAAAAAAATATATTTAATATATTTTGAAAAGAATGAAACTATTTCAAAGAGTTAGAACTTTGAAACTAGAAAAATATTTATTGATACTTTTTGTGTGGTTATATTGTTATGAGGTATATACTTTGATTGGAGATTTAGTCTTTAAAAATGTAGTAGACCAAACTTGTAGTTATTTGAAACAACAAAAAATGAAAAATGAGTTATGGCAAATTTCATAAAATTTGTGGCTGTGTAAAAAATTGAAGGATGTTGATTTCTAAAAATATGTTTTATATGTTGAAAGTGAGTATTGTGAATAATAATACTATTAGTCTTTACTCGTTGTAAACTATTTTAGTGAAATATACTCTAAGGGGGTTAGGAGTAAGGAAAGGGTTGTAAGGTAGTTAAAGTCTCAAGGACTAATTTGACTAAGTCAAACACTATTTGATTGAAGGTGTTAGCACGAGCCATATTTTCGTTGTGTGTGATTGTGGTAACCATAGTTGTTGAAAAGGCTATAATTGAGGTAAGGGCTCCTTCGAAATTTTTAGTTTGCACATAGGGACCTTATATGTGTGACTGATGTGTGAATATGTGATGATAAATATTGATGTGATTATGCATTCTTGAGTGATAATACGTGTTGCTACATGTTATGAATTTGATTAATGAGAATATGTCTTGAGTTTGCTCTGTGAAAAGTATGAAAAATTATTAGTGTGAAATGAGTATTAAAATGAGAGTCCTTTAATAGCTACATTTACATAATGATTATTTTGAAAGAGTTAGAGTATGCTCATGCATTTCATAGTTAGTGGTGACCGTGATGGGCCACGGTGTTAGTGGTGACCGCGATGGGCCACGGGATGGTTCCATGAGTTGATTGGTCCATCTTATCCTTACGAGGATTTTTAGTCATGTAGGTCTGTGATAGACTGCACTATGGTAGATCGTGTTGATCTATGATAGGTGGCACCTCGATAATTAGTAGTGGTCTGTTAGAGGCGGTACATTTATGATTTACGCCCCTCGATGAGGGTTTGGAAATTCTGGAATCATGTGCACTGGCATATAAGCATTGCATTAGGGTGTTTGGCACGCGAGTCATGTTTGTTATGATATGATATATGTATATACGTGCTCTCTAATTATCTGTTATCATGTAATAACTGCTAAGTGTTTATTGTTTGTCTACATGACATAAGTTTAAATGTTAATTGTTAATTTCGGTTGGCGACCCTTTACATTATTGTGGAAATAGGGCTTTTCCCTCAGATGATACTTGAATTCATTTTACCAACTATTACCCTGACGACGGAAACGTCGTTAGACTTCCCTGACTGGCACTCCCTGACTGCTTGGGCATACGACCCCATCTCAAGTAGGGATACATATACGGGTTGAGTCAGAGCTCTTACTTTCGGTAGTGAGCTATTTTGAGATTCCTGCGCCGCCGAAGCCACTTATCTTGTGGGTGGACCTGACCTTTGAGGAGAATGATTCCTCTATGGCTGAAGAGAGGGAGGAAGTTACTTCGAGGAGTGATACTGCGTGAGAAGGAACTAGTGCAGTGTGTGGAGGTCACCTTTGTTACTATAGTTGTTAGTGGATGATCAGATTAGTTTTTGTTGTATAGGGCCTTAGTGTCTTTCTTTTGGTGGTTGTACTTGTTTTGTTTTGGGATGACTGTATCTATAACATATCTTGACAGTTGACTTTTGTTTGATGGGTCCACGTTCCATTTTTTTGACGTGACCATGGGGGGATAGGATTCTTGGAGCAGTACCTCTATGCAAGTGTCTCCCGAGAATACCCCAGGGGTATGAGCGATATCTGATAGATCTCATAGCCCCGATGTATTTTCTATTTGTATACTTTGGATTATTGTCCCAAAAACTATTTTAGATTGTTTGTATATATGATGTAATTATTTATGACTCTTGTCATTTTGTGATACGACGTATTATTTTATTTAAGTTGTTTTAAAAAAAAATGCACTCGCACTGTTAATAATCGGGGTGTTTCAAAGGTTCTAAAGGCAACATCAGAATCAAAGGATAATGTTTCAGATGATCAGAATATGAACTCAGAGGAAAAGGAGATTTCCTTCATATCTAGAAGAATTTAGAGGATGTGGCACAGCAAGAGGAAATCTTTCCCTCACAAAGACTCCAAGCAGTCCAATAGTGGAAGGAATGAAAATATTGACAAGAAAAACATTATCTGCTATGGAAATGTACCTGGACATATCAAGTCAGACTGTCCAAATATGGAGAAAGGGAAACACCAGATGAAAGATTCTAAACCCAAGAAGAAGAGTCTTATGGCTACAAGGGATGATTCTGATAAATCCTTTGATGATGAACAAGCAGATTTGGCTCTGATGGCTCATACCAACTCTGCCTCTAGATCCAACATAGATTCTGACTACGGAAGTGAATCAACAAATAAAGAAATTGAGGTATTTTTTATTTTAATCGATCTGATTTAATTACTGCTATAAATGATTTTTTAAATAACAATCACAAATTGTCTTTAAAATTGAAAACACTTAGAAAAGAAAATGCAAACCTAACTGAAAAAGTTAATGTGTTAAAGAATCAAAGTGTTGAATTTAAAACAACAAATGCAACTCTAAAAACTGATATTATTGAACTTAAAACAGAAAATGCAACTCTAAAAACTGATATTGTTGAACTTAAGGTTGAAAATCTAACTCTAAAAAGTAATCATAGTTCAACATTAATTGAAAATACCACATGTAACTCTGGTAAGCATGAAGAAGTATTTCAAGATTTTCTTGCTAATGGTATGGAAAGAAACAAATATGCTTCTATGATTTATGGAGTTAGTAGAAATGGTAAAAGAGGTATAGGATTTAAGCAAATTGTAACTATAACTGAACCTAAACCTATTCCCTCTAATATCATGTGTACTGTTTGCTTTAAGAAAGGTCACTCCAAATTATCTTGTCCCATGCTAAATACAAGGAAAGACAAGAAACCCTTTAAGACTAACAAACCAGGACCCAACAAAATTTGGGTACCTAAGAACAAAATTGTCTATGTTGCAGATGCTTGCGACATATGACGAGAGAAAAGTCTATGTTCCAAGAACTAACACTGAGCAAAGGAGGCACAATGACTTTTGGAGGAAAGCAAAAAGGCCAGATCATTAGTCAAGGTACAGTTGGCAATGATACTTGCCCTTCTATTAAAGATGTCTTGTTTGTTAAAGGTCTTAAGCATAATTTATTAAGTATTAGTCAGTTAAGTGATATTAATTATGATATTTTATTCAATCAAAAAACATGTAAGGCAATTAGTTAGAAAGATGGATTTGTACTCTTTACAGGTCAAAGGCAAACAACATTTATAAGAAAAATCTGTTTAGTCTAGAGAAGCAAGAGGTTAAGTGTCTTATGTCAATAAACGAATAGAAACTAATTTGGCACAAAAGATTAGGTCATGCAAACCTTAGATTAATTTCAAAATTGAATAAACTTCCACTAGTTAGAGTTCTACCTAAGCTTAGTTACAAAACTAAAATTATGTGTGAAGCTTGTCATAAAGGAATACAAACAAAGAACTCCTTTACTTCTAAGAACTCAGTCTCTACCTCAAAGCCCTTTGAGCTCTTACATATAGATCTCTTCGGGCCAATGAAAACAACCTCTCTAAGTAGAAATAAATACGATTTTTTTATAGTAGATGATTACACTAGGTGGACATGCGTAAAATTCTTAAGAAGTAAGGATAAATCCCACAAAGTGTTTATCACATTTTGCAAACAAATAATGAATGAAAAAGGTCTTAAGATTGTAACAATTAGAAGTGATCATGGAGGAGAATTTGAAAACAAGTCCTTTGAAAGTTTTTGTGATGAGAATGGAATCTCTCACAACTTCTCCTCTCCTAGAACACCCCAACAAAATGGAGTTGAAGAAAGAAAGAATAGATCACTCCAAGAAATGGTCAGAACTATGTTAAATGATATGAATGTTGCAAAACACTTTTGGGCTGAAGCAGTTAATATTGCATGTTATATTCAAAATAGAGTCTTAATTAGATCTATATTAAATGAAACACCATATGAATTGTGGAAACGTAAAAAGCCTAACATGTCTTCTTTTAAAAAATTTGGTTGTACATGTTATATGTTGAACACTAAAGATAACCTTGGTAAATTTCATTCTAGATCTCAAAAGTGTGCCTTCATTGGATACTCTGATAGATATAAGGCTTATAGAGTGTTGAATAGTGAAACTCAAATTATGGAAGAATCCATACATGTTAAATTTGATGACAAACAGTTTGACCTTGAAAAGTCAAAGCAAGATGATGATAGTGCAGGTTTATCGGAACTAGAGGAAGTAGATGCAGACAAACCATAAGAACTAGAAAAATCAGAGGATACAAGCAAATCAGAAGAATATGATAAATCTTCAAAGGATGAATGTGATCAAGTCTGAAATAGTCAAGATAAGTCAGAAGGAAGATCTAGATGGAAATTTAAGTCATCTCATCTTGAAACTCTAATCATTGGACGTGCAAGTGATCCTTGAGGACTAAATCATCACTAAAAGATACCACTTTGTTTGGCTTACTCTCATCAATTAAGCTTACCTCTATTGATGAAGCATTGGTAGATGATGGATGGATTCTTGCAATGCAAGAAGAGTTAAATAAATTTAAGAGGAATGATGTTTGGGATCTAGTACCTAGACCAAAGAAGAACATTATTGGAACCAAGTGGGTTTTCATAAACAAGCTAAATGAAAAAGGTGAAGTGGTTAGAAACAAGGCAAGACTTGTTGCACAAGGCTACAGTCAACAAAAGGGCATTGATTACACTGAGACATTTGCTCTAGTAGCCATGTTAGAAGCTATTTGTATCCTACTTTTTTTTGCTGCAAATAATAACATTACATTATTTCAAATGGATGTTAAAAGGGTTTTTCTAAATGGTTATATAAGTGAAGAAGTCTATTTAAACAACTCCCAAGTTTTGAAAATTCTGAATTTCCAAATCATGCTTTTAAGCTTATGAAATTCCTATATGGTCTAAAACAAGCACTTAGTAACTTCTTGCTTAAAAATAACTTTGAAAGAGGACAAGTAGATATTAGACTTTTTAGAAAATCAATAGGAGATAACATTCTTATTATTCAAATTTATGTTGATGACATTATTTTTGGATCTACTAATGGCACTCTTTGCTAAGAATTTTCTAAATTAATGCAGCTTGAATTTCAAATGAGTATGATGAGAGAACTTAAGTTCTTCTTAAGGATACAAATTCAGCAAAGTCAAATAGGTATGTTCATTCATCAAACTAAATATACAAAAGAGCTTCTTAGGAAGTTTAAGATGAGTGATTGCAAACCTATGGCTACACTAATGCACCCTACTTGTTCACTTGAAAAAGATGATTCCGACGAAAAAGTTGACCAAAAACCCTATAGAGGAATGATATGATCCCTACTTTACCTTACCTCTTCAAGACCTGACGTCATGTTTAGTGTATGTGTATGTGCAAGATTTCAAGCTGACCCTAGGGAATCACATTTAACTGCTGTTAAAAGAATCCTTAGATACTGTGATTTTGACTATGCTGGAGATAAACTTGAGAGAAAGAGCACTAGTGGCAACTGTACCTTTCTAGGTGACAACTTAATATCTTGGTCAAGTAAGAGACAAAACAGCATTGCAATGTCAACAATAGAGGCTGAGTATATTTCAGCAGGTGGTTGCAGTGCTCAACTACTTTGGATGAAGCATCAACTTGAAAACTACAAAATCCTAGAATCCAACATTTTCATCTATTGTGATAACACTTCTGCCATTTGTCTAACCAAAAACCCTATCTTACATTCTAGAGCTAAACACATAGGGATCAAACACCAAATCATTAGGACTTTGTTCAAAAAGGGTACTAAACATTCAATTTGTAGACACTGAACACCAATGGGATATCATATTCACCAAACCACTATCTGAAGATAGGTTTGACTTCATCAAGAAAAACCTAAACCTGACCTTCATACCTGACTGATGTTGTGATAAGTTCAAAGTAGTTTAGCTCTACATTAGTTTTTATATTTTCTTGTAATATGTTATATTCATGTTATTAAAAAAAAAGAACAAAAAAAAAATGAAAACAAAAAATGAAAAAAAATGAAAAAAAACAAATAATAAAAATCTCACTTTCAAATCTTTTTGTCTAATGAAAAAAAAGGGGAGAAAAATATTTGATAAAGTGGGGAGAAAATGATTCTTAGACTTAAGGGGAGCCCTAAGTTAGAAGTGAAGTAACAATGTCAATTACAAGGAAGGGGGGTTTGAATTGTAATTGTCCATTTTTTAAAATTCATGTTAAACCTCAAAATATTTAACTCAAGATTGATATTGGTTAAAAACAAAGAACGTTCTTGGTTAGTGAAAACACACAATTTTAACTTATCTATATAAAATACGATTAGAAGATGAAAAGTAAATAGAGATAAGGGAAGAGGTATCACACAGAGATATATCCTGGTTCACCCAACACGGGTTACGTCTAGTCCTCACAATTGTGAGATTTTCCACTAAACAAGATCGTTCTTGGTTTTCACACAGCTTTTACAGATCAATCTTGATCTATTACAAAGTACTACCTTTCTACCTAGAAAGGATTTCCACAAGTAACCTTTCAATCTTCAAAAAGGATTTTTACACATTACCTTTTAAACATAAAAGGATTTTTACAAATTACTCAAACTATTTCAACAATATAGGCTTGAGTTACAAAGTGATGATTTAGAGCTTGGTAGAATCTGAGTATGCTCAACTCGTGTTTGAGAATAGATTCTAGGATTCAGAACTTAGTAAAAACTTATTCTAATATCAAGTTAAGAACATAACTGAAAATTTAAAATGATTGAGACTCTCAAGAGAATTCGAATATGATTGTATGAGTGATGTATTGCTTTGCACTTGAAGCTCTGATCTATCCTTCATCTTGAGGCTTCTTTTATAGACTTCAAGAAGGCTTATGACAAGTCATTTGGCCGTTGAGAATGGTCTAGTTGTCATGTGTCAGTAAGTGGATAAGATCAACCTTAAAACAAGAATATTCTTGCTTTTAAGCAGGAATGTTCTTGTAAACCAAGAACGATCTTCGTTCTTGCTTTGATGTATGCTGAGGTTTAAGCTTCACTTGACAGCTATCTGAAGTGATTCACTACTTTGTATCACATGTGCAGGTTGCAAGAAAGTACAGCTGAGGTGTCCAGTCCAATCTGTCAGTTTTGTACTTGATGCTTGCTCAACATGGAGAATGATCTTACTTGATAACTTATGAAGCATAGTTTTTGACTTTGTTCTTTGGAGTGATTCTTATACTAAAATGATTCTTGTATATTTCGGGTGAGATTCTGGAACAGATTGTGAATGATGGAACCAGATTATTTTTTTAAGAATCTGTTCATTCTTGTTAATTTGGAATTGTGGAGAACGTTCTTCGTTTTACAGAATTATGTCAAGAACGTTCTTCGTTTCTCTGAATGAACTTGCTTCTTTTTAATATGATCTATTTAGAATTGCTTAGTACCTATCTTTGATTAACACACTAAAACACACATGCTAAATACCAAAACACTTAGAATCATAATTAGAAGTCTTAATTAACCTTTGTTTAATTATCATCAAAACATTAATTTGGAATTTTTTCTCAACAAGAAGGAGTCAAAGAAATATAAATAAAAAATGTTATAAAAAATACAAGTTTTGTCATCATCAAAAAGGGGAAAATTGTTGGAACCAAGTTGATTTTATACTTAGAGTTTTGATGATAACAAAAGTATTTTATGAGAACAATATATTTGACTTCAAAGAGTATGAAAGAAGATTCATGTTTTTGAAGAAAATCTAAAATAAGATTTGATTCAAATTTATAATTGAAGATAATCTAAAATAAGATTTGATTCAGATTTATAATTAATGAAAATCTAAAATAAGATTTGATTCATATTTATAATTGAAGAAAATCTATGATCAAGTTGAAAAGAAGATATGGTCAAGAATTGAAGGAGGTTTGATCAAGATTTATCTACAACAAAATATTAGCATAATCAATCTGAAGAATTTACAAACGCAATCTAAACAAAATACGAACATAATCAATCTTAAGAATTTACAAACTCAATCTAAACAAAATAGGAATAAAATCAATTTGAAAAATTTACAAACCCAATGTGAACAAAATACAATTCATAACTAAACAAGGACTAAATTGAAGCCCAAACTTTAACTATAAATAGATACTCAATACTGAAGAAGAAAATAATTGAAAAATAGAAAGAAGTAGTATTAGATTTCAAAGAGAGATACACTTAGTCGAATGTGAAATATTCTCCAAGTGTTTTTTCTTAGAGTGTGGGAGTTATTATTATTATCAGCTTTGTTAGAAGCAAACACTTAAAGTTCCAATCTTTTGTACCCAACCCCATAGTGGTTCAGTTCCTTCTTCAATCTGGGGCTGTTAGGTTGTTAGGAGAAAATTTGGCTTGTAGGGTCATGGTGGTTAGTTCCTTAAAACCACTTTTGCACTAACAATCTCCCCTTTTTTATGGTGAAAATTAACTATACAATTAATGATAAATTTTCCTTCACAAAATAAGGTTTTAAAGGAAAGCTCCCCCTAAATGTGGTACTCCAAAAAATTGTTTGACTTAATGATTGTTTGATCTTCTAAAAGAAACTTTCACAATAATATTCTAGGGCTCCTCTTGAATTTGATAGCTACGATTCTTTAAGTGTTTCAAATGTTATTAAGTCGTTTTATTTTTTACGCACAAAAGGGTAAAGAGTGCATAGAGATATCATGAAACGATTCATATGCATGGTGTACAATTAATTGTATTACTATATCTTTTATTTTTCTCCCCTTTTGCCATCGAAAAGGATGAGTTTATAGTAAGCCAAATAGAAATAAGAATCACAAGAGGGATAAACCAAATTGTCCCGCCACATACAAATGATTAGCATAAGTAATTTTAAATGAAGTCTCAAAGGAAACATAAAAGAGCAAAAGTAAAGGAAGATTAATTTCATTAAAAAACAAGATTGCATCGCAGACAACAACAAAACATAAATAAAAGCTACTCCTAGATAAGCTCTAGAGATATCTAAGGAAACGCCTTAGAGTTCAGTTGCTTCCACCATTTGAGAAATGAGCAGGTTCAACTTGTGGTGGACTTCTTGCAGAGCAATCCGAGCATCTAGTTGTTCAAGGAGAATGTCACTCACCATCGAGGCCACTTTAGATGATGGGATTACATTCTTCTCGAGAGAGGAAGGTGACTTCATTTTTCTACCAGAAGAAGAACCAACGTCCATAAAAGAGAGATTGAGGAGCAGAGAAAGAAGGATGAACACGACTAAAAACCACATGGACGGAGAGAAGATTGAAGAGACACAAGTAAGGAGGAAACAAAAAAAAATTGAAGTATAAATAACCAAATTTCTCGAGAAGCAAAACAGAAATGTTTTTGGAAAGAGAGACGTAATTGTAATAGCCTGACCCTTACCGTTATCGGCACTGTTAATCACAAACTTCTCGCTCAATTGGTAGTGGGAATGAATGGACGGTGGTGCTTATCACCCAGGTACCGGGTTCGATTCCCACGGAAGGCAAAAACTCGTTATTTCCAACGGGAGGAAAAGGGGAGCGAGAAGGTCGTGATTAACAGTGCCGGTAACGATAACAGTTGGGCTATTACTATAATGATAAGGGCATGGAGAAAAAGGAATAGTGAGACAGGGTATGACAGATACTTTAGGACATGTGGGTTAGTTTAAGGGCACAAGACAAAAATAGGAGGGAGGTGAAGAGTTTTGGTTAAAGGAGAGAAACAAAATAATTTTTAAAGACGAAAAAAATATGAGGAAAAAAGATTTTGGAGAAAAACATAGCATATGAAGAGAATTTTTTTGAACGTCATAGGAGAGGAAGGGAATACAAAAGAATGGCAGAAGAAGGAACAAAACAGAGGATAAAACTAGAAGGTCAAAATAATGATAAAGTTTATTCAATTCATAATTCACATTACACTTGTAAAACGTACAAAAAAAATCCTAATGACTTTCTAAGGTTGTCTAAACCTGATCCATTAACTTATATTATATATTAGGTTTGAATCACCAATTACTAATACATAAATAAACTAAGTCCTTTATTTAACATCTTCAGTAGGATTATTCCTCTTTTGAACTTTCATCTCGTACAATATTGACAAGGTTTTCATATTCAGGACATGAAAACCTTCTAAATATTGATTTTAATATTGATTTTGATCTTCCTTCTAAATCAGTACATGCAGCCATTTGTTCTAGTGCGTTAATTTTACATATATGATTCTCATATGATGAGTCAAGCACGTAGTACACCAAAGGCGAAAACCTTGTCCTTGAGCATATAGAGGTAAGGCTTCAGACCTTGTAGCCATTGGATTGCCAAGGTGGCTCATTATGAAGTACAGACTTCTTTGAAGATAATCTGATTTCATAATTATTTCAAGTCCATCGTCTTCGTTCTAATGAGGATCTTCGACTTGTTGCCATTCAACGTTCCAAAAAAATGGATTGAGAGGTGTCATTACTTTTCATTTCTTCTAAAGGGTTACCTGCACATTTGAACATACATTTAGATCATAGAAGTTTTAGAACGCTTCTCCCTAACTAGATAGATACATTGTTGAAACCCATTATAATTTTTCCATTATTTTGCACTAACAATTATGTTGTATCCACTAATACTTCTTTCTATCAGAAGGTGAATATTAGAAGTAGTAAGTAGACTCTTCTCACTTATTAACTCATTATTCCTTACGAAAGCATGCGAGTGTTGTCCAGTTTGTCATTGAAGATTTTTAAATGATACATCCAGAAGACAAAATGGAAGGAATGAATTTCTTAGAACATATAAACACAGATCTTAAAAGAGGAAATACACAAGGAGTATTAATCTACTGTCCAAAAGAGAATTGATCACACGACAAAGTATTTTCTTAAATAATCAATCTAAGATAGTATCTCTCATATAGATATCACCTTGAGATGATTACTCTGTTTCAAGGGATAGAGTAAAAAAATTCTTATTCATATCTATTATTCTTTTTAAGTACTCATTTGTCTCAATAAAGAGATGAAAAAAACTTTGAACGGAGATGAATTTGCAAGAGCGCTTTATCTATTTTCAGATAGCAATTTCAGTCCATGCGACCAAACTTTGTCAAACCATGTTTTGAAAGAGATAAACAAATTTAAGAAAGAAATTTAAAAGCATACACTATTTCAGACCATTTTCCTAGTAATTCCAACATATAGGGATTTTTGCTCTTACACGGTAAAGTGCTCAATCAAGAGACCGAGCTCTGATACCAATTGAAGGTGATGGAAAATACAAGAAAGAGGGGTTTGAAATGTGTTTTCCGTTTCTCAAAGCTACTTATATTTTCTTGCAAAAATTGTTATTTATCAAAACATTCAACTTTCTATTAAAAGAGGTTTAGACAAAGTAAGGTTGAATCAAAAAGAATTAAGATGTGAAAGATAGAAGAGGATAAAGGAGACACAAATGTTTTATACTAGTTCACAACAAACTTTTGCTACATCTAGTCCTCCTTTACAGAGATATTTTCCTTTAATGTAGTCGAGGGCTTAATCCATTATTACCATAAATAACATACAAGTATTATTTACTCTGCCTCTTCAAGCTTTGAGTATTTTTCTCTAGCCTCTTTAGGTTGTCGTCCCCTTAACATTCTTCAATTGTATGGCATCCTGTCATTGAGAATCATTAGGGTCATTGTACCTTTTCAGGTACTTCTTAAGGATGAGATGGTTGTTGCCACTATTAGACTGATTTACATCAGTTCTAGTTTGTGTCTGATTTGACACAAAGTTTGTTTTTCAAAATTTAACTCTCATTAAGATGATGTTACAGATTAAGTCTTATATCAGTGAAGGTTAAAAAACACAAGAAATCGGGGGGTGGTTGAATTGTGTTTTACAATTTTAAAAGTTTCTTTGATAAACTTGGTAATTAAAAGCTCAGAACGAATAAACAAAGGATATAAGTAAATCACACATAGATTTATACTGGTTCACCACCAAACCGGTAGCTACGTTTAGTCCCTTCACCCATAAGGATTTTCTCCAATAATTCAAATCGAATTACAACACTTAACCTCAACTAGTTCAGTCTTCTCAACTTCTAGTATGGACCTACAAACCGTTGAGGAAAAACAGCCACTACCGGGTTAGGTTACAAATGAATGAGGTTGAGTTTTTTCTGAAAAATCTCTCATAAGAGTTTGTTTACAATGTATTACTTTCATATTTTTTTTTCTCAGTGCTTAGATTAATTTTGAATGATCACATAATAATGTAGTGCTTTTGTGTTGCGTGTAATTGTGGTGCCTTCTTCTTTTTTCTTAAGTAAGGAAGCATATCATTTTATAGAGTTCTTCACGGTAAGGTGTGTGTAACAACAAATTCAATAAAAATATTTTTTGTAAGTCTAGAATTTAATTAGTGAAACTATTAAATTACAAATAAAATAAGTGGTTTAAAACTTGATTAATTAAGGAAGAGGTAGGGTTATGTATGGATAAGTCAAAGGGAAAGGAAGGGAATTCCTCTATACTTCCCCCTAAATACCATTCCCATTAAGGAAAGTTCCCTATTTTCCCAACAATTCTTCTTGCTCAGCATAACATAACACCCTTGTTACTGTTCACTCCAAACACCAAACCCTCCATTTTCCTTCCTTTCTCAAATCATCCAAGACTAAAAGCTTCCTAAACTCCCTAAAACTACTCCCCTGCCATGGATGTCTAAATCGACTTTTCATCCTTAAAGATTAGACTCAATCAAAGAAATAGGAGAGAACAATGCAGCAATTCAACTCAAGAGGGAAGCTCCAAGCTGTCCTAATCAAACTCTAACCTTCTCTCCTAAAACATCAATAGTGGGTTTTTTACATTAAAGCTTTTTATCATTTGAGATTAGGGGGATTAAATTGTTTTCCAATTTTATTACAAATTCTCAAACTGTTTGGGAAAAAAGGGAAATGAAGAAAAGAACTAAAAGAGTGAGAAAAAAGGAAATTTAACACATAAGGATTTCATTGAAAATTTCAGGCAAATAGTTTTGAAGAATGTGTATGCAGCTTATCTCTGTTTGTGTTATGTTTGGGAATGAATTATGTGTTAGAAAATTTAATTAGATGCGTAGACCTTAATTTAAGGTCAATATGCTTGCCGAGCACGATTTCTGCTCGTTACTGCTGTTGCCTCTGATTGCATATACGAAATTGTGAGTTATGTTACATTAACTTTTTCTAGCATGAGGGTTTTGGGAATTTATTCACTGAAAATTCCTTAAAGAAACAATTTTGGGGTTATTACAGGTGAGGAAATGGAATTTTTTGCATATAGGTGTTTTAAAACTGCATCCAAATTATTTTTCATAACTCTAATGTTGTTACTATTTTCATGACTATGATGTTGTTATTATTTAAATGACTTTGATGTTGTTATTATTTTCATGACTCTGATGTTGTTGCTATTTTTATGACTCCGATGTTGTTTCTATTTTTTTGCCTCTAGTTCTTGTTTCGAATTTGGGGCTTAGCATTAAATGATTATGGATTTAGTATATTGCTAAGTTATGTATCATTGTTGTGGATGAAGGATGCATTGCATACATGACATAATAAAGACATTTCATACAAAACATATCAAGTTCAATACAGTCTCATTAATTAGATCATGCATGGCCTTATTCACGTTGGGACATTCAGGTTGTTCTAGACATGGAATAACAGGTAAAGGAGAATAATAAGGATGCTGATTAGGGTTTGGTCATATCACTTTTACCAATCAGGACTCATATCTTGATGACCCACATCAAGATATTGGGTGACTTTTCCTTATTCCAAAGGAAAAGATTTGAGAAAGATTATTACAAGTAAAACTTTTATGAAAATTAAAGGTGAAAGTTTTAACTTGAGATTCATAATTGTTTTCATGTTTTATACATATTTATGAAAGAAATTCTTTGAGACTGTCCCTCCCTTTTATTTTTAGAGCTAACTGAGATATTTTTATCTCACCCCATTTATTTTTATTTAGGAGCTGGAGGAGCATGAGATATGGATTTAGCATCAGAAGATCAGTTCCAGACTTATGGAATTAAAATTTGATGTTTTATTTTATTTTATGATGTAATCAGACCATCGAAGTTTATTTTCAAGATGTAATATTTTATGAATCTATTGAACAAGCTGCAAACTATACTTATGAATGTAGTCATATTCTAGACAACTTGCAATGGATCTTACATTTTGGGTCCAATTGCCATATTCTAGACAGCTGGCAATGGGTCTTACGTTTTAGAATAGTTTTCTTTTACTATACATTCTAATTATCATTTCACCTAATATTAAGTCTGATCAACTTAGTATTTTATGTATGGTATGCAGAATTATGGCTGAAGGATCTAGAAGGAATTTTGTCCCTGAAGACAGTATGACTCCACCACCTACTGATGAACCCAGGGAAAGGGTTATGGAAGCTATTCAAATGCCAGCCACAACTACCCATAATTTGGTCCAACAAATTGTAGTGCAAAGAGATGGCACTCCAAATGCTAATAAGATGTTTATGATTTTCTTAAGTTGCAGCCTTGAACCTTCCATGGCAACCACAATCCCTTAGAGGCCCAAGCTTGGCTGGATGAGATTAAGAAGGCATTTGAAGTAGTGCCTTGTACTAAAGAACATAAAGTGGCATTTGTTGCCCATCTACTGAAGGGTGAGGCAGAGTATTGGTGGAGGAGTGCAAGGACTCATCTTCAAACTCAAGGAACCCCTATGTATTGGGAACACTTTAGGAGGCCTTTTTGGACAATTACTATCCAAAAGAGCCAGAAGACAAAATGATTTGGAGTTTGTGCATCTGCAACAAGGAGACATGTTTGTTGCAAAGTATGTTGCTAAGTTTGAAGAATTGCTTAGGTTTTCCGCACATGCCCAATATGCACCCACTCAAGAATTGAAGATAAACTAGTTTGAGTGGGGATTGAGGCCTGGAATCAGAGGGAATATAGGCCATATGGAGCTTACTAACTATTTTACTCTAGTACACGAGAGCTACATTGTTGAAGAAGATTTAAAGAAGGTACAAGAAGAGAGGCAGGCTAATTGGCAACAAAACAGAGAGTTTGGAAAATTTGGCCAGCAATTGAAGGTAAAGACTCCCCAAGGGAAGGGAAAGCAAGTACAGACCTCTAGTTCCCCAAGAGCAAAGCAGTGTCTTAAGTGTGGCAGAGATCATGGCGTAGAGTGTTTGGCTGGAAAGCCAATTTGCTACTACTGCAAACAGCTTGGTCATCGCAAGTAGAGTCCAACCCAAACAATCCCAACACTGGGAGGGTCTTTGCTCTCAGTGCAAAGAAAGGTATGAATCATAATCTAATAACTGACACTGGATCCATAAATCAAATCCTTTTAATTGTTATGTTTGACACTAGTGCATCCCATTCTTTCATCTCTTCTGATTTTGTTTTGCAACATAATCTCCCTGTACTTGAAATTCCTTTTCCCTTAGTTGTAAGCATTGCAGCTAAGAATTCAATAAAGACCTCTTTAGTATGCCACTAGTGTTCAATCACCCTGTATGATAGAGTTTTTCAATAAACCTGGTATGTTTGCCCCTTAAGGGCTTAGACATCATATTAGGAATGAACTAGATGGTAGACCATTCAATAACTCTGGTTTGCCATAGAAGGAAAGTCATAATTCCTCCAAGAGTTCCCCAACCAGAGGAAACCGAATTACCCTTAGACACCCTAAACCCCAAAATAATATATATAATAATTTATATCATATTTCTATAAAACTTGCAACTGATAAATAAAAACTCTTCCAAAGGAAAAAGAAACTTATGCGGGTTATTAAGAATATCACATTTCTCAAAATACAATCGGAACACTTTAAACTTTTTTCCTCCTATAAATATAGTGCAATCTCAATAAGCTTGATTTAAGTATAATTACAACCCTTAAAATACAACCTTTATTCTCGGTATCACCTATCAAAGCGAGGTTTCTCCCAAACTTGAACTTCAAGACTCATTAACCTATAACAACTGCGATTTTGCAAATGCAGAGCCAAGGTAGTCAAACACAAACAACGAAGGAGGTGAGTTTAGAAATCATGTTGATAGTATAATATAGGTAAGAAGAACACGCAAACAATCATAATGGAACCGTATCATTACACAAATATTCCTCAACAAAAATATCACATTATAAGTCAAAATCACTCAAGGAAAATCAATACCTTTCACTATAACATCAAATCGTCTAAGAGAAATTATTATCGCATGAAATACACATTAATAACAACAACACAATCACAAGAAAATGCAATGCTATGCATGAGCTTAGACTCTACTTCACAATATGGTACCATTCTAACTCTGAAGTACTTGGTAAGGAGGCTTGATACTATGCCACCATTCCGGTGGACGGACAATTCAATTTGGCCATGCCCTCATAGATCCCCTCAACTCAACCCGAGACACATATACGCGATAGTCGAGGTAAACGTGTGATGCATGGTAACTCCCGACATTTGGAGTACTACCTCCAAGTCACCTAGGAATTCTCCACCCGAATACCTCCAAGGTCTGACAATCTTGCCTTAAGGCTCAACAGCAGACCGCCACGATCAGGCTCATTCAGTTGTACTTCCCCAGAATCACTAGGCTTGTCAGGCCCTACCTATATGATGAAAAAATAATCTCCACTTTACAAATTCTCAATATTTATTTTCTCCCCTCGTTGGCCTATGATACTCCATTAAGACCTTCATCTCAAACACAAATTGAAATCATCATTATTTCATCAACTATGGGGTTACTTCAATATTCTCATAACAAATTTATAACATCACTATCATTAATCACACATCATCATCATCATCACATAAACTCATCTAATCAAACATATACGTTAAATAATTCAACACCTTACAAATATTTCTATTCTATATTTTAATCTCATAATTTCCATATTTGCACATTAATTAATTTATCCCTCAAAGGGCTACTGCCATACGTAGCGAGCCCCGGATGAATCATTGGGAAATACGATTTTCCCATTCATCTCACAATATATTATACTCATGAACTCAAACGCTCTCTCACCCCTTACCTTATTTTGACGCTTTCACACACAAATACGATTCCACGAGCAAATAGCCTTTGTTGATTGACTCTTTATCCTTCAATCGATCTAACTCCACAGTTTATGGGTAAACCTTAAAAATAAATTATGAGAAGGCACTATAAAACTAATTTTGAAATTCGGTCAAGGAAACTTACCATAAATCAGAAAAACAATTAGTGGATAATATAGCCACTTTTCACACGATCGGTTTGGCATTGGTTTCACTTAAATCCGACTTACGGTGAAGAAGAACGGTGCAAAATAACAAATTCCCCAAACGGAGAAATTGAGTATTTTAGAAAGAAATTGGGATGGTTAAAAATATGAGAAATTGGGTTTATTTGACTAACTAAATGGGTGAAAAAACAAACTGAAATTTGAACAAAAATTGCTAGTGATAGCGTTGTTGTGTTTCTTCTCCCTTCTACGGCGGCAGTTGCAAGTAGCTCCCTTTTTTTATTTTATTAGGGTTCACGGGTCAAGCCCATTGGTCCGTTATTTATTTTATGTTTTAATATTATTATTTTTAGGCTAAATAACACCCGTGGTCCCTTAACTTAATTTCAGTTAACGATTTAGTTGTTTATCTTTTTTTTCTTCCCAATTTGGTCCTTTATCTTTTTAAATAATTTCAGCGTTACCCTTTAAGTGGGGATCCCTTAAGAAACAGTTAAGAAATCCCTCATCCGTTTTCAGAAAAAGTTACCCTTTATGTTTTGGAAATATTTCAGAAAAATATTCAAAGTTTGTTCTAAGTTTGGTAGTAGGATTGATTCGTCAAAACTGAAGCTATGGGGTATTTATACTCTATAGACATCACTTCAGATTAGTGGCAATCGTTCCTAGAGGTTTGATGAACATATGCAATGATCCAGATGAGTGATTATCTAACTTTTTCTTAACGGAACTCCATTTAAAGGGTAACACTGAAATTATTTAAAAACATAAAGGATCAAATCGGGGAAAAAAAATAGATAAAGTACTAAATCGTTAACCGAAATTAAGTTAAGGGACCACAGGTGGTATTTAGCCTTATTTTTATTTTGCTAAAACAAAATTAATAGTTACTTAATCTCATTTTTCTCATTTTTAATACTCCTCCAAACATCATTTAATTTTCAAAATATTACTAATATTTCATAACTAATATATGATAAATTAGAGTAATTAAAATAATTAATCTTTTAAAAAATACATATTACTAACAATTGAAACTCTCATATTCAAAATAATCACTATAGTTATGCCTATTTTTTTCAAAACACTCAAATACTACCATCATTAGAGAATACTCAAAATCACAAAATAAATAATATAACATTAACACTTTATATTAATTACTAAATCATAATAAAATTATATAAAATCATCGTACCATATCAACTATATTAAAATAAATGAAATCAAACACAATATTACTACTATCCCAACATAATTATTTATAAAATAAATAATTAAAATCAGATATATTTAAAAATAATTAAATATAACTAAGTGCACATTTAATATTTGTCAATCGCACAAGAAAATATTACATTAATTACCAATTCACATATACACATAAAACCGCTTAAATCTTATTCTCTAAAATATTTACACTAAAATCCTTTTTTTTTATTTGAAAAATATATAAAATAATAAAATATAATATTTGTTATTTATATCGCTCATTTAGTCAAAATATGTATAAGATTAACACATCATGGGAAACACACATATAAAGAAAATTAATCATAAAACTAATCAACATATATTCTAAAATAATTTTAACACCAAATTAATTATCTAAAATCTTGTTTAATTAATAAAATAGTTTATTATAAAATTTAGGGTGTTACATCCCCTCTTTGACCAACAGTTCTCAACTCTTCCAATGTTTGACCAATGGGGTTCTAGGCATACTATTACTATTATCCTCTAACTCAGTGTCTGAAATGGACTTCTCCAATATTCCTGTAGTCAATGAGTTTGAGGAAGTCTTTCCAGAGGATGTGACATTCTTGCCTTCTAAAAGAGAAAATAGAGTTCTCAATATACATGGTCTCTTGAATAGGGACAATCTCCATTGCCCCTTACACGATGTCCCCATTAAAATTAACTAAGTTGAAAAACAAATTATAGGAACTGAAAACCAAGCATTTCATCAGACCAATTGTGTCCCCTTGGGGAGCCCCTATGCTCTTAGTAAAGAAGAAGGATGGCGGTAAGAGGTTATGTATAGATTATAGAAAATTGAATAAAATGACCATCAAGAATAAGTACCCTCTACCTAGAATTGAAGACCTTTGAGACCAATTAGGAGGAGCCATTTTGTTCTCCAAAATTGACTTGAGATCAGCGTACCACCAAATTAGAATAAAAGATGTACCAAAAATAGTCTTTAAAACTAGGTATGGGCACTATGAATTTTTTGTTATGCCTTTTGGTGTAACCAATGCCCCATTTGTGTTCATGGATTACATGAATAGGATTTTTAGGCCATACTTAGATAAATTTATGGTAGTATTTATAGATGATATACTAATATACTCTAAGACCCTAGAGGAACATACAAATCATCTTCAAATAGTGTTGCAAGTACTTAGGGATAGAAAACTTTATATCAAACCAAGAAAATGTGAGTTTTGGATGTCAGAAGTAAAGTTTCTAGGCTATGTGATCAGTAAGGAAGAAGTGGCAGTGAAGCACTCCAAAGTAGAGGCAGTGCTGAAATGGGAACTGTCTAGGAATATGGCAGAGGTTAGGAGTTTCTTAGGGCTTTCAGGGTACTATAGAAGGTTCATTAGGAAATTCTCCCAAATTACCCTGCCTCTGACTAGATTGATTAGGAAGGATCCTTCCCTTTGTGTGACCATACCAGATCCAGCCTTAAGGTTTTAAGTGTATTGTGATGCATCCCGAAACATTTAGGCTGTGTATTGATGCAAAACATTCAAGTAGTGGCTTATGCTTCAATGCAACTGATGCCTCATGAGGGGAACTATCCCACTCATGACCTAGAATTGGTTGCCATAGTGTTTGCCTTGAAGATCTGGAGGTATCATCTGTATAGAGCATAGTTTGATGTTTTCAGTGATCACAAGAGTCTAAAATATCTCTTTGACTAGAGGGAACTTAACATGAGGCAAAGAAGGTGGGTAGAGTTCATGAATTGAAATACCATTCAGGCAAGGCCAATGTAGTGGCTGATGCATTGAGCAGAAAGTTCCTACATATGTCTCATCTGATGATCCAAGAACTTGCATTGTTGGAAAACCGAAGGGACTCGAACCTGAAGATGATAATCCTCCAAGGGGTAATTCTTTTAAATAAACTAGAAGTAGAGTCTTGGTGTTCCTTTGGATAGTCTGATAATAAGAGGATATAGCATAATATCCTACACAAACAATTGATCTTGAAACTGCACATTTAATTAAAACATTAATGCGTTAAATTATTCTCACAAAATACATTTTGTTATTATCAAAACAAGATTAGGAATTGTTCTTCAAACCATCATGATTCTAACAATCTCCCTTTTTTGATGATGACAAAACATCTATTTTTGTGAACAAATTAATAACAAAAAATAGAGCATAACTCATAAAGCACCCCCTAAATTCAAGAATATTTGAACCTGTCCTCAGCAATGGGTTTTGTAAAAATATATGTCCATTGATGATCAGTGTCGACAAATTCTTTGAGCTCGTGTTTGATTTGAAGGTGGGTAGATTTTTATGAGCTCATGTATGATCAGTGTAAAAATATGTTTTCAACATTTTCACTTTTGATTCAAAGGTGCGTAGAATAGAATACCCATGGTATAAACATCAAATTCCTCCATGTGATTGGTATATTCAAAGAACATTTAGACAATGATAAAGACACAACGACCTTTTCTAGGGGATTGATGTGACGTTAATTCCATGCCCGAACATATCGAGGTCCATCCAGATAGTGTGTTTATTTTTATCATTTTCACCTTTAGTGGAATTAATAGCATGACCGAAATCATGTATGAGATCTTAGCAAATTATTTATGAATGGACTACTTCCAAATTTGCATTATATATGGTTTAAAGAAGAGAAAGACAAATAAGGTTTGGTAAGAAATTGTGAACTATATGACGGGTGAGAAGTAAAAGCAAACCAAACAAAATGCATTTATTAATATTCAAAATAATGAGGAACAAAGTGTGTCCACCCTACGATAAAGTAGGGTAACATCTAGAGTAGTTACATTAAAATTATAGATAACTCAATAATCTCCTAATTGTTTCATTTTTTTTATTTTTTGGCTCAAAAATGGATCCAGTCAGATTGATCCATCTTAGGAGATGGCATTCACTGAATAACGTCCAAGATTTGGTTGTGAATTTTTCTTCATGTTGAGTTATTTTCCTTTAAAATCTAACAACTCTGCTTCGACCAAGTCACGTACCTTGAATTTTGATGTTGTACAATCTTCAATAGAGTTACATGTGACTCCCGCATGATAATTACATTTAGCATATGGGACATATCCTTTTGGCTATGGTGGCTTAAGAGGTTTTATTGGACAAGGCACGACCAAATAATTTTGGATAAGATGTGGCAATAATTCAATATAAGATATGGGAATAGGGTCAAACTATACAAACTTTCTTCCACAAGTATTACTTCCTCGATACTCATTAGAATTTTGGTTTGATATTCCTATGTGTGGTTCTTGCAAGGTTGCAGCGGCATATGGGTGATGCAGAAACGGAGGACTCATCGAATTTGACATCACAAAATCGTTTTCTCCTTCTATTTTATTCACCTCTATAGGAGGAAGTTTTGGTCATAAAATGGTAAATAAAGAGTGCTTATGTACATAGTGACCATTTCCTTTTTAGATAGAGGAAGTTTTACTTGGGAAGCTAACTCTCTTCATCGTTTGGCATATTCATATAAAGCTTCATTGTATCGCTTTGTCATATTTTGCAGTTCCATCCTATCAAGAGTCAAATCGAGATTGTATTTGTATTGTTTCAATAAAGCATCTGTCAGATCTTTCCAAGAATGAATATGGTTTCGCTCAAGGTGCATGTACCAACTCAAAAAGGCATTTGTTAAATTGTCTTGGAAGAAATGAATTAACAATTTCTCATCATGAACCCAAAAAGCCATTTTTCGGTAATACATTATGATGTGGTTTTTTGACCATGGAGCTCCTTTGTATTTATCAAATTATGGAAACTTGAACTTTGGGGGAATTACTACATTAGAAACAAGGCACAAGTCTGAAGCGTCGAAACCATAATTGTTTTTCTCTACCAAAGCTCTCAAACGCTCTTCCAAGACTTGTCATTTTTCATTAGATTGATGATTCTTTAACAACATAGGAGAAACAAATTGTTGAGAGTTGTGATGTAAGTTCAACATCACCGGAGAAACATCAAAATGATTTGCATGTGGCAAAGTAGTAGGGGTGAGTGCTGAACTTGAGGAATATCACTAGTGTCATAGCCCAAATTTTGGGGAGAAGTCGCTTTCTGCTGATTTGTACCCACAATTGGTGGGTTGGTGGCTTTAGGTGGGGCATAATCTGGAGATAAACCTAAGGTGGGAATTGTGCACTTTCTTCTTGAGGATTAGTTTGTATATGTGGAGTAAAGCCTGACTGACGAATAGGAGTGCCATATGGTGTTCCATCCTCTGTTGAAGAATTTCTCCCCAATCTAATCTCGAGTGTTTCTAGGACCTCTAAGATCTTGATTATTAGACCTTTGAGTTGATTCACATCTTCTCTTATTTTTGTCTGCCCCAGTTCATCCATGATTCTAGATTGAGAACATGTCCAATAAGGTTGTCATAATAACTTTTTTGCTTTTTAAAATTTTTTTCTTGAAGGAAAATGTTGAGAGAATGTAAAAAAAATGAATGTATAAAAATGCAATTGGCTACAATTTATCTTAGTAAAATTGAAAATAATATGCAATTTTTTTAAAATCAAAAGAAAAGGAAAATTGAGTATTACGAGTAGGGAAAATTAGATAAAACCAAAAATAATGATCTTGAATCAAAACTTCGTATTCGGAAATCAATTATGAGTAGATAAAGTATTACAATCTTACATCGTCCGTTAAAACGGTTATCTTATAATTAATTGTAAACAAACTATTATTTATTTAATTATTTATCAACAAAGCGACAGAGATGGTTAATAGATAAATGACGTGTCATCACGAGTGTGGATGGAAATCCATCTGGTGGCGGCAACAACGATCAAGATTATAAGATCTATATTTTATTTTCTTTATTAATTTTTTATGCTTTCTCTAAGTTTTTTTTTTATATATTTTTACTGCATTCATGAAATAGAGATGGATTTAATTATATTGCTTAGTTGAGTTGAATGGGGTTTAGAACATAAGAATAACAAAAAAAGCAGAGGCTATATTATATGCGCAGTAGGATGAATCAGTGAATAGAAAGCATCGTCCATTATGACAAGTTCAGCATGAAAATCACAAAACATTGAATTATATTGTGTAAATAATATGAAATTTTTCTAATAGTATGTGTTAGAAAAAAAAATACCAATGTTGATGTTTTCCTTTTGGGACTCTTCTCCCTTTTTGAATCGAATAAGTGGCTATGCAAAATATTATGGAGGAATCACTACTAGAAAAATTGATTTTAGCATCGGTCAAAAGCCCACGCTAATAGGTCAAAAGCCGACACTAACATTGATTTAGCGTCCGATTAGCGTCAGTGTTGGACCTAAGCTAAAACGGTCGAAGCTAATACATAGGGTCGGCCAAATGTCATCCGACGCTATATTATCGTTGGTCAGACCCGCTCTAAGTTGACGCTACCAACAAAATACAACATCCGACGCTAGTTTATATCCGTTGCCATGTGATTTGAAAAAATTAATTGCGTCGGCTAAAGTCAACAAGTTGTAGTCAACAAAATAGTTAGCGTCGGCCTCACAGACGCTACCGTCAAATAAATAGGAAACAATTAAATAAAAGTCAATTGTATTTATAATGTAGCGGCGGTCTGGCCGACGCTACGAACAACAATGAAAAGACAACAAAACGAGTAGCGTCGGATATGTCCGACGCTAATTAAAAATTGATTTAATTTTTTTTTTTGCACCTACTCAATTATATTTTAACGTCTTATAAAATATTTGATACTTAAGAAACATTAAAAGTCATTGCATTGACAACATAACAAACGCACCATAAAGTATCATTTGTTTTGAAACTACAAAATAATAACATAGTATCCAATAACAACTTAACAAAGTTACCTATTACATAATTGTCAACCAATGACTACAAAAAGTAAGCATAACTATGAGATCAAGGTTCGTCCAGTGACAGTCGTCCAAATGACTCGCAGTAGATGATCCACCAGCTGATTGACAATGCAAAGCGTCAATTTTATCTACAAAAAACTACTTTAATGCATCAAAATCATTCTCTAACTTCTTTGAATGCTCTCTAACTTCTTTTAATGCATTATAGCATATCCTAACTAGTAGCCCCCTCATAGATGGACTTGTTGGTGGATATCAACTTGTCATAAAACCGTTTTGCATCTTCGTTAGGCAACTCATCCTTAGCAAATGTCTCATTTCCCATGTTAGCGTTCACATCAAGGACATCTCGATAAGGCCTAAGAGCATCAAACACCATTTCTTCCATTGCAATAAATTGGTCGTCATGATGCGCATTCCTACTACTAGTCAAACCACCCCTTGTTTCAACCATTGGCTTCACTTCTCTATGTTCAGTCCAAATCCAACAATATGGTTGAAATTCATCCTGGTACAAGTGAAGTCTAATAGTAGTTGTTGTAGATATCTTGATACACTTGCATTTTATACACAGACACCTTATCCCTCCTTCATATATACAAATCGGTTGTTTCAAAACCCTCTTCACAAAATCATTAACACCACTAACATACTCTTTTTTCAATCCACGCCTATTTGCATGTACCCTATTGTACATCCATGTACGATCCATTTACTATAAAACAAAAACTTAACTTGTCAACCACTAACTAAGTTTGAAAAACTATAGAGATAAATAAACTCATGAATTCAAAATAAATTCAAAATTAACAAGCTATACATTGATTTGAAAAGAAACAAGTAAACTAACAACATTTTCAAAAAAGTGAACCTACCAATTTTATCCAATATATCTTAGTCATATAGAATAAATTCCAAACTCGTTCAACTTTATATTCATTACTTTCTATATAGTAACAATGAGAACAAAAGTTCCAATTTATATCATGGCATCGGCAACTTAAAAACTACTATATAGACACTTTCCAGGAAATCATTGAAACAATTAGCTATTTAAAAAAATAGTCACAACACTAGAATAGAACAAAGGTACAGCAACCCAAATCAAACACAAATCAGCATTCACTTTCGGGAAGCTATTATTACCAATAATTTATTGATTATGGGTACCATATCAAGATACTAGTGTTCACTATAGAATGATGAAGGATACCACAAAGTCATGAAAATGACATTGTTATTGGATAAAAAATTATAACATAAACACTTATCACATAAATATGTATGTGTAAACTATTTTTATAACACAAAGTAAAATAAGAGTTATACTATGTACTAGTTTCAAAAATTATCATGGATAGTTTATCAAAATTAATTAAAAACAGCTTATGAACATATTTTTATAAATTTTCCTAAACAATATCACTAATATTTAAGTTCAATTAAGCCAACCAAACAAGCATTATATGAGTTTATGATACACAAGTTAGATATTTTTATTCCTTAAAAAACAGAATTTACTATGTGAATTTGTACGGGCCTAAGCTACCCAACCCAGCAGCCCTTATTCATCCCAAAATAAAATCATACCAAAATGTTTTAAGGGAAGCTGATGATGAATCTTTGGGGCCAAATGCAACTTGCAAACTGGCTGCAAATTTTAAACACCAAAAATCAACAACAAACAAGATGAATAAAATAGTGTTTTAAACATAAATCTAAGGAGAAATCACATTGTTGAAAGTAAAAGAAAGAAAAAGCATTATTAGCATATCTATGTTAAATCCATGTTGTTTATATAGCAACTATGGTGACATTGAGACTATTCGAACAGCACAACCATATTTAGTGTGAGAGACTAAAGTATCGATCAGTAAGTTGTGGCCAATCACGTATCAATTATTAGTTATTACATTTACAAACTAAACAAGTTTATCCATTCTGAAAATATCAAGTCATAGTAGCAATTAGAAAGATAGTAAAATGAGAATTTGTTGCATAAATTGAACATTTAAGATATACACCAATACATAAAACATGCAACACTGCACACCACCAGCAAACTTTTACAAGGATGGGTAGCAAATGGTGAAAAGAAGGGCCTGCAAAATCAAGAGTAAGGGGGGCATATATTACCATCTAAAAAGTAACAAGCAAATAGCTACTTAAATACTAACAGAAGCATACTCTTCCGGCTTTACTACAAACACAACAAGACCATTGATTTATAACCTGATTTTGAAATGAATGTTGAGTTGGAAAGGCTCTCAATTCTTGATAATTGGTACAGTAAGGACATAATTCGAACAGCACAGCCATATTTAGTGTGAGAGACTAAAGTATTAATCAGTAAGTTGTGGCCAATCATGTATCAATTATTAGTTATTACATTTACAAACTAAACAAGTTCATCCATTCCGAAAATATCAAATCATAATAGCAATTAGATTGATAGTAACTTGGAAAACGCACTTACTTTTTGTCGAGTTCAACCCTGTTGTAAGCTTTTCAGGTGAATCCTCAGCAACTGTGGTACCAAAATAAAATAAAATAAAAAACTGACAATGTGTAAAAGAAAAGAACATCAATAATTCACACTACAGCACAAGGAACTCAAATCTCAATTTCTCAAAGTCAATATCATGAAATACAATCCCAAACACTCGATTCTTGAACTGAATAACAATCAAGTTCAACTTGAGAACTCAAGTGGAAGTAAAATTAAGATTAAATTAATTAACCAAGCTTCACAATTTCGCCATGCCAACACAAAGCACTACTAATTCAACATAGCATACTTGTTTTCCCATGCTCTAATCATTCCTTACTGAAATTGTATTTACAAAAGGTCTTTAATCAAATATTTGATAGAAATGAAATTTTAACTAAAGAAGAGTTCTAATTCTTCGGTTTGTGAAAGTCATTAGGGCATTAAAAAATCGCTATAAACCGCAAATACACATCACACAATTGAAATTGTCAATCAAAAAGAAACAGTAATAAAATTGACAATCTGAATTGATTTCGTAAAATTCAAACACATTTTCCACACCTAGTTTCTTATCCACCCATCTCACATTCTCTCCAAACAAATACACAAAGGAAATGCAAGAAAACCTAAATTGATGAAAAAAAGAAGAATTAAACTAAACATTTAAATCATAGTAGCAATTAGACATATAGTAGCATGGAAAACGCACTTACTTTTTGTCGAGTCCAACCCTATTGTAAGCTTCTCAGGTGAATCCTCAGCAACTGTGGTACCAAAATAAAATAAAATAAAATAAAAACTAACAATCAGTAAAAGAAAATCAAATGTTAGTATCAAAACCAAACCCTAAACCAAAAGTGAACACAGACGACAAAGATGGTTAAGGTTACACTTACATTGAGAATGGACGACAGTGAAAATGAGCTTGAGAGACGAAACTGAGAGTGAGTTTGAGAGACGAGAGTGAAACAACGATAGTGAGTCTAAGACATGAGCGAACGAGAGTGAGACTGAGAGACGAGAGTGAGGGTGAGGCCACGAGAGTGAGTGTGACGCGAGGGAAACTATGACGCGGCGGCGAGAGGGTGAGAGTGACGGACAGGGTCGAGGGCGAGGGTTAGGGAAAAATTAATGAAGTGAGGGATAGGGAAAAGGGGGTGGGTGAGGGATAATAGCAAAAAATAATTTTAATTTTTCAAATAAGATTAAAAAATTTAATTTTACAAATCAGACAATGTAGCGTCGGCCAATCCGATGCTAAAATGGTGACTAAAATAAAAATAAATAAACTAGCGTGCGCTTGATCGATGCTAACTAGCGTCGGAGTCGGGAGCCGACGCTAAATATGGCAGCTAAAATGAGTTTTTCTAGTATTGAATGATGCATTAGAGAATTAACAGAGTTCACTAAATGACATTAGAGAATCTTTCAAGTTTTTTTCTTTTCTTCCTTTTTTTTTTTTTAGAGTTACACAAGACTCTTATTTATAGTTGAATATTAGGATAAACTATTTTAGATAGAAAATATCCACATTAATACTAATTATGTTAAATCAAAAGTAAATATTTTATTTTTGAAATTTTGCCTCTCTTTCTCTTTAAGAGTCTCATAACACTCTTTTTTATATTAACAAATTAGGTTAAGTAACTTTAAAAAATAAAAGTCCATCATTAACACTAATTAAGGTGAATGCTCAAGTTTGATTATTGGGGGCAGAAGACAAGTAGGCAACATTGCTCGTGCCTATCATCAACTGTTTGGCTCGATGTATCAGGAGTGAGGTCGATGACGTAGAAGAGAGTCTGCTCTAAGGGATCAACAGGTTACGACTCAATCCATTGGGTCTTGTGTTTACCCATTTCACTCTGTTACTCTATAAGGTTTGATCCTATATATCTATATTTTGGTTTGTTTTGTTGTTTTGATTTATGGGTCTCATTAAACCACATGACAGCAGGCCACAAAACACCAATGGGACAACTAGGTGTCTCAAAATTGTTGCATGTAACAAGAAATAGTTGAATGTACTAGAAAACACAAGAAGTAGGGTTTGAATTGTGTTTATAAGAACTAAATTGGTTCAAATACAATCTTTAATCCTAATGTTTGGATGACAGCATAGCAAAAGAATAATTATCCATTTATCGGTTGTTTTAAATGTGCAGATTAGTTTAAGACATAGCAAGAATCTATCTTATTGACTATCTAATAGAAGTAACACAAGCAATCGTGATAGCCATTTATGTGTGAAGCATACTCAAGTGTTTTGAAGATAAACAAACAAGTTAATTGATCTCTAATTGTGTTGATATTTAACTTGTCTTGTTGAGTGTTT
Organism: Cicer yamashitae; assembly: GCA_037974755.1. NCBI lineage: Eukaryota > Viridiplantae > Streptophyta > Magnoliopsida > Fabales > Fabaceae > Cicer > Cicer yamashitae. The sequence continues at coordinate 34,343,310 of JBBPBQ010000003.1, forward strand.
TATTCAAAGATAGGTGATCAAATACATTCATACAACAATGAACAATCACACCATGATATAAATCAAAGAAACATTGTGCCTTAACTAAACTGGAAACTAATTACAAGATCATTCTAGGAAATCAAGATCATTATGGTCTATTAAAGTATCATTCTAGTTTATAAAAGTATCATTCTGATTTATCAAGATCATTTTGGTTTATCAAGATCATTCTGGTTAGTACGTTTTGAGAACAGAAGTAGAATGAACCATTCTCCATATTTTGGATCTTAAGATAAACGAATATCAAGACTACTCAATACAATAATCAAACTCAAATGTCTAGCTAAATTCCCAAAGAAGCAAAAACAACATCCAGATCAATGACAAAATCAATCTCTAAATTGATGAGCTATGAACAAGTACAACTAGGACATCAAGGACGAAAGGACGTTACTGCTGCACCTTTTGCAAAAAGCTCAACATGCTTTTGAGACAAAGAACTGACACCAAATAACTGCTAAATCCTTCAGCCACGTTTTCCATTCAACACAAAATCAAGAACGTTCTGATAACAAAGATGAACATTCTGGATTAAATAACGCACATGTCTATTAAATATCACTTTGAATAGATGTTTTTCTTCAAGTTTAGTAACGACTATAATGAGTCCTTTCTAACCTTCTCCATGCCTATAAAAGAAACATCAAGGTGAAGACGATAGCAAGAGTTTTTAGTGCAATCATTTCATCACTAAAACAATCATACCCGAGCAAACAAAACTCTTCAATCAAGCCAAAACTTCAGCTCTTTTACTATATTCAATGATCTCTTTAATGAGTTATTGTTGATAATCAATCTCAAACAAGTGTTGAGTAGATTCTGATCCTACAACCTTCGATCACAATTTCATTTGAAACTCAAGTCTATCTCTTAAGATAGGTTGAGTATATTGTAAAAAATCCTTTTAATGATTAAAAGCTAACTTATAAAAATATTTTCTAGACTGAAAGATAACTGTAAAAATCATTTCAAGGTTGAAAGGTCAATGATGTAACTGATCAAAAGAGTCATTAAAAATCTCTATAAGTCAATCAAGTACAGTCATAATTAAATTGAATGAATTGTGATACTTGAATTGATATAAGATTTAAATTGTAATATGTACTCAACAAGAGATTAGAATCCTAGGAAAAAATTTGTGTCAAGTTAAACACAAACTGATGAGCTTATTGTAAATCGGCCTAGTAGTGGCTACCTTCTTTGAGATAAAGGAAAGTCTAGAAAGACATGTAAACATGCGGATCTTCATTAAAATAGAGGTCTTGCAAGGATTATTTTGAAGAATAGAAGGTCTCTAGTGGGTAACCTAAAGAGGCGTTTAGTATAATACTAAGCCTCAATAGAGATTATACAAATCTTGGAGAGGGCTAGATTAAGTCCCTTACTATAGTAAGAAAACATCTCACTTTAAGGGGAGGATTAGATGTAGCAACAATTATTGTGAACATTTTGTGCAACAATAGTATAAAAATATCTATGTATTTTTCTTATCCCCCATCTCTTTACTCTTTGTGTTTGAATTCTGTATGCCTTATCTCTTTATTGGTTAATTGAAGATAAGCTAATGAAAAATTATTTTATTTTAACAAACAAATAATATTTTTAAAAAGGTCAATACAATTCAACCGCGTCTCTTTCTTGTGTTTCCAATACCTTCAGTGTTGAAATGCTTTCTCATGGGTAGTCATAAAAATGTTGAAATGTTTTTAATTGTTACATGAGTTGCATCAATCATCTTGATGTATTCTAAAGCTTATTCTCATCATAAGACAAGTCTAAGTTTTAGTCTTCTAATTATTATCTTTTGATTGATTTATCATTAACAATTTTCATTGAAGTATTTTAAAAGATGCAATCAGGAGTTTTAAGAGACAATCCAACAATATAGATAATTGAAGCTTGAACGAGCTTCTAGCTATATTGTAGGCTAATCACCTGTTTAAATCCTATCTTGAACTACTCAACTTAGTATATGAACATCCATATATTACTTAGAATATTAATTGTGGATTGTACACATAACTTTATTCTTTTTCATACTTGTTTTTTTTTCTTTTAAGTGTCTCAAGTTTTTCAATAATGTGATTTCTAAACCATTATTCAAAATATCATAGAAGAGTGATTAAACAGCAAAACACACTAAAATTATATTTTAAAATCCTTTGTGAAAAATAATATTTTAAACAAGTATTAATTACTCTATTTTTTCTCAACAATATGAAAACTGCTTGTTGAGGATCCAATTGTTAACAAAGGAGGTCCCCACTACTTGACCGATTTATGACATTAGAAGTTTATATTTAAATTGACACAAAGTTAGTCCTAGGATTCTATGTCTTGTTCAGAGCATATAACAATTTAATTCATATATCCATTCAAGTATCATAGTTCATTTTGAATTATTTGTGACTATTTTTGATTGATTTACCTAGATTTCTATTGACTTTCCATAAAAAGGATATACAATCTAAATCACATGTTCATGACTTTTTATATATTATTTCGTATATGAACATGTTTTTTTCTTTTTCTCTGTTTTGATCATTCGGACAAATCATATGATATTCAATTAATGAACATAGTCTTAGATCTTCTTTATTGTCATAATCGTCATTGTGGACGTATTTATCTGTTCATTGTCAATATGGACTTGTTTTATTAACATGGAAATCAGCGTCAACTTCTTCATTTTAAAAATATACCTGTTGAGAAAGAGTCATTCGAAATGTGCAAAACATATTGCTTTGGTACTTGTAACCGTTTGACTTTATGTAAGACTCAGTTTCAATATTTGTTGTAGTAACATTTTGCTTCTGTTTGAATTTTCTAAAAATAATGAATTGTGTACTATCAAATATTTTAATTCAAAAAAAGATAATTAGAATTAAAATATTTTATTACACTTATAATAAAATTAGTCTATGGTAAAATTCTCGTAGAAGAGTTTAAAAATGAATTTTATAGTTCTCCATAAAAATTACCCTTTTCTAACAAATTCAACGAAAATTAAATTGAGTTCTCGTAATTATTTATGATAAATTAGAGTGATCAAATAATTTTCTCAATGAGAGAATAATTATTTGAATCAGATAACAACTAGTCTTTTTTTACAATAAATATTATTATCAGTAGAATTTTACTCGGTTAACTTTCCAACAATGAATAGAACTGTCACTAAGAGAATTCTACATAGAAATTCGATGTTTTCATAGAAATGACATAAAGTGGTAAGGATAACAATAGTAAGGTGATTTGATTGATGGTAAGAGGTGAAGAGTGTAATGACAAAAAGCATAAGGTGATTTGAGTGGTGGTAAGAGATGAGAGTGGTAAGGAATGTAATAATGGAAAATTGTAAGATGGTTAGATTGATGAGAAATGTATAATGATGACAAATCTTAGTATTTAGTTAGGGTAATGTCATGAGAATTAATTTAGTCATTTTACAATAAAAATTTATTATCGACAAATTTTGTTTTGCACAAAGGGTCTTACTATCAGTTGGTTAATTTTACGATGAATGAATATTTTACTAAAGTAGATTAAGAAGTAAGTGATGTGATCTGTAAAAGAATGATTATATCGTTTAATGAATGCACTTAGAAAATGTATACAAATTATTTGATGTGACTAAATGGTTGCAATTGAACTAAGTTAGTTGGTTTATGATTGGATTAGGAATTAAGAGAAGGAAACTCTCCCCCTAATTCCTTCAAGTGGCCGTAGTCACACTCATCCCTCTCATAAGTTCATCTATTTCTTTTCTTATAATAAACTAATAAACATTCCTCTATTTTTCTCTCTTTTGTCCATGTTGGTAGTAAGAACAAAAGAAAACAAATAATCTCATTTCATCTATAGATCAAATCATTATCTTCAAAGGTTTGTGAGTGAAAGATTCCTATTTTACTATCCTTTTTTTATTGAACTAAATTTATATGCAAGACAAATTTTCCACCCTCCTTTACCCCTAATGGCGGAGGCCAAGCCTTGTGAAGGACGAAATAGATTTTCAAATATTTGGTTTCATATATAATGTTGATTATCAAGCTTGTTAGATGGCTTTGTCATAAGGTTGTTTTCATGAAAAATGTATTAAAGCTTTCATCTTTTAAGATTACTAGAATGGTTTTTATTTCTGTGTCTTAAGTTAACACTTTGTTTCAATATCTTGCTAGCTAAGTTATTGTTCATACTTTTATGTTGATTTTGAAAGAAAAATTGAAACCCCTCTCTGTGTTAATATGGCCCAGTTATCATCATAAAAAGGAAAAGAAATTGCTTGCTTCAGTTTAAAAACTTGTTTCGAAAAATCATGTTTATGATTATATAAAAACTAGTGTTTTTGATCAAATTTTAGTATCATAAAGTGTTGAAATTTATGAAAAAATAGTTTGTTTAGTAAGTTGTTTTCGAAGATTAATTGTTAAGATAGTGGATGGAAAAACTTTGTTTTGATAATTGTTTATAAAATAAAGAGGAAGAAAAATGCTCTCATGAGACCTAGAAAAATTTTCTTGGATAGTAAATAGTTTGATCTCTAAAATGGTCCCTATGCTTCTTAATTAAAAGTCTAAAGAGTTGTCATATTATAGAGAAGAAAAAGATCGAGTATTTCCTCTTTTGTTTATTGGTCAAATTTTGGTAGAAAATACTTATTGAAAAATTGTAGTTCCTGATGTTATTTTAAAAAGTGTGAACTTTCTAAAGTTAAGTTTTGAAAGATGTCGCCTCTTCATAAAACATTTAATATTTTAAAGCAATATAAGAAGAGTATATTAAAAATGGTTTGAGAAAAATAAAGCCATAATATATGAATACCCTCGTAGGCTGAATGGTTAGTCTGGAATCAGGTTTCGGATCTTCCTACTAATCAGTTCATTATTGGTTGAAGGTGTGTGAAAGACTAAATTGTTTAGCAATGTTGAGTGTGAGGAAGCTTTATACGAAAGGACACTTTTCACCATTTAGTACAACATGTGTAAGTTATACTTGATCATGTGATTTTGTTACATGATGTGTTTACGTGAATATATGTTTACTTGATTATCATATATGTGGATCAAAGTGTTGTATGCATATGCATTGAAAAATTTTATACACGTTGGATTATATGAAAATAAAATGCATTTTTATACATTGGGGATTGTATGCTCATACATATCATAGTACATGGTGACAATCTGTGACCGTGATTGGCTACATGGTGTCAATCTGGAGGACTTCAATTGTGATTGTTCATTTGAGGATCCATGGCCATTGAGGAGCACAATTCTTTACGAAGGGTTAATATTCTGAAATCATGTGCATTGACATTTAGACATTGTATTAGGACTTATGGTCATTGCTAAAGTAGATATGTGTATGCATGTTTGTATCCTATTGTTGTTTTTATTACATGTACAACTTGTTCTCACTGTATAGACTACTATCTTCAAATATATATATATATATATATATATATATATTATTTTCGATGGATGACTCTTGCTATTGATATATTTTGGCTATATGATATTCCTTAGATGATGTCGTACGTCTATGTCCTAAAGTTGGTCGCAACGACGAAAACCTCCCTAACCTTTCCTGATTGAGCTACACCTGCCACTGATTTCTTAACACACTTTAGGGAAGTCTATTTACAACAGTCTACTAGTAGATACGACAATAATGGATGAATATCCCCTTCTAGTCGGCTCTACTCGTAGGATAATGGACTATCTCGTACCAGTGGCCTAGATCATGGACTACTTTAGGGTAGGATTGATCGATGAGTTCGGAGACTTGGTAGAACCTTTAGCATTAGTAGAAGTGACTCCAATAGTTGAAGAGGTCGTTCCTGCTCCTATTTTGGGGATGTGTGTATAAATCTTTTGGACGTTTATATCATATATTATTGACTTTGTTTGGTTGTTGCTAGATGATTTTGTTTTGCTCATGGTTGCTAGATGACTTTCTTGGATTATTCTATTTGCTAGGAGTTTGATAAGGATACCCCAACACAATGAGTACCCTATGGGGATGGACTCATAGTTAGTTTATTTCATTTGAGGCTATTGACTTGCTTTTGGGAACAAGTCCTTTTGCCTCAGTCTATATATTATGACTTAGCTTTTGTATTTCCATTTTTGTATGCTACCTTGAGTTATAGATTGTTGTCAAGCTTTCTTTGCACGAGTTGCTCTTAAATATATATACGAAAAGGTTTTAAAAAAATCTACATGTATTTTAAGGAAAGAGAGTTAAGAGTAAAACCTTGGAAACATTCTTTTTTTAAACATACTGTGGTTGTTAAAAATTAGGGTGTTACACTTTACACCTTTTAAGTGTGTACATTTCCAGGCTACTTTGTACTTTCCATGGGATTAGGCATCTTCCTTAGGTTTATGTGTTGTAATGTCACATCTTCTTGATTTAAAAAAAGTGACAATATTTCATCCGATAAATCTTTTTGTTCCATTCATATATTGTTGATTCTTCTTGGATAATCTTCAAGTTGTACTAGAGGAATGTTGTTCTAGAGAAAACATTGCTTAGTTGACAGTGTTGGAACCAGGTTGGTTTTCCAACTATAGTTTTGATGCTAACAAAAGTATTTTATGAGAACAATAAATTTGGATTAATGGCTTCATTAAGTATGCAAAAATTGGAAGAAGAAAATCAAAGGAAGGTACTAGAGGAAGCGACTAGAGTAAAGTCACCAGAGGAAAGTCACCAGAGGAAGTGACCAGATGAAGTGACCAGAGGAAGTGGCCATAGGATGAGATTAGTGGAACACAAAGTATACGCGTCTACCACTGAAGTTTGGGTCTGATTGTTTGGGTCTGAAGACTAGGAAATATAACTAAGTCCGAAGAATGGCTCTAACACTGAGTCTGAAGATTGCCTCTGAAGCCCTTGCATGTCTCTCATGTGCACAAACTCATTATGTCTTTGACCAAGTTTACAAGAAGATTTGATCAAGATTTATCACAAGAAGATATGAATTATTTACAAAAAGATTCGATCAAGATTTATCTACAAGAATATATGAATTATTTACAAGAATATTTGATCAAGATTTATCACAAGAAGATATGAATTATTTACAAGAAGATTTGATCAAGATTTATCTAGAAGAATATATGAATTATTTACAAGATATGATCAAGAATTGTTTACAAGAAGATACATTTATTTTTTTGCAAAGATATGATTCAGATTTTTCAAGGACAAAGGAGAAACACTAACCTATTCTATAAATAGATACTCAAGACTGAAAAAGAAAACAAGAGAACTCACAAGCATAAATTTCCTAAGTCGTTAGAGTTCATAAGGTTAAGGTCTAGAAAAACACTTGCTCAAACGAAATATTTTCTAATTGTTTTCTAGTGTGAGAGTCATTGTTACAATCAGTTTGTTAGAAGCAAACCAATTTGTTCCAAACTCTTGTAACCGAGCTCGATAGTTGCTTTTGCGTTCCTCAAGAAATCTGTAGGTTTTCAGGTTGTGTTCAGAAGACGTAGCTTGTAGAGTCAAGGTATTTGTGTTCCTCAAAAAGTATGTAGGTGTCAGATTATTTTGACAAGAATGGCTTATAGGACCATGTGTTGTATAATTCAAATTTTAATTTAGTATATTAAATCCTTCTAAGTAAGGGGACTGGACGTAGCTACCAAATTGGTGGTGCACCAGAAAAAATTCTTATGTCACTTTAATTCTGCAAATATTGTTTTACTTCTGCCTCTGATCACTTAACCCGATTGCTATTACTTTTATTTTAAGTAAGCCACCAAACTGAACCATCTTTAAATAAATTATCAAAGAGAATCCAACTTAGTCAAGCACAATTCAACCCTCATTCTCGGTTTTGGGCTTTAAAAACAAGTGGCCCGCTATTTAAATTTATTACAAAGGTTCAGATTACGAAATCTGCAATATAGGCCCAGTAGAGTTCGGCATTGAGATTTTATTCCAACACAAAAGTTGTAGCTCTGATCTTTAGCTTTCCAACGACTGCTCGCATGCTTCAATCTGATATCCAGAGCTCAAGTTATGGCCTATAGAGCGAGCAGGGGTCAAAATGAAAATAATAAAATTATAATTCAATTTTCAACCCAAAGTTTAGAAACAAGCTAACAAATTATTCTAAGCTATAAAGTGATTTTAAAAAATCAAAGTAAAAAGCTAGAAACATGCGCCCAAGTGCTATGATCAAGGAATCTCGAGTTGTCATAAGCTTAATAATCCTTTGAGTTGGAGGAATATTGAGTTAGAGGAATGCTTGATCTTCATTGTTGACTTTTCTTTAGATGTTTCACTGATGTTGATTTCTTGTTTTGGACACTCGATCAACTCTGATTCTTCTCTTCATATGTTTGTATGTTTGGTGATAAGAGCCTTTGACTAGATCCATTTGTTCTATTATGAAACATGTGACTCGTCTTCTTATTTAGAGGATGGCTTCACATAGTGATGCGAATGCATGTATTAGACCAGAGCTTCATTGATAAACATAACTTTCTTCTAAGTTATGGCTTACTCTTTAATTAGAGAACGTATTCATTTGTTCATTATTTGATAATATCATTTATTTGCTTTGCACATAATAGATTAGCACTAAATCCCAAATTATTATGCTACTTATGTCAAATAGTCAATAACATATATTCTTGTTATGTCTTAAGCTAATATGCACTCCTAAAGTAACTAGTTAGTGGATAATTATTCTCTTGCTTTGTTACCATCAATAATAAGTATTGTATTTGAATTAATCTAGCTCTTATAAGAGAAGGGTAACTTTTTTCCCTTGTTTAATTACTGAAATTTGCAAGAAATTTTAAATACCTGATCACCCTAATGATGTTAGTTTCAAGAACAATGAGAGCATTGACAGTGTTTATATGGAAAGGTTGGCCAAGCCACCACATAAGCCAAAGGTTAATAAACCTCAACAACCACCTTCTCCACCTACTATTACTCCAACTAACACACCACTCCTAAAAACAATAAGTTTGTTTTGTTGTCTTTGCTTAAGAATCACATTCATTCTCAACAAGCTTATTGGTCTTTTTTCAAGGCATGTCACTTATGTCACAAAAGGATCTATGACTCGAATTTCAAGGGCAAGATGATACAAAAAATAAATAAATAAATAAAAACTCATAAGTTTCCCAAGTATTCTTGATAGGTTTAATATGTAGAACAAGAAACACACAAAAAAAAAAGGGAGAGGGTTGAATTGTGTTTCTTTTTAAAATCTTTTTAACGTGACTGAACTAAAGTAAAGAAAAACAAAGCATATAAACAAAAGCATAACAGAATAACACAACCGATTTATAATGGTTCACCACCAACACGGTAGTTGTGTCCAGTCCCTTCAACCTAAAGGATTTAATCCACTAATTCACCACTGAATCACACTTCCACTGATTACCTACTAGTCAAAATGATTGTGTTCAATTATTCTCAACCTTCTAGCTTAGTACATTCAAGTTGTTGAGGAAGGCAGCCACTATTGGGATAGGTTACAAAAGAATAGGTTTAGGTTTTCTGAAAAAGCTCTCTTAAGAGAGTGTTTACGAAGTTGTACTCTCAAAAACTTTTCTCAGCACTTAGATAAAACAAATGATTAAGAGAAAGAGTGCAGAGGCGGTTGTATTATGTTTATCGCAATGCGTTTCTAATTATTGTTTCAAGTAAGGAATACATTTCCGTTAATAGAGATCTTTTAGGATTTCTAGTTGTTGTCTTGATTGCATGAAATCAACATATATCATGAAATTTCGTATCAAATCTTTTGAGATTGATTTGCCATAGAAAACTTTCCAAAACAAATCCTTGTAATTGATTCAGCGTATCATGGTACAAAGACAGAGGAAGCAAATGATACAATGACCAAAACATGTCTCATAGACCTTCACACAAGTAAGAGATTATAGGTGTTTTTTAGAGGATGTGCAAAAGATTTGTCTTCTTTGAGCATTGACTTTCATCATAGCGTGTACTTAATCAGAGCATACATTATAAATCAAAGTCATACAATCAAATACTTGATGCGATTATCAGAGGCAAACAGTCACTTCCTTGTCAATATTATCATATGCATACAATCGGATGCTGGTTGCATTCTTCAGAGATAGACGAACAGATGCTTATTGTAGTCATCAGAGGTAGATGAAACATATCATATCTTATATTATTGGAGTCACCAGAGGTACATTTCAAAGCATGTTAACCAGATTTAAAATACTAAATCAGAAGCGGAGTCTTGGAGTTCCTTTATCTAAGTCCAACCATTAAAGGATACAACATAAAAGCCTACAAAATTCACTTGATTTGGGAACTGCACACTTAATCAAAACGTTAGTGCTTTAAATTGTTCTCATATATTGATTTTGTTACCATCAAGAGAAGTAAGGGTCGTAGTTTTTCAAACCAACTTGGTTCTAAAATAATCCTGGAGATGACATTCCACAAAGTGCACCATCTACTTCCCAACACACCCACCACCAAAAGGACAAAAGATTAAGACTATTGCTAGCATGCCTTTAAGGAATGTGCACAAAGTAAATGAAGCTTCTTCTAACTATGAGGAACCCAACAAGGAAGCTGGCTCTAGGCATGTAAGTCTTGTGCGTGATAATTAGAGCCCACCACTTCATCTTGATATGGCTGTAGTGGGGACACTGCTACAGATTCAATTGAGGTATGTTTAGTATGTCGTTTCTTTTTTTGTTAAGTGAAGTGAATGTATTGAATTAGTAAGTTAGGGTTAAGTGAAGTGAATGTTTTAAATTCGTAAGTTAGAGTTAAGTGAAGTGAATGTATTGAATTAGGATGTTGAATGGACAAGGTTGAATTTTTCTGGCTACTATGGAAAGCCCTAAGAGTTAGCTTGGTATGAATGAGTAGATTACGATACATACACACATTATGTGGTGAAAACTCCTTGTATAAGAGTTATATTAGTATGAATGAGTAGATTTGGATAATGATTTTGTGTGAATTATGTTTAGTATGAGACTTATTGGCTCTTGAAAAATTAAAAAAAAAACAGAGCTTAAGTCTGGTTGCGTGTTATATTGTTGAAGTGTCTTTATCTGAGGACAGAAAATAGGTTTAGGGAGTGTGAAATGAGAGTTATCATTTTTATATTCTTGATTTACTTAGTTAATTAGCACAAAACAATTCATTTAAGTGAGTTCTACCAAAATCAATTTCTCTTAAGCTAAATCAAATTCACTTCAGCCTAATTTCCTTACTTACACAAATAACATCTTTCGACAACAAGCAATCAAGTTACAAAAATTGTTGGAACCAAGTTGGTTTTACATTTAGAGTTTTGATGTTAACAAATGTATTTTATGAGAACAATATATTTGACTTCAAAGAGTATGAAAGAAGATTCATGTTTTTGAAGAAAATCTAAAATAAGATTTGATTCCAAATTATAATTGATAAAAATCTAAAATAAGATTTGATTCAAAATTATAATTGAGGAAAATCTAAAATAAAGGTTTGTTTCAAATTTATAATTGAAGAAAATCTAAAATAAGATTTGATTCAAATTTATAATTGATGAAAATCTAAAATAAGATTTGATTCATATTTATAATTGAAGAAAATCTTTGACCAAGTTGAAAAGAAGATATGGTCAAGATTTGAAGAATATTTGAAGAAGATTTGATCAACATTTGAAGAAGATTTAATTAAGATTTGAAGAAGATTTGAAGAAGATTTGAAGAAGATTTAATTAAGATTTGAAGAAGATTTGAAGAATATTTGATCAACATTTAATGAAGATTTGAAGAAGATTTGATCAACATTTAATGAAAATTTAAAGAATATTTTATTTAAAGAATTTACAAAGTCAATCTACACAAAATAGGAACAGAATCAATCTGAAGAATCTACAAACTCAATCTACACAAAATAGGAACATAATCAATTTGAAGAATTTACAAACTCAATCTGAACAAGATACAATTCAAAATTAAACAAGGACTAAATTGAAGCCCAAATTTTCACTATAAATAGAAACTCAAGGCTGAAGAAGAAAAGCATCAAAAAAGTAGAAAAGAGTAGAGAACTCAAGCTCAAGATTCCAAATTCATCTTAGAGTTCAAAGAGAGAAACACTTGTTCGAATGAGAAATATTTTGAGTGTTCTTTTCTTAGAGTGTGAGAGTTATTATTATTATCAACTTTGTTAGAAGCAACTACTCAAGTTCCAATCTTTTATATCCAACCCGACAGTGGTTTAGTTCCTTCTTCAATCTGGGGTTGTCAAGTTGTTAGGAGAAGACTTGGCTTGTAGGGTCAAGGTGGTTAGTTCCTCAAAAGTTTGGGGTTGTCAGGTTGTTTGGGAAGACTGGCTTGGAGGGTCAAGTGCTTTGTAATTCAAGGTATTTGAATTAGTGGATTAAAGCCTTCTGGATGACGGGACTGGATGTAGCCAAGTTAATGGTGAACCAGGATAAAGCTATGTGTCAAACTATTTATGCTTTCATTGTTTGCTGATTCTGAATCTGATTGCTTCTTATCTAAGTAATTAATAAAAACCAACCAACCTTCATCAAATTAGCAAAAAGTTATCAACTTTGGCAAACACAATTCAACCCCCTTCTTGTGTTTGCAACTTCAAAAATAAGGTTGCTAAAATACTACCTCCCTAAAAGAAATTTCGTCATTGAAAGTTAATGTAGCTAGGATATAAATATTGCTAGTGCAGTTTCAACACTATACTTAGATCAGATCATGCTTTCACTGCACTACACTGATCAATAACTATCCCTCACTTATTCTAGAAAATTATATTGCAATGATTAGTCCAAGAAAATGCCTTGATACCAAAGCTTACTTTAAAACAACTTTAAGGAAAATGCAAGTCCAACTTGAAACTCTATGCTTCTCCATTCACCTTTATTGATTTTCTTATGTTAATCGTAATAGAACTTAAGTTTTACTTGACCTAAGGGTAATGTGCTCATTAGGTAGTGTTGTCTTAGAATGTCTCATTCCTAAGAGATTCATATGTCAATGTCTAAAATTCTTAAGTCCTTCTATTAACTCTAGTCCTTTCCTCGTCATCATCAACACATGCAACGCCTTTCTAATTAAATATGCCGACTACACATTTTTCTTTCCCTGGTATTGACAATTTAAAATCATAATCCTTCAAAAACTTTGTCTACCTCCGCTATCTCACATTCAACTCCTACTGGTCAAAGAGATACCTTAAACTCTTATGATCCTTCCACCCTATGATCTTTGCATCATACAAATAATGTGTTTAAACCTTCAAGGTAAACAAAGAAATGCTAAGTCTAAGTAGTGGGTAGGATAATTACTTTCATGTATCTTTTAATGTAAACCATACCATTTTCCACTTGCATTAGTACATATCCCTTTATATGAATAATTTTGGTACACATCAAATTGATCCAAAGGATTGGGCAAAGATGAGCACATGTGATGTAGTTAGCCCTCTCGTAAGTTCTTGTAAACTAGCTTCACCATCTTCTGTTCAATAAACAACTTTTCCTTTCCTTGTAAGTTGTGTCATTTACAAAGTGGTCTTTGTAAGATCCTTGAATACACCTCTAGTAGCCTCTTATCAATATAAGAAAACTATTAGTTTTTCTAATTGTCTTGGACTTTCGCATATTAATATATTTTTTTATGTAAGTAGGATCTACTAGGTGTTACAAGATTCTTCACTTGTCGACCAATTGCTAGATCCGATCATGAAATTCTTCAAGGTAAAGAAGAGATATGCTAAAAATTCAGTGATAAATATGATTATAAATCCTAATCCCAAAAGCCAAATACGATTAGAAATCCTAATTTTTAGATCGCATTAATAAGATAGAAGAAAATGTTCTACTGTTACAGTGTAGATCTTCTATTGTTAGTTCCATGTCAATCTATTCCTCAATAGCACCCATGTTAATATATTTGTCTCCTACTTTGACAATTAGTGATTACTATTAAATGTGTAATTCATAAATGATAGTTAGAGGAAGTTAGAAAAGTAGTTATGGAAGTTAGAAACAGTTAAGGACGTTAAGAAGTTAATTTTAATTGAACTATGCAAACTGTTTGATATAAAAACAAAGTGTTGGCTTTGTTACTTGTGCAACAAGTAATAATTCAATTTTGATCCTTTCAATTCCTTTCTTCTCAATTCTCAATCCTTTTATCTTAACAATCACAAATAGAGGTGTTCTAACAAATTGGCATCGAGATCTTGGTTTAATTCAAGGGAAACACGAGTGATAGAGAGTTTTGATTCATCAAGAATTGGGAAACACAAGGGTGAGTGCAAAAGAGAAAAGAATCATAAATGGATCACGAAATTTTCCATCAAACCTGCCAATCCTTGATGGAAAGAACTGGGAAAGATGGTGTGCATCAATGAAATCATTGTTGGGAGCTCAAGAAATTTATGAAGTGGTACAAGATGGATGTGAACAGCTGTGTTTGAATCCGACAGAAAGATGTTTGAATCCAACAGAAAGACAGCAAGCCAGCTTCAAGGATTCAAAGGAAAGGGACTGCAAGGCATTGTTCTACACTCAGCAGGGTGTTGACTCAAATAATTTTGAAAGAATCTCGAAGGCATCTACATCAAAGGATGCATGGGACATCTTGGTAAAGTACTATACAGGTGGAGAGAAGACCAAGAAAATAAAACTCCAAATGTTAAGGAGGTATTATGAGTTGCTGCAGATAGAGGAGGATGAGAATGTGGATGACTATTTCAATCGAGTGCAGGCAATCACTAATCAGATGAAAACCAATGGAGAAGTGATGACTGGGGTGGTGATTATTGAAAAAATTATGAGGACATTAACACAAAGATATGATCACATAGTGGTGGCAATAGAGGAATCAAAGGATCTTGTAACAATGAAGCTGGAAGAACTACAAGGCTCTTTGGAAGCTCATGAGTTGAGAGTAAAAGAAAGAAGTACAGGAAACACACAAGTGCAGGCACTGCATGCTTAGGTCAGTAAGAAATTCAATCAAGAATAAGTGAAATACAAGAAGGGAAAGGGAAAATCCAAGTGGTTCAAGAAGCAATATCTTGATGAAGTTGTTGGATCCTCAAAGAATCATAATAGTAGTGACAGACATAGCAAGAAAACAAGTGGTGATAAAGGAGCTAAGAAGAAATTTAACAAGAAGGGGATTCAATGTTATAATTGTCAAAATGGGGGTCACTTTGCTTGTGAATGTAGATCAAAGAAGGTGTAGAGAAAGGAGGATGAAGCTCAACTGGCCCAGACAGATGATTCTAATTCTGATGAAGTATTGTTGATGGCTGTCACAAGCACAGCTGATGATTGCCCAAAATTATGGTATCTTGACATAGGTTGCTCCAATCACATGATAAGTCATAAGGAGTGGTTTGTAAGCATTGATGACAAGGTGAAGAGAGAGATCAAGTTTGCAGACAATAGCACAGTTACAGCTGAAGGAGTTGGCAAGGTATTGATTCAGAGAAGAGATGGCAAACAATCTTTCATATGTGATGTGTTGTATGTGCCAAACATGAAGAATAACATGTTGAGTCTTGGACAATTGCTAGAAAAAGGATACTCAATGAAGATGGAAAATTGGCAAATGAAGATGTTTGATAGTTCAAAGAGGCTTATATTGAAGGCACCACTATCCAAGAATAGAACCTTCAAAATTGAAATTCAAATCAGTAAAAACCAGTGCTTGGCTGCTGAAGTTAGAAGTGAAAACTGGCTATGGCATCAAAGGTTTGGTCACTTGAATTTTAGGAGTCTTCAGATGCTGCAGGGCAAGGACATGGTGCTAGGAATTCCTGAAATTCAAATACCATAGGAGATATGTGAGGAATGGTATCAGGCCAAGCAACATAGGAACTCATTCAAATCAGAATTGCCAACTAGATCTTCAAGGATGATAGAGGTAATCTTTTCTGATGTTTGTGGTCCATTTGAAGAAATGTCAATAGGAGGAAACAATTACTTTGTATCATTCATTGATGATTTCAAAAGGAAAATCTAGATATATCTAATTAAAAGAAAAAGTGAAGTGTTTGATGTGTTTCAAATATTCAAAGTGATGACAGAAAACCAAAGTGGCTGTAATTGGAAAGTAATCAAGACAGATGGAGGAGGTGAATACAATTCTCATACCATACACACCACAGCACAATGGAGCTGCTGAAAGAAGAAACAGAACCATATTGAACATGGCTAGAAGCATGCTAAAGGGAAAGAAAATGCCTCACAAGTTTTGGGGAGAAGCAGTGTCAACTGCAGTATACATATTGAATAGGTGTCCAACCAAAAGACTTGGCACTAAAACACCTGAAGAGGTCGGGTCTGGGAGGAGGCCAAATGTGAGCCATCTAAGAGTGTTTATGTTTCAAACATGTGTCTCCCAAAACAGAAGAAAGCTGGATGATAGGGCTGAGCAGATGGTGTTACATGAATATGACTCAACTGGGGCTTATAAGCTTTATGATCCAAACAAAGAAAAGGTAGTGATAAGCAGGGACATACTGGTAGATGAATCTAAAAGATGGGACTGGAAGATAGGTGCCACAACCAGCTCAAGCAGTGCAGCCAGCTCAACCAGTGTAGCCAGTTCAAGCAATACAGTAGTAATTGAGCTGGATGATGATCAGGCAACAGGAACAGCAGCACAGCCAGCTCTAGAAGTAGTAAGAAGATCTAGAAGAGCCAAACAACCTTCTATGAGATTAAATCAATTTGAAGTAGCATTTGACTCAGAATCAATGCAGATGGAGAGTTGATACATTTTGCATTACTAGCTGAATCAGAATCAGTCAGTGATGATGAGGCTCTAAGAAATCCAAACTAGAGACTAGCAATGGAAGAGGAGCTTAATGCCATAGAAAGAAACAAGAGTTGGGAGCTGATGACCTTACCAATGCACAGAAGACCAATTGATGTGAAATGGGTCTATAAAATAAAGATGAAGCCTAATGAGGAGATTGCTAAATACAAAGCAAGACTTGTAGCAAAAGGATTCCTACAAAGAACTGAATTGGATTATGATGAAGTATATGCACTAGTGGCCAGAATTGAAACTATAAGGCTTGTAGTATCAATGGCTAGTTACAAAGGTTGGTCCATGCATCAGCTAGATGTAAAGTCAGCATTCCTCAATGGACCACTAGAAGAAGAAGTCTATGTAACCCAGCCACTAGGATATGAGATAAAAGGCAAAGAAGACAGTGTGTACAGACTTAGAAAAGCACTATATGGCATGAAGCAAGCTCCTAGGGCCTGGAACAAGAGAATTGATAAATTCCTTCTGGAACAACAATTTAAAAAGTGTGTAAATGAGCATGGGGTCTATGTCAAAAGAGCAGCAGCACTGCCTACACTTCTGACATGCCTTTATGTTGATGATTTGTTGGTAACATGCAGTAATGAGACAAAAATAGACCATTTCAAGGTCAGAATGAAAGAAGAATTTAAAATGACAGATTTAGGAATATTGTTCTATTTCCTTGGAATTGAATTTGTCACAGTAAAGAATGGAATATTCATGCACCAAAAGAAGTATGCCACTGAAGTATTAAAGAGATTTAATATGCAAAACTGTAATGGAACAAGCACCCCTTTAGAAGCAGGGTTGGTACTATCAAAAGAAGGAGATGAAGAGCAGTTGACTCCACAAATTTCAAACAAATGGTAGGATCATTGAGGTATTTTTGTAATACAAGGCCTGACATAGCTTATAGTGTTGGATTGATTAGTATATACATGGAGAAACCTAGAGCACCTCACTACTTGGCAACAAAGAAAATTTTGAGATATATCAAATAAACTAGTGAATTTGGCCTGCTATATCCTAGAAGTTCAAATGAAAGAGAAGCTGAATTGATTGGATACACTTATGCTGATTGGTGTGAAACAAGGATGATAGGAAGAGCACCACGGGTTATGTATTCATGATGAATAAAACTCCAATTTCATGGTGTTCAAAGAAGCAAAGTATAGTGGCTTTATCTACATGTGAAGCTGAATATGTGGCTGCATCAATGGAAGCTTGTCAAGCTCTATGGCTGGCAGAGTTGATGGCTGAAATGAGACCGAGGAATGAAGAATCAGTGAAGATGTTGATTGACAACAAATCTGCAATAAATCTAGCTAAGCATCCAATTGCTCATGGAAGAAGCAAGGACATTGAAACAAGATTTCACTTCCTAAGAGACCAAGTAATGAAAGACAAACTAAAACTGGAACCTTGCAGCACAAATGATCATATGGCAGACATCCTTACCAAGCCATTAAAGAGAGTGAAGTTTCAAGATATGAGAAGGAAGATTGGGATAACATCCTTAGAACAATTTTTGAATCAGGAAGAGTATTAGACGTGTAATTCATAAATGTTAGTTAGAGGAAGTTAGAAAAGTAGTTATGGAAGTTAGAAACAGTTAAGGAAGTTAAGAAGTTAGTTTTAATTGAACTATGCAAACTGTTTGATATAAAAACAAAGTGTTGGCTCTATTACTTGTGCAACAAGTAATAATTCAATTTTGATCCTTTCAATTCATTTCTTCTTAATTCTCAATCCTTTTATCTTAAACATCACAAATAGAGGTGTTCTAACAATTACACGTTACAGGAGAGTGACACTATTAAAAGAGATATTGAAGTTTTGTATAATAGGGCATTAGAAAATCTAGAATTCAGCTATAAAATTGATGTCTACAGCAATGGAATTAATAAACCCAATTTGCTTTTAGTGTTTACGCTGTACGAGGACTAAGGAATGAGGAATTAATCTGGTCCATTGATTTTCATTAAATAAGTTCCTATGCTTGTATTCATTTGATGTCGTTTCTGACATTAATAAAATGTTTTTACCGGAGTCGCTTCCTATATATATAATTGAGTCATTCAATCAAACGAGTCAAACTATATATAGCTCAAGTTCAACTTATTTAGTTAACGGACTCAATTTTTAGTTCAAATTCAGCTCATTTGTTTCACAAATTAAATTCAACGAATTAATTGTTGAGGCGAGTCTCGAACTATGTTTGAGTTGGTTGTTGTGAGCCCTAGCTGCAGCCCAAGCAACATGTCAAATTCTATGGTTGGAATCATTACTCAAATAGTTGAAGATTGAATCTAAGAAACCAATTGTTAGTAGACAGCAAATCTTCTATAAGTTTGGCAAATAATCCAATTGCACGTGGAATAAAAAATTCACTTTCTTAGAGATCAAGTGATCAAAGGAAGGTTGGAATTGATACCACTTAAAAGTGATAGATTTTTGGAGTTAAAGGGAGAATTTTGGAGTTGCATCATTGAAGAGCATGAATTAAAGGGATATGTTGTAGTGTAATTCAAATGTTAGTTTTTTTTTTATAAGTTAATTCAAATATCAGTTAATGCTGTTAATGTTACAGTTAGTTAGTTATTAACTGTTTTAGTAATATAGCCTAATTAAGTGCTAGTACATATGAGGTTAATGTACTGTGCAAGTGTGTATAAATAGTCGTGATGCTTAATAATAAATAGATATATGTTACTCATTCAATTTTGTTCATTATTCTCACTAATTCAATTTTGATTTCTGACTAAAGTTAAACATTAGCCAAATTATAATTAACTCAATAACCTTTATATAATATACAAAATTAAAATTGAATAAAGTATAAATATAAATTAAAAAATAAGATAATTTAATAATAAGTTTAATAAAACATATTAATAATTAATTTTTAAAAATACGTATAATTATACGATTAGGATAGTTTTTTCATTTTATATAATATAATAAACTGTGATTAAAAAGAGTTATAAATATTTAAATATTAAATTAAATTTTAAAATAAATATAACTGTTTTACATTGGTAGTTTTTCTATTTATATATTATAGATTAGAGGAGACTAGGACTTTTTAATTTTTAAGCTTGTCCATAATTTGATGTCTGTTGTTGTTAATTATTGCATTACTTTTTTGTCTTTTTTGATTTTATTGTTGTAGTTTTCTAAGAAGGGGTTTTTAATGAAAAAATTTGTATTTCAAATTCCTGTTATAGTTTTAACGAAAACCACTAAACTCAGTAGCACGGGGTCATTTTCAAGTTTGGATCTTATTAATCTAAATATCTCTCAATGTTTTCTATTTCTCTTTATTTTGCAGAAATCTAAAATAATTTGATATATTATTTAGATATATCAAAATTACCTTCTTATATATTTTATTGAACACCTTTAATTTTTATGTATTTCAATAACATAGCACATAATTTTATATTTATGTAAAAATAATTCATGTATAATCTATTTGATACTCCTATAAAAAAATTTAAAAGAAAAATTGATAGAAATTAAAGGAGATTTGAATTAAAGCGATCCAAACTCGGTATTTGTGGATTGGTTTACCACTTATTTTAATTTAATTAAAAACTATGTGCGCGCTATTTTCTCTTTCTATTGTATTATATAGTTGCTGTGCTGCACACAAATTGTTTATTGGTCATTGATTGTTCTTCTTCTTCATCTTAATGTTGTTTTTATCTGTGCAGTTCCCAACTACAGGCTTTCTAGATCTCAAATCAAATTATTTATGGGCTGGCACACTAATTATATGTGTTTTGTATGTTTATTATATCTATGTCAATTGTCAGGAGCAGACTAACTATGGGTAGTCTTTTGCTAACCTATTTTTATTTTTATGTTTAGTTGTTCCATTTTTTTTAATAAATTGGTATATTTATAAAATCTAAATGCATATTGTTCCCTAAATTATAAAAGATTGTTTATGTATACAAGTTGGGCAAAACACAATGTCCTTCAATAATTGGACTGGCAATGCATAGTTAAACTAATATTAATAGTCTTGTTCAAATTTCAACACCCTAATAAAAACAAACTTCAACACCAATTTACTATACAAGAAAAGAACTATATATACCCCAAAACTAAAAGCTTAAAACTTAACCTAAAGAAAGAGAATACCGAAAAAGCAATTTAATAGAGAGAAATAGAGATCGTAGGTGAATGTTGTAGAAGGGAGAATATCGAGAGTGAGAAAGAGTTGTAAAAAAAAAAGGATTTAATATAATTTTTATTTTTTATTTAATAATCGTTTTGATCTTCTATATTATTTTATCTTTTTTTGTTCTTTATAAATGATGTATTTAATTATTGTCATAAACACAACAAAAATTATAATAACATCTAGTCACTATAATTTCTTCTAATAATTGTCAATGTATATTTATTTATAATATTATTTCAAAATAACATTTATTTAACTCAATAATATATTTGCGCACTTGAAAAAACTATTATTGCATGCTTTAAAATATATGTAAACTATTTGAAAAGAATGACATTTATCATAGTTTATTGTACTTTTATTTCATTCTTGTTAAGATTAAACATTTAACTTTACAACTGATATAAGATTAAATCTCAATAGTTCATGACAAGAGGAGTGCACCATGAGACTCTCAAACATTCAAATTATAACACACTATCTTCTATTCATTGCGAAATTCACATAGATCCCATCAAATTATGTGAATCTTATCTAAATATGATGGAACTCATATAAATTTCAACCAATAAATAAAAGTAAATTAGAAAATATGTTATAAAGAGTATATTTTTAATAATATTTTCACGACAACAATTATACAATTGTTTAAATGATTTATAATGAAAAGGATTTTTGAGATTCCTTTGTTCTTTGTAGCACGATTGATATAAATAATATGAAAGAGATATCATAGAAAAAGACAAAGAGTAAAAATACATATTGTAAACAGTAAAACTCTCCATCATATTAGTTGTTTAGATTAAAGAATCTTTCTAATTACAAATATTTTAAATACACTTTTAAGAAATCTACAGATATAAATTTTAAGCTGTAAAAAACAAAGAAAAATATTAACAAATGTTTCAAGTAGAGTTAATAACCTAAATATAAATACTTTATTTAAAATGTACATTAAAAATTATGTATTTAATTTCTTAAAAGTTCAACTTTTATTTTTAAATATATAATTATACACATTTAGATAAAAAAAATATTTGAATTCTTAACACTTGTCCAAACATTTGTTAATATCTCATTTGGATTATTCATCAATAATTTATGAGTTTTTTTAGTAGATCGATATCTCCATCACATTTTCAATAAATGCTCGATAAATTAAATTGTTTTTATGTCATTACAATACACAAGCAATTGCAAGTTAACGAATCCTTTTATAATCAAACAATTTGTCTTTTTCTTAAGCAATTGCAACCATTTCTAACTAACAACTTGCCATTTTTTTAATCAAACGATTTGACTTTTACATTTCGATCGATTAGACAAGTTTTATATGCATTTTAAATTCACGTTAGATTGAAATGTGTTTATTATGTATATAAATATTAAATATAATATAACAGGGGATGACCTACGGGGTGGCCGCAGCCCTCCCCAATTTATACCTACATATTATAGTATTTAAAAATTAGTTTGATTGCACTAATACTATATATGGTATATATTAAGAATAAAATGTAATTTAATTTTTATGTATTATCAATAGCGATGTATATATAGGGGCGGAGTTTTTTTTGGGAAGATAGGGTGAATATAGGGTGGTGAAGGCTGTCCTAAAATAAATCATATAATACTCAAATCAAACCATTATCTTTTATTAACATTATGTAAATATTAATATCTTAAACAATATGGTATGTTAAATGTATTTTAATAAAAATATATATTATTTTTTGTACTTGTAGTTAAGAAAGTTGTATTAGTAGTGTAAAAATTTGGATTTAATATGTATGTATCGACGATGTAAACACGGTCAATTAATCATAACCGTCAAAATAATAAAATAATTTGACTTTTATCATAATTAATTTTAAATTTACACTTATGGATAGTAGCGATACGTTGACGGTGTAAAAAAATTTACATAGTCAAAACATAACAATTAAACTCTAAATATTTTAGTGTTTAAAAAAAAATTAGATTTTTAGAAACTTATTTTTAATTATTAGAATTATCAACCAAAATTTAAAATATCTCTAACTAATAAACGTTAAGAGTTTGATCGTCAATATATTTTTATAAATTTACAACTTAAAATTCTTATATACGATATAATATTATATCTTTTTATTTATCCTTTAAAATTTTAAAAATTTGATCACTCTAATAATTCAGTTCAAACTCCGATACTAGATATATAATAGTTATACATTAAATATCACTATTTAAATATATGGTGACATGATTTTCTTAAAATTGCATATACATAAATCTAATTGAAGATATATGATTTGTTTCACTTATATGTGAT
>JBBPBQ010000003.1:34372547-34410752 GCA_037974755.1 Cicer yamashitae
TTTTTTTTCTTCTTCATATTCAACTATTACTAGCCGTTCACATCAAATACTTAGAGCCAGACTTTGGTTGACTTTGCTTGAGGACAAGCAAAGGTTAGCGTAGGAAATTAATAAATTTATTTTTATAAAATTTTAAGATGGTGTATACCTTCTATTTTATCTTATTTGCACATTTAATCTTGAAAAAAATAAAAGAATGCAAATTAAAAAAATGTTCGGCAAAAAGGCCAAATTCTAAGTATCGAAATCTTATGAAAGCTCTACATATATAAAATATAAAATTCCTTTATAATAAAAATGGAAAGATGACAAAAGAATATATATATATATATATATATATATTATATTATATTATATTATATTATATTATATTATATTATATTATATTATATTATATTATATTATATTATATTATATTATATTATATTATATTATATTATATTATATTATATTATATTATATTATATTATATTATATTATATTATATTATATTATATTATATTATATTATATTATATTTATATTTGTTATAGGTATGCTATAATTTGGCGAGAGTTGACAACAAATCAAAGTCTAATCCTAACAAATTTATATTTATGGTGGAGCAAAGCTAGTTATAGGCTAAGCATCTCAACATATAAAAAGGGAAGTTGTTATTTGAGGCAAGAAAATAGGAGGATCATATGAAAAGGAGATATAACAAATTAAATGGGGATTGGAATTTAGACTTCAATAAATTCTAAAAACTGTCGTAAGTGAAGAGTTTTTGAAGTTTTAGCAAGGTGGCTCAAATTTTGAAACAAAAATTTATATTCTTTTTGAATTTTATGTCTTCTCTCTTAATTATATTATTTATTTCATTTACTATATGGCAATGAGTAATTAAACTATCTTTTAGGGTTCTTTGGTGGATCTTATTATTCAAATACCTTTTTATTATGTTTTATAATTTTAGTTTTATGTTGAATTATTATTATTTACCTCAATTAATTATCCTATTGTTCTATTTTCGTATTTGGGATTACCAACCTTTGCATGCTTTAATCAATCAATTGACTAGTGACCAACTATAATTAATTGGTAGATCTATATGATAATTGAGATTATGATTATTGTATGATGAATCATAGATACTAATGTTTCAATCATTCAACCTTTCTTTATGATTTCTCTTAATTATATTCTTTGTATGATCACTCAGAATTAATTTAGAAAAAAAATATTACATTTAATGATCAAACCTTTGTTAATAGTTTTAGAAGAGGAATTGATAATTGAGAGAACAAATAAAGATTCATATAAAACTAGGATTTGAGGTATCCAAATTACAAGGAAAACCATGAGGTCTTATCTCCATTGAATTCAAATTTATGTTGTTATTCTCATTTTAATTCTTGCATTTTTTGTTACTCTGAATCAATCATAATCATTAGTCTAAATAATACAAAATACTAATTAATTTGGTAATTGTTAAATAAATCACAGTGATACGATAATCTTATATATCATTTGCCAAACACGTACACTTGCGGATTTGGCGCAAACAGTTTTTGCCGATGAAAAACTATTACTACAACGTAATGCCTTTCAAAGAACACAAGAGCGTTACTACAACGTAATGCCTTTCAAAGAACACAAGAGCGACATATCAGTGAACGATGAATAAAGTTTTCAAAGACCAAATTGGGAACATGATCAAAGTATATATGGACGACATGATCGTGAAATAGGAGGAAGAAAACAATCAAACTCTCCTATTAAATGATGTTTTCAAGGAGGTCAGAAAATTCAATATGAGATTAAATATAGAAAAGTGCACATTTGGGGTAGCCCGATATCTAGAAGGGGTGAATAGATACAATGATTTTTAAAGCATAGAGAAAATATTTTTCAAATTATGCACTATTTGAATATTTCATGAAGAAACTTTCAAATGATAAATCCAAACCACATACTTTGAATTCAGAAGAAGGCAAATAATAAATGATATAATTAATTTAGTGAATCAATTTGCAATTGTTTATTTGACACGTCAATATGCAAATTAATTGATTAATCCTTAAGTAATTTCAAAGGAAGATAAGAAATTAAACAATATGTATATTACCATTAAGTGATAAATTCACAAGATAATTTGTGAGTTCTTACTTAACAATTTGCACCAAACCAATAGTGTTATGATTCTTTGTGGGTGTCTGTTTTTCCTAAACTTTTATATTCCATAGTTGGTCTATAACTCCTATGATTAAATGACTTTAAATTTTGGCAGTGCTCTTTAACTTCATATGTTAATGACACATTATATTAGACTCTTAAGATCCTTGTAAGTTATATGACTTGTGACCTATAAATAGAGGTTGTGTACAATTGTAAAATTTACACATTGAAAAACACAATACAAAGATCATATTGTTCTTTTTTTCTCTCATTTTCTATATCTTACTCTCCTTTTAGTTAATACCCATACCCTTACCCTTACCCTTACCCTTACCCTTTGGGTACCTAAGTGCATGTACCCATACCCATTACCCACACTTTAAATAAAATAGATCGATAAATAAATGATATTGTTGTGATTAAATTTAAAAATTATTCAAATATCTTAAATCCAATCATATTTTAAACTAAAATATTTTCTAACTCAAAATATTTCAAATGAACACACGTTACAATACACATTCAAATATCCATAATAATACTTTAAGAAGTTGCAAGTCCTACAAAAAAAATAGATAGGAAGTTGCAAGTATAATTATAAAGTCACGATTAATAAGACATAACTCTTAATTACAAATTCACAATTATTTGCCTATTTATAAAAATCAAATTCTTAAAAAATTTGCAAACGTTTATCTTTCGTTTATAAATATTGTAGTGGTCCAATGATATTAATAGATGCTAAAACATAAAAAAAAAAAATTAATTAAATTAAATACTAATATAATATAATAAATAAATAATATATTTATATTAGTGCGGGTGCGAGGCGGGGTGGATACTATAGTACCCGTACCCACACCAATATCCATTTAATTTTGCGGATAATTACCCGTGCCCATATCCATTTTGCAAGTTTTTACTCTACCTATTGTGGATTTTTTTATGCGGTACCCACTGGGTCTGGATCTAATTGTCATCCCTAATTAATATTCTCTAACATATGAATGATGAGAAAATTTTCTTGAAGGTTAAATTGCAAGATTACTTCTTCTTATTCTCAATATCTTTGTACAAATCTAATTTTAATCTTGTTATTATATTTGTTCTTATATTTATTTTTTCATGTCAATTATTTTATTTTTGCATATTATTTTTCTTGAGAAATTACTTTGGATTTTTCTAATTATCTTATCTTTCTTTGTTTATTCTTGTTAAATTTCAGAAGAATTTAACATTAAAAACATCTCTGAAGGATTGCTAAAAAAAATGATTTTTCTTGATCATTGTTTATGAAGATCATATGTGATATAGTTCCTGAAGAACTAAAAACTTAAAATTAAAGCATACCTGAATGATTGCTCAAAAAGTGAATTGTTCTTGATAATTGTTGATGAAGATTATTGTGATATAGTTTATGAAGAACTAATATTCAAGCATCCTTGTAGGATTGCTCAAAATATACCCTTTTCTTGGGCATAGTGAGAATTTTGGTATAGTTCTTGAAGAGTTGATAATTTAATATCAAGTATAGGATTGCAAAATATGTGATTTTCCATGATCATGAAGAACTACACATTTAGACCATGATAAAAAATGCATGCATATATTTTTATGCCAAAATTGAGAAAGATTATTGAACAAAAATATGAAGGCCACATGATAGATTATATAATCAATGTTGTGGTTATGATAATTGGTGTGCTAGAGATTATGGGATGGTCTTTTCTATAATGACATCACAACTAATATACATTAGGGAAATATGTAATATAAAGATGTCATGAGAAGAAAGAATAAAAAGAATTAGTGGTTTGATAAGTTTCTAAAAAACTAAATTTATTTTCCAACTTTCTGTTTTTATGTTACCTCAATATTTTAACTTGTATAAGATAACAATGAGCATATATTTTATATGGTAAAAAAAAATAAAAAGTTACATGTGAGATTCAATAAAAATAAATATAAATAATTCTCTTCAATTCTAGTTGAGTTATGTGTAATATTATATTTTTGAAGTCTAACTAATGTAATTATCTAAAATTTTCAAAATATTTCTTGTTTGATATGGATTGATATTAAATTTTTTATTTATAAAATTTATTTATAATCTTATATATATATATATATAATATATAATATATATATATAATATACATTTTGAACATCTCTATATTTTAATATTAAGTGATAATAATGAGTTTTGACAAATTCTTTTCTATATATATATAAGTGAATTTCCTTTGGTGCAACTTCTAAACAAGAAAAAATGTCACATGGTTTATATATAAGTGTAATTTCTTTTTTTGTTTAATTTATAGTTATTTTAATAAAATATGTGATATGGTTTATCGAGTTTTATTTATCGAATAAAATTTCGTGTTCTCATATTTATGTAAATGATAATCTTAGATATATGCATGATAGTGGAAAAGAGAAATTAAGTCTTTAGAATATATATTGAAATTATTTCATTTGGTGACAAAATTTTACAAAGTATGTTTGTTCATTATTGATTCAAAAGAGTTGGAACAATTGAAACATGTGTATTATTTGTAAATCAGGGGTTTACAAATCATATTAAAGTTTGTTGTTGGTAAGACCGGTATGACCATCCCAATGCAAAAAATATAATTTTTTATGTCAACATGTATTGAAGAATTAGAAGACTCTTCAATCCAATAATTTTTGTATGTTCACAAAGGAAGTTGAAAATTTGATAGAATAAGTATCTCACATTTCTAAAATGTATATGATGTGATTTTGTGAATCAATACACTGATCATGTGAATCATGAGAATCAATACACCAATCATAAACTAAATGATCACATGTACATTTCTTGTAAACTCACAATTAGAAGTTTGTGAGATTGTTGTGTCAACTAATTTTACTAAGAGATCTTTTTCATAATTATCTAGAAAGAATTTGAAAAGTATTGAATGTTTATTGCATTTGATGTTGAACATCATGTAACATATGCTCATACAAAAATATGGATTTTAAGATCCACTCTTTAGACGTCTAAAGTTAATTGTATGACCAATACTTATGAGATCATAACTACTAAATTCTACTTTGGGAACGTGCAATCATATACTGAGGTATTGATTCGTATCAAGGTGTAACGCCCCAGATTTTTTTATCCAAAACATTACTTAAAAGTACTTATTTCTTAGAAAAATTACGACAATTTTTTTTAAGAATACCTAAACTACTATTCATTTAAATAATCAGTAAATCATAAACCCCAAAATAATATACATAATAATTTATATCATATTTTTACTAAAATTTGCAGCAGATAAATAAAAACTCTTTCAAAAGAAAAGAAACTTTTATGAGTTATTAAGATATCATATTTCTCAAAATACAAATGGAATCCTTCAGACTTTTTCATCCCATAGAACAGTGCAATCTCAATAAACATGATTTAACTATAATTTTTTAATTTAATTCCAAAAATTTAGTAGTACTTGTATGGTTTTTATAGAAAAAGCCGTTTATAATAAATAAATAAAATACAACATATAACTCTCGTTCTCAATATCACCTAATAGAGCGGAGCTTCTCCCAAACTTGAACTTCAAGAAACATTAACCTATAATAACTGCGATATCACAAACGCAAGGCCAAACCCGTCAATCACAAACAACGAATGAGAGGAGTTTTTAAATCACGTTGATAGTATAATATAAGTAAGAAGAACACGTAAATAAGCAACACATAGCCGCATCAACCACATCACAATATATCAAAACATTCAAGGAAATAATCATATGATAGAGTCAAAATCACTTAAGGAAAATCAATATCTCATTATAACATCAAATCATCTAAGAGAATTTATTATCACATTAGATACACATTGACCACAACAAAACAATCAAAAAATCATCCATACGAATGGGAAAAATAAACCAGCCACAAAGGCAACTTCCACGAAGATGCATATGCCATGACATGATGGTGTATTATCAAAATAAAATATTTTCACACAGTTCACTAAGATGCATATCCCATGACATGATGATGTATTATCAAAATCAAATATTCCCACACAACCCACTAAGATTAGGTCAAATGATCCAAAAATAACTTATACGAAATCATCACCTTTATCAAATATCACTAAGATCATACATCACAAGTTTTTATCATGAAAATCAAATATTCATAAATAACCATCATAAAAATCAAAGCTTTAATATGTTACATCATAAAAATTTAAACTTTCATCACATACATATAGTATTTAAAACTTTCATATATGTTACACATAAATTCAAATTTTATCACATATATCATAAAGAAGACTTTCAACACATTAAAAATAAAAACTTAAATTTTCTTCACATATACCACATAGTTGCAGAATTTAAATCAGACAACACCTTATAAAAGTTTCTAATCCATATTTTAATCATACAAACTCTAATTAGTCATATTAATTCAATTATTACTAAATAGGCCTACCGTCGTGCGTAGCGAGTCCCGAGTGAATTTTTGGGAAATACAGTTTTCACGTTCATCTCACATTATAATATACTCATGAAATCAAACACCCTCTCACCCCTTACCTTTTCTGACGCTTTCACACGTGAATACGAGTCTACAAGAAAAAGCCTTTGCTCTTTGACTTCTTGTCTTTCAATCGATCTAACTCGATAGTTTATGGGTAAACGTCAAAATTGGAAAATAATCAAGGGATAATACACGGTCGTTTCGGCATTGGTTTCACTCAAATCGGACTTACGATGAAAAAGAACTCTGCAAAATAACAAATTCCATAAACGAAGAAGTCAGATATTTTAGAGAGAAATTGGGATGATTAAAAATCTAAGACATTGTTTTTAATTGACTATCTAATTGAATGAAACAGCATAGTGAAATTTGGACAAAAAGGGAGAAAGTTTTCATGACAGTGATTGATGACCAGTATCAATTTTCCTCCTTTTCTTTTTTCTCTAAATGCGCTAACATGCGCTTCTATTGTGTGCCACTCCCCTCTGTTTCTCATACCTTCCCTTCTTCTTGTTTTTCAATCATTTTTATTTGTTTAGGTTTTAATCTTGCATATAGGCCTAACCCATAAAACACATTCTACTCTTTTCTTTTCTTTTTGAAAGTAAAACCATCAGTTATCAAAACTAATTTTTTTAACACTTCTTTAAATATGATTTCATTACTAAAACATTACTAATATTTTATAAAATAAAGTAATTATCCTTTTAAAAATATATTAGTAATAACTAAAATCCTCATACTCATAATTATTACCACAATTATCAAAATTATTATTTCAGAAGATACTTACATTAAAATACTGCCATCTTTAGAGAAAAATAAAAGATAAAGTAAATAAATAGGTTTGAGCGGTAGCTTGTTCAACTATGTTATTATCTAGCCCAAGTATATCCTGATATGACCATGCAAAGACGTCCACATAGTCAAATGAATATTTAATCAGCTTTTCTTATTCATTTTCTTATCATTTTCCTAACAGTTTGTATCCCTTAAATTAATCTTTTCCCATGAAAATAATCTAAAAGCTTTCAAAGAAATTTAGAGAAAATAATCTAAAAGCTTTCAAAGAAATTTAGAGAAAGTAATCTAAGAGATTTCAAAGAAATTTAGAAAAAGGATGATAGAAGAATGTGAATGTTTTCTTCACATCGAAAAATGAAGTGTTATGACTAATATAGTAAAGCAATTTGTGAATGAAGTCAATTAATAAACAAAGCACATTTTTAGCTTGTAATTTGAATTATCTAAGTGTAATTCGAATTAGGTTATTGAGAAAATTGAAAATCTAAATTTTTAATTTGTGTAATTCGAATTATCTATGAGTATTTCGAATCACATAATTCAGAAACTCAATGATACTAAATTTTGATCAGGTAATTCAAATTATGTAAGAGTAATTCAAATTACTACGAAAAAAATAGGGTAGTTCAAATTACTTGTTTATGTAATTCGAATTACATGTTGACATAATGATTCTAGACTTTTGAAAACAACATATAATTTGAATTACATGTAGATAAGTTGAATTACATATGTTAGAATTTAGAAAAACACAACTTTTTAAGGATTGTTGCTAAAAAATCATGACTTGGAAAATTTGCTTTAGTTAAACAAAAATATTTTTGACATGGGTAGACTAATGAGGGACACACATTTACAGCACATCTAATCTATCCTAATTTTGACATAAAATCAAAACAATGTGATGGAGATGAAGAGGGAATGAGAGGTTAAATATTGAGATGGAGAGAATAAATGAGGTTTAGATGGAGAGAAGTTGAAGAAAAGGGAAAAGAATTATGAAGTTGCTTGGTCTATAGAGATAGATCTATAAAGTTGTTTGGTCTAAAAAATAAATAAATAAATAAATAAAACAACACAAATTTCACCCCACCTTCATTTTTCACTACCCTTTTTCTTCTTATCTTCATAGTTGTGAGTAGACGGCGATTATTATCACATATTTTTATTATGCTATAATTATTATTTTACTCGTTTTCTATGTTAAAGTATTTATTTAAAAAAAATTGGGCAACTCAACCTTTGATTTTTTTTTTTCAATTTCATCATTTATTTATTATCCTGGTCTTTTTTTTATGTACAGTTGAATATGTTTTCATGAGTTACGATGAAATGAGAAATGATTTTTAAATATGTGTTTTGAAAATTGTTGTTATAATTATGGAATCGTTAACGGAGGTAGGTGCACCTAGTTACATCGTTTTGATTAGGGAGAATTACCCGTTAGATGGAGGCACCCCTATGAAAGATATCATTCTTAGGAGGATAGGACTATCAACGAGATGTAAGCTTCCTAATTGATGTGTTGCGGGATTGAGAGGAGAGGACAATTCATTAGATGGAGCCACCCCTAAGGAAAAGACCACACTTAGGAGGAGAGGGCAATCAATGAGATGAAGCCGCCTCTTGGTTCTAAAAAATTTATGTTTTTACTTGTTAGATTTTCTATGCTCATTTTTAAGGTTGCTCATTTTGATTTCGCTTCTTTATGAATTTGATTTTAAATATTTCTACCTAAATGGCTAAATTATAAGTTTAATGATTTTATCATGTGTATACTTTATTTGAGAATTATCTATATTTCATGTAGTATTGTTTAATATAATTTCCACAAGATTGTGAAACAATTATTCGTGTCTTATTTTTTGTTTCCCTTCTAATTGGTGGTGGTTGTTGTCTCCTCACTAAGTGACTTACCCCTTCATGATGTTTATTTTTTTCAGATTCACATGCAGCTGAGTAGCAAGCTGTAAGTAGAGTCAAGTCTCAATCACATTTTTTTATAGGTCTCTTTGATCGATGACCCTTTTGTTAAGTATCTGTTGAATCGTAATGTATTTTGCAGCTATTTTGAGTCTAAAAAGTCATTTGAAAATGTATTAAATATTTAGATTCGCTCTTTTGAAATATTTATTGGGTTAAAAGTTTGAAACATGATTTTATATTTGGAAACGTTGAAATTACACAGGATCCTCTGTCGAAATCTCAAGAAATATTAAGTAAATATTTTTTGAAATGGTTATTTAGAACTATTTAATTGCTTAATTGTTAAGTTAGTTGATAGGCTTGTCAAGCTAGGAGTATAGCTTGTGTGCCGGTTACGACGTTCAGTTTTTGGATCGTGACAGATAACATCGCAATGATTTGTCTAGGAGACAGTGTTCAACCTCATCACTTGAGAAATATTACATGAGAAAGGTATCAACTTAATTTTAGTGAAGGTCACTAATTTGTAATCAATAATGTCCTTTAGTATCTAATTGACTAAAGACATATTCTTCATATATGGTAAGGAAGAGTTCATTGTAAGGTGTTACATTGACACTATTTCCGACCGATAAAAGTAATTCCATATCAAAGTTTGGATTATGCTTTGTATATATTGTGGTACTTTGAGATGGAAGAGTTCCAAATCATGGATAATTTCTAAGTCTTTTATTAGGCTAAGTATATCTACTTCTAATGTGATTAGATGGGTGTTTAGATGAAGAAGTTCTTTTGAACTTGATATAGTTTCTACCTTTACAAACTTAATTGATCTCATTGTGATGATAATGAAGTAATTATGTAAGGTAAAGAATCATGATCTCACAAATGATCCAACCTTCATTCGATAGATGATCAAAAAGGGAGAAGTGAACAT
Source organism: Cicer yamashitae (assembly GCA_037974755.1). NCBI lineage: Eukaryota > Viridiplantae > Streptophyta > Magnoliopsida > Fabales > Fabaceae > Cicer > Cicer yamashitae. Next base: position 34,382,895 of record JBBPBQ010000003.1, read on the forward strand.
GTGCAGAATAACTACACTAAACAATATGCTAAATAAGTCTGTTACTAAGTAGTAGCGTGATACTCACAATAGATCGATGGGTCTTGTGTTGATGCCTGATTGGCTCTAGTGCTAGTGGGAGATTGTTGGTGTAATCCCTGGTGTCAATCTATTTTACATATATTATTATTTGTATCATGGATTTAAATCATATATCCAATTTTGGTTATATGTACAAGACATCATTTATTATGTTATTAAACGTATAATATAATAAAGTCCTTAGAATAGATAGTTTGTTTAATAGAACATCAGGTGTGACTTGATCGTGAGACCCTATGTAACATTAAGAACACTATTCTTAAAGTATCCATAATCAAAGTATTATCGTTAATTAGGACGAAAATAATACATCAAGACTTTTATGTTAGTAGACTGACGACCACATCTCATAGGTTATAGATATGAGATATCAAGTCGTCACATAGGTATAAATATTAGGATTAATATTTATACTGGATTGACTCACCATGAGAATGCTATATAATTGTAGTTCAAGTGTCATTAGCGATTCCCATTTGACCAAAGTGAGTAGTGTTTCGACTCGAAGTCACAATGATCCCTACATGAGGAGTTATAGGCTTTAAGAGCAATAAACATTGTTTGTAACAAGACGATCATAAAGGTGATTATTAGGCTTGTATTAAACTATGTGAAGGGATGTGAGTGATGTAGATAGGATTCGTCCCTCCTACATAACAAGAGTTATGTCTTTGGCCTATCGATAGAGGGAGATTGTGAAAATTCATGGTCATACTAGAATGGACCAATATGTGATATAGGGTTCATTGGTATTTGTGTGTCTACTTTGGGACCAATAAATAAATAATTGGACTTTGCAAGCATGACACACATTGTGACTTGCATTCAATTTTAGATATTTGGACGAAAGGATAATTATTGCACAATAAATAGTGGTCGCGGTAAGATTTAAATCGTCTCATTGATATTCTCATGATCTGGACAGCAATGATATTTTGCTAGATGCCACACATTGTCTATATATATATATATATATATATATATATATATATATATATATATATATTATATCAACTATATATAATATTTAATTAAATATTATTTAATGTAACTAATTGTTTGTATTTAATTAAATATAATTATTTAAGACTTATTTTGAGTTAGGCTTAAAATAAGAGTCTTAGAGTTTGAGTGGCCCATTTTCTATAAATAGAATAGGAGCATACTTCCCAAGTAATCTTGATTGTCACTACCCTCATAGACTGGCTAGTACCACGTTGCGTTGTGTTCTCGCGTGAACTATATAGAGACGCCGATAATATATGTGTTGGTAATCAAAGTTAAAACACGCTTCATGAGAGAATCTTTGTCTTGGTGATTTGTATCCTCCTTAACTCTTCAAGAGGTAAACACACAAACTTATCTGTGAAATTTTTGTGCTTATGTGATCCTATGATAAAAAAAATGTGATTACTCGCAGCCGATTTTGACTTTACCCACGAAAGTTCTATATATAATTTGTAATTATTCACATATTACCCACGGATGCGGGTCCATAGGTAAATGGCTTGTAGTAATATTTTACCCACAAAAATACCTTGAGCTTAGTTTATCCATGTCAATTATGTGGGTAGTTAACCCACAAAAATGTCATGAGTAACATTATCCACGACAATATCGTGGATAACGTCAAACTAGAAAGGAAAAAAAAAGCATTATCCACAGAAATGCCATTGATAAACTTAACCCATAGTTTTTTTGTGGGTAAACTCAAACTAGGAAAACAAATTAAAAGATCAAATACATGCTATTATCTAACTAACATCAACCAAACAATCACAAAATTTTAATCATTGCATTTTTATCAAAACATTTGCACAAATCATAAAAACTGATGCAAAATAGAGGATGAACCCACATTAAAAATACAACAAGGATGACATAATCTTTCTAAACTACTTTTTCATGGTGTAGAGTATACCTATTTGACATAATTCACAAAATATATACATTAGATCAGACCTATATGGCTTACGACACTAGTGACAAACATGTTCCAATTGAAGCAAGTTTGAACGTCGCTTAAAAAGTGTGTTTTTTAACCTGACAAACATGCCCATATGAAACAAAATGTTAAACTAAGAGACCAATAAAATAAAATAAAATAAAATAAAATAAAATAAAATAAAAGACATAGGGGAACCTGAAGTGCAAGTTGTGATGCATTCCTATTCATTTAAACTGCAGCTCTCCAAACTAGATCTCCAAACCATTAATGAGTATGGTACTTTACCTAATAACTGGTGGAAGGAAACATTGAAAAATGCAAGCTTCAAGTTTTGAAGCCCTTGTGGGATTGACAATGAAACTAGTCAAAGCGACATCCTAGTACTCCTACAACAATGAAATTGTCCAACTTTAGTAACGTTAACCATAAACTAGTCAAAAGAATATGCAAGTACTAAACAAGGCAACAAATCAAATTGTAATGTCAATAATTCAGGTCTATTGTAACTACAAGTCTAGAATAAGTTATTAGGAAAATAAATCATGAAGACCTAGTGCTTGGAAAGTAAATTATGGATCAACCAAAAAAATCTAGGAGATGTAAGAAAAGGACAGACCAGCAAAGTCTCATAATCAAATATACCTCTTATTCCAATGGCTTGCAGAAATAAAAGACAAATAATTATAGAAAATACCAACTTCAAAATGGTTACCTAAACTAGGATATGTAGTGTGTGCAAATACTTTGGTAGTATGACAAATACACATTTCAAGTACTAGCTACTACATAGTACATTGGTCATCTTGCAGCAATGTCAAGTAGTAATAAATACTTATTAAAGTAGTTTAATTTAAATTTAAAATATCTGGTGTGTACAGGATGGTGAATTGACATACTTTACGATAGAAGTCATTAAGCCCTGAAGTTATATGTTCCTTCCTTCTATCATATACATACAACTTGTAAGCCCACCTTCCATTCCTTCTACTTGGTTACTTTCATTAACATTAAAATTCTTAAATAAACACATTAAATCATATTCTTATAAGACAAATTGCAAATACAACACAAATAGAAAAACCAATTCCAATTACTTATATATAATACAATCACATGTGGATATGTTCAACACCTGTAACACCCTGAGAGTGTGAAATTTTTTTTTTTTTTTAAAACAACTAACACTTTTAAATAAAATATTCATAATCTTCTTTTAATTTAAAATCAAAGTAAAATATTTAACTGTAAAATTATTTATCGAATATGACGATTAGAACCATTGTCGTATTATAGACAATTTTTTTGACACAACTGACTTAATCACAGCTGAACAATTCACATTAACATAAACATAGTCATAAATGTTTCGATAAAGAATTTCTATTGCAACAACAAAACCCTAAAAATGAATTAGCACAATTTACAAAACTCATAGACTAGCATGATTTATTATGGTGTAGTCTCTCACATACTAGCACGACTCAATAATCCTCGCAAGGATAAGGTGGACCATCCAATCACGTGATACACTACGCCAAAAATGAGTAACAACAGCGCTACTTTTACAACGTTTTTTTTGAAAAAGTGCATTTGTTTATGTATTCGAAAATACAGAACTTTCAGAAAGCCCCTTAGACACCGCTTTTTGACAATTGTCTTGGGTCTTATAAAAAAAATAATTTTGGTGAACCTTAGACAACGCTTGTCAGAAAAATGTGGTCTTAGGTCTTATAAAAAAAAGTTGATGAACCTTAAACAACACTTTTTTGAAAAAGCATTGTCTTAGGTCTTATGAAAAAATTTGGTGAACCTTAGACAACACTTATTTTGAAAAATACAGCGTTTTTCTAAAAAATTATTATCTTAAGTCTTATAAAAAAAATGTGAATCTTAGACAACGCTTTCCAGAAAAAACGTTGTCTAAGGTCTTATTGAAAAAAAAAAAATTAGTATATCTTAGATAGCGTTTTTTCTAAATACGTTGTTTATAAAAAAAAATTACAAAAATTAAAAAACGAGATATACACGAAACCACATCCAACAAACCCCTTATTCCTTCTTCTTCTATCCAAAACCCTTCATTTTCCTTGCTCATCTCTTCCATAAACCTGAAATAGATTACCAGCCCTCAGCGAAACGCAGAAACAAGAGAAACTAGAAACCCAAAAACTCAAAACTCAAACCACCACCAGAAACACAAAAATGCAAACCACCACCAAAAATGCAAATCGCCGACCCTTCCACACTAAACCTCTCCTCTCAAGTTTGTAAGTCTCTAAAAAATTTATTAGAGAAAACATTTGAGTTGTTGTTTGCCAACTCTACTTTTATTACTGCTTTTATGTTGCTATTTGTCATTGCATTGTTACATATGTTGCCCTTAGACTTAGCTTTCATTAGTGTTTTTGTGTTTCTTTTTGTCAACTATGCTTTCATTACAATTTAACAATACTACTTTTAGTTTCATATTAGTTTAGCATATATTTTTTGTTGTTGTAGATAAATGGTGTATTCTAATGATGATGCTAACGAGTCTTCTCCTAATGAACAAAATGAATCCCTACAAAAAGAGGAAAATGCAATTAAATGAGGGTTACCTATTATGAGAAAAATCGTTTGTGCAAGAGATAAAGGAATACAATTTGAGGTAGTTCAATACTTTGTTTAAAATTCGATTACGTTGTCTTTTATATACACACCTACTTACTTTAAGATTATAATAAGGTAACTTGGAATGCACATGGTCAACCGATTGAGCCTAATGTTGCAATGCCAGTAAGTTATATTGGTGCCGTGACTCGTCAACATATTTCAATTACTTGTGATAATTGGAGGAATAAAGCATTGGAAGCCGCTAAAAATCTTATTTGGGAAGATATACAAGTATTAATTTTGTGTTTTGTAATTATTTGTTGTTTACATTGTTGGCATTAAAATACATTATTCAAACCGTTTGTATCTGTTATTTTTTTGCATAGGTCTTTCATAGTTGACGATATACGTAAAAAAGTATATACTTATGGTTGTTGGAAAATTGCATAGAGGTATAGCAAGTATATAATAACACTAGCTATAACAATATTTATTTATCTGTTAATGTCTTGTGAAAATGTTCATGATAAACTTATCTTTTTTGTATTAATATATGTTAATTAGTATACTTTATCTCAAAGAGAGACAGAAGAGACTACCAGTTGCAGAGAAGTACTTAGTAAAGCATTAAATGTTACTGAGTATTCTGGTCGTGTGAGGGCTAAGGGGTTTGGAGTCAATCCAAAAGATTATTGTCAACGTCAAAAGGACAAAAATCCAAGTAATGCGGAATTATTTGTTATTATACAAGATCTAACTACCGAACTTCGTTACTTGCGAGAGAAGGACAATGATAAAAATTTGTCATAAAGTTGTCTACAAAATATGGATACCCCTAGCGACAAAGTTAGTTTGTAATACCCCCAATTTCTTATTATTATATTTTAACGATATAATGATCCACAACTAAAATATCGGTGTGTTTGATACGTGTGTTAATTCCTCTGTGGTTGCCCTATGTGCTTGCCTTAGCGATTTAATTAAATTATTAATACTATTAATATTGAATTTGTAATAATAATAATAATAATAATAATAATAATAATAATAATAATAATAATAATAATAATAATAATAATAATAATAATAATAAAACCTAGGTTGGTATACTATACATATATATATATATAGGTAAGCGCATAGTTGTTACGGAACCAAGGATTAGCTTTTGTACCAAGAGTCGCCTTCCAATACCAAACCACAATCAGGTATGTTACGTTTACCAAGTCAACCTTCATGCTTGGGAATTCTGGAAAAGATCTCGCCGATTGAAATTAAATATATAAAGAAATTTGGAAGTACTTAATTGATAATAAATTAATAATATCAAATACTCAATTGGACTAGTTTACTCTGAGTTTTATTCACCCTTCGACAAAAATTTGCGACAACAACTTAATCCTTCAGTTGGTCGGCTATTATCAATCCTTAATAAGCAACTCTTCATGTTTTTTTACCTTTTGATATTTTTTGGCCATTTGATTTAGTATGACTTAGTTTGGCCTTTATTTTTGCTCTGCGGCAATTTATGTGGGTTCAAAATAATTGTGAAGATGTATTTTTGAACTTAATAATAAGAAAAGCGATTTGGTGACTCAATATACTTTTTGTTTGAATCTACATTTATCTGGAACTTTTGATTGAGAAGTTTTGGTTTGAGCATTCTTGATAAATTTGTTTTATCTTCAAATTCTCTTTTACATGAACATGTGCAATTGTATTCTCTATCTTATATATATCTATATATGAATAAATAAATAATCTCAATTTGTATAACATCCAAAGACTTGAGTTATTCTAATTATAATTTAAAATTGTTACAGTGTTCATTGTGCGTAAATTTTTAAGATAGCACATACTGCATTTATATATATGTGCCTACAGTTTAAAATTTATATCTTAAAGAGTTTAATTCTATTTTTGCAACCAATAGTTTTGTTACTTTCCTTTCAATGTGTACCATATATTGTTAGAATATAGCAATATCAAAATCATACACACACTATATTTATTTAGTAATATATAATTTTGTTATTTTTCATTTATTTTAAATAAGATGTCTGTTTATATTAATATAATCATAAGCATGCGTTGTAACACCCCGATTTTTAATAGCGCGAGTGTATTTTTTTTTTCAAAATAAATTGATAAAATACCAGTCGTAACACGAACGACAAAAGTCATAATTAAATTACATCATAATTATAACAAATTAAAAAGGTTTTTGAGACGATAATAAAAAATATCCAAATATAAAATACATCGGCTAAAATAATTTGTTTCAAATATATAAGTTCCCTTTACGACAACAACCTTAAAATAAGAAAGGAAAAATAAATAAAATTCTTAAATACAACCCTAAGTTGATCATTAATCTAACTGAGATTGCCTGGGTACTGAGAATCCACGAGCGGCATCAAGCCCCACTGCTTTCGATCACAAATCTAACTCATCACTATGCTACGCCTTATGACGATCCTAATTCTCATATGAGGGCAGAGCCCAGATTTCCACAATAATTATAAAGGGTCACCAACCGAAATTAACAAATATCACATAGCATTTAAATTCTTAATGCACAAAATAACCTTTCAACTTAGCATACATCTAGAAAGGGTTTTCATATGCCAAACATGCATAATCAAAGTTGCAAAATGAAGTTTTGGACAAAACTGCACTGTCGTATTCGAATACAGCAGCATCCTTATATTTGAATACAGTGTTATTTCACAAGTCAGAAGCAAAAACAGCACAACTGTATTCGAATACAGTTCTGTTGTATTCGAATACAACTGTGAAATTTGCATATTTTCAATTTTGAAAATGTTTCGAAATCATTCAACACTTACCACATAAAGTCAATCAATAACACTCATCCAATACGGCACAATCACAAACATCAATGGAGTATGTATATACAACCATCACAATATATCAAACATGACTCGCGTGTCAAGCACCCTAATGCAATGCGTATATGCCAATGCACATGATTCCGGAATTCCATACTCAAACATATATAACTCATAATTCCTCAATTCACAACAATTCATATCAATTCATTTTTCCACAAAATCCACACATAAAACACATCTCAAAAATTCATAATATTAATTATGAACACATCAATCACACCAAACATGAATCACCACAACCATTACGTAAATGCAGCTATTAAAAGATTCCCCATTTTTAATGCTCATTTAATAATACTGGTTTTTCAAACATTTCACAAAGTACACTCAAAACAGATTTTCCTCAAACCCACATCAAATTTAATCCACAATCCACATTAAATTTAATTCACCATACAAACCAAATTTCATCAATTCATTTTCCGCAAAACCACACCTAAATCACATTAATTCCAAACTCCACATTTCCAAACATAAACCACCAAATTAAATCTCCAAATTTTCAACCATAAATCACCAAATTAAATCTCCAAATTTTCAACCATAAATTACCAAATTCAATCTCCAAATTTTCAACCATAAATTACCAAATTCAAAACTTCACATTTCCAAACATAAATCTCATTAAATTCAACTTCCACAATTTCACTCATAAACACATTAAATTCATTTTCACAAATCTACACCTCAAACACATCAAATTTATTTTCCACAAATTCACAAATAAGGACCTAAATGCAAGCTAAAAGTTTGGAAGGAGACCTTACCTCAACGGTAGCTCTAACAACCGATTACGGCACCGCGATTAATTCCGGTAAAAACTCTGTTCGCGACGTTGCTTCCAAAGTTGGTTCACTAGCACCGTAGCGTGGAGGTGAACAACTTTCCCTTCTGTCACTTCGCGAGATGGAGCTCAGAAGTCGAAGAAAAGTGGAGGTTTTGTGTTTGGTGGTTTTGAAAACCACCCACACTATCTTTGCGAAATAGAGAAAGAAAGGAAAAGAAGTTATCGCACGCACACAGTAAAAATGTTTCTGCCTCCTTCTGATTCCCCTTCTTCTAAATATATATAAACATACTAACTTACCAAACCATATATATATATATATATATATATATATATATATATATATCTAAGTATACACATATATAAAATATTTTACAAACTCTAACAAAATATGCTTTTGGTACTTAATTCACAAAATGAATTAAAATTTGGCTAAATGCCTCAGCAATTTAACACCAAATATACTAAAATTGCATAATTTAGAGTTTAAAATTAACGGTCTTACATGTGTAGTATTAAATATTTTTGGATGATATTGCATATAGTAAATAATTTATATATCTATTGGAGCAAGTAATTAATTTGTATTGGTTGTTGCCTTGATTTATTTTCTTTCGCGGACTATTAGAGACGGTGGTTGGCGAAGATGCGACACATTAAATCAGCGGATCGACTTCGTTCCGAGAAATCTTCAGCTAAGGTAAGGGGTGAGAGGAGGTTCAACTTTATGAGTATAAAATAACGTGGGATGAACGAGAATACCGTAATTCCCAGATATTCATCTGGGGCTTACTACGTACGGTCGAGTCCTATTGAGTAATAATAATTAATTAATAATATATGAATGGTAATAGTGAGGAGTAAAATATAATTTAGCAACCTATAGAATTGTCGTGAATTTATTTATATCAAAGTTGCATGTTGAATGATTTTATGAGATCTTATGCTGATTGTTATTGTCTGAATGGTATGTACTTGAGTGTTCTTGTTACTTGATTGAAATTGTGATTGTAACATCCTAAAGCAAAGGACTAAAAATAATTAGAATTTCAAAATTTGAAATATTCTAATTTATAGATTATTATTATTATTATATTATTACTATTATTATTATTATTATTATTATTATTATTATTATTATTATTATTATTATTATTATTATTATTATTATTATTATTATTATTATTATTATTATTATTATTATTATTATTATTATTATTATTATTATTATTATTATTATTACTACTACTACTACTAATAGTGTAATTGTTATCAATAACCAATTTGCTTAAAATAAGGTAATATTAATAAGTTGTTTTGTTTGTTAAAGACTTATAAATAATAATAGGAAGTTTGCTTTGTTTGTTAAAGGTTTTTGTGAAAGGGATAGTAACAAAGAAACCTATTATAACACTCTTTTGTTATATAATTATCTATTATTAAGGAGTCAACCAAAATCAAACAAAAAATCCATCATAAATGAATTCAACATGTACTATTTGTAACAACCAAGAGTTTAGTGGAGCAAATATAGGATACCTAGTCAAATTATCTTATAAATATTTAAATATAAATAGATAGAAAGAAGAGAAATACTGACTCAATAGAGAAAACTATGCCAAAATAAAGAGGAGGAAAACTATGCCAAAATAAAGAGGAGCAAAAGTACGGTTGCGGTTGCAATATGGGTTAATAACGATTAACCTATACGGAACCTGAGTAATCACACCCTTTAAACTTTCATGGTACATTTATTTTGGGATGGAAAAAGAGTTAGATATTTTGAATAGTACTTTTTATAAAACTATATATTTGTTGAAAATCTAACTCTATTAAAATTGAAATTTTATGAATTGTAATAATAGATTATGAATTGATTTATTTACTACTGTTTGTTGAATCACCGTTTTATGATGGTTTGAATATATATTCTTTAAAAGATTGTTTTATTATAGTTTCTTGAATGATTGTTGTTATTATATGTTCAAATAAAATATCATATTATAAATATATATATTCTCTAAAAGATTGTTTAATTATATTTTCTGGATGATTGTTGTTATTATATATTCAAATAAAACATCATATTGTAAATATATATTCTTTAAAAGATTGTTTCATTATATTTTCCTGAATGATTGTTGTTATTGTATTCAAATAAAATATCATATTATAAATATATATATATATATATATATATCAGTCTCTTGTGGACAAGGATAATTACATGTGGCTTGTATGATGGTACAAGAGACAAACCTATTAGAGGAGTTTAGAGCTATGAATTTGGATGTGTCCCTTAATGCTTTATGCTTGAATCTGAATAGGCTAGAAATCAGTAGTAACTTGAGAGGGATAATAAAAGAAATAGAACAACTATTGGATAATGTAAATCATTCTCTTGTGGACAAGGAGATCTATACCTTATCCGGTGATGGTTTAGTGTTGTTTAAGGATAAGATCACTGTTTCTAAGGAGGGGAGTCTTAGGGATAAGATTTTAGAGGAAGCTCAAAATAGTAAGTTCACGATACACACAGGAATAACTAAAATGTATCAGGATTTGAGAAAATGTACCCGTGGCCAAGAATGAAAAAGGATGTAGCTAGCTTTGTGTCTGTGCCTAGTGTTAGAAGGTTAATATTGAACACCAAAATCCTTTAGGATTGTTGCAACCTTTAGAAATTCCCGAGTGGAAATTGGAAAAGATATCAATGGATTTTGTGATGGGTTTGCCTAAGACGTGTGTGGGTTTTGATGCCATTTGGGTGATAGTTAACCAAATCAGCTCATTTCCTACCAATTAAAGCAACCTATAGTTTAGATAGACTAGTTAACCTATATATTAAGGAGATAGTAAAGTTACACGGTATACCCACCTCTATATGGATCCACGATTTACCTTTAGATTTTGGAAAGCTTTTCAGAGAGCTTTTGGTACTAGACTGAGTTTAGCACAACTTACCATCCATAGACAGATGGCCAATAAGAGAAGGCTATTCAAACTCTTGAGGATATGCTTAGAGCTTGTGTTCTAGATGAAGATGGGAGTTGAGATAAGTATTTACCTCTATCAGAATTTTCTTATAACAACAATTATCACCCTAGCACAGGTATGACCCCATGTGTGGCTTTTTATGGAAGAAAGTGTAGATCCCCTTTGTGATAGTGAGAAGTCTTTGTTATGACTTGGTTTAGTGCAAGAGACCACTATTAGAATTCAATTGATTAGGGAATGGATGCGTACAATACAAAGAAGGCAAAGGAATCATGCTGACAAGAGAAGAAAATCATTGGGTTTTCAAGAAGGGGCACATGTGTTCTTGAGAGTATCTTCTAATACTGCGATGGGAAGGTCAATGAAAGTCAAAAAGTTAAACCCTCGTTTCATGGATCCTTTCCACATTTTAAAAAGAGTCGAGTCAATTGCTTATCAATTAGCTCTTCTTTCACATTTATATAACATTCATGAAGTCTTTCATGTTTCTCAACCCCGAAATGACAGTATCCAAGTCTCGCTGATGCAAGTACATAGGCTTCTTTATATTTGCACAAGTTGGGTCACTTTGGTTTTATTCAGTTTGATGTAAATTTCAAGGACGAAATTTCTTTAAGGAGGGGAGAAAATGTAACATCCTAAAGCAAAGGACTAAAAATAATTAGAATTTCAAAATTTGAAGTATTCTAATTTATAGATTATTATGATTATATTATTATTACTATTATTATTATTATTATTATGATTATTATTATTATTATTATTATTATTATTATTATTATTATTATTATTATTATTATTATTATTATTATTATTATTATTATTATTATTATTATTATTATTATTATTATTATTATTATTATTATTATTATTATTATTACTAATAGTGTAATTGTTATCAATAACCAATTTGCTTAAAATAAGGTAATATTAATAAGTTGTTTTGTTTGTTAAAGACTTATAAATAATAATAGGAAGTTTGCTTTGTTTGTTAAAGGTTTTTGTGAAAGGGATAATAACAAAGAAACCTATTATAACAACCTTTTGTTATATAATTATCTATTATTAAGGAGTCAACCAAAATCAACCAAAAAGTCCATCAGAAATGAATTCAATATGTACTATTTGTAACAACCAAGAGTTTAGTGGAGCAAATATAGGATACCTAGTCAAATTATCTTATAAATATTTAAATATAAATAGATAGAAAGAAGAGAAATACCGACTCAATAGAGAAAACTATGCCAAACTCAATAGAGAAAACTATGCCAAAATAAAGAGGAGCAAAAGTACGGTGTTGCGGTTGCAATATGGGTTAATAACGATTAACCTATACGGAATCTTTTTATCAAAGAACATTTTTCAATAGGTGAGTAATCACACCCTTTAAACTTTCATGATACATTTATTTTGGGATGGAAAAAGAGTTAGATAGAATTGTAATAATAGATTATGAATTGATTTATTTACTACTGTTTGTTGAATCACCGTTTTATGATAGTTTGAATATATATTCTTTAAAAGATTGTTTTATTATAGTTTCTTGAATGATTGTTGTTATTATATGTTCAAATAAAATATCATATTATAAATATATATATTCTCTAAAAGATTGTTTAATTATATTTTCTGGATGATTGTTGTTATTATATATTCAAATAAAACATCATATTGTAAATATATATTCTTCAAAAGATTGTTTCATTATATTTTCCTGAATGATTGTTGTTATTGTATTCAAATAAAATATCATATTATAAATATATATATATATTCTTTAATATATAGTTTTATTATATTTTCTTGAATGATTGTTGTTATTATATATTCAAATGAAATATCATATTATAGATATATAAATTCTTTAATAGATCGTTTTATTATATTTTCTTAAATGATTGTTGTTATTATATATTCAAATGAAATATAATATTGTAAATATATATTCTTTAAAAGATTGTTTTATTATATTTTCTTGAATGATTGTTGTTAGTATATTCAAATGAAATATTATATTATAAATATGATCTTACGGAGATGATTGTTAAAAATATGAATTATTTTGCTTGTGTGTGCTGGAGATGGGTCTTGTACCCACATATTGATGAGTTTTAAACTTCACAAAGAGATGAGGTTTAAACTCCACACGGATGGGTATCGTACCCCACATATAGATGAGTTTTAAACTTCACAAAGAGATGAGGTTTAAACTCCACATGGATGGGTCTGGTACCCCACATATAGATGAGTTTTAAACTTCAGAAAGAGATGAGGTTTAAACTCCACATGGATGGGTCTTGTACCCCACATATAGATGAGTTTTAAACTTCACAAAGAGATGAGGTTTAAACTCCACACGGATGGGTCTCGTACCCCACAATGGATGAGCTGGTGCTCCACATGATGAGATAATACTCACTTCGCGGAAGTAGTATATCTCCATATAACGATGAGACATTCTTGAATTGGTTGGTTTATTTCTGCAAATTAAATGTGTATATTGGATTTATTTGATTATTATAGGTGTGAATTATCGTTAATTTAATTGATGAGTTTTATTAATTATTAGAAGTAATTGGTTATTATAGATAAATCTTAGTTATATCATATATATTTCTAAAGAATATTTTTGGAAGAAAGCGGGTGCCATGATCGGAATATTATTCCCTGGGATTTAGTATCTCATTAAAGTGTTGTTTTCAGAGACTGAGACCGTCGAGGACGTCGAGAGTTGAGAAACCATACTTCCTTTGAGAAGAGTAATTTCCTTAGATTAGGTTAGTAGATCAAGAGTTAGTAGACATAGTGTCTACATTGTAGTTTATTTCGGGATTAGTTATTAAATGCCCAGATTTGAATATTTTGATTATTAAGGAATTTTCAGCTGTAAAGTTTTATTTTAAGGATTTTACAATATTATTTCTTTCAAGAACTTCATTATTTATTATAGTACCTTTTCTCTTATATAAATATGAAATTTTTTTCGTTATTACCTCAATTTTTATACCCACATAACTAGGCGTTACAGTGATATTACTTGAATGTGCCACCTAATTGATTCCTTATTATGTGATTGATGAAACTGGATTGTGTATTGTGAGTAGTGTAAACCAAATATTGGGATTTTATTGTGATTGACTGATTTACATATATATAATGATGAATATTGTGAAGTCAAACTGAAACTTATTGAGTTGTGATGATCGAGTAAGTCTGAGATAAGTGTTGTAGATTTTGGAGTTAGGATTATTTTGTCATCATATAGGGAGGGTCTGACAAACCTAGTGATTCGGGGAAGTACAACTGAATGAGCCTGATCGTGGAGGGCTACAATCGAACTCTAAGGTAAGACTGATAGACCTTGGAGAATTCCTAAGTGGATTAATGGGTTATTCCCTAAGGCTGCGAGCTACCGTGCAACACAAGAGTACCCCGATCGTCGCGTTTATGTGTCTCGGGTTGAGTTGAGGGGATCTATGAGGACTTGGCCATTCATGAATTGTCTGTCCACTCTTGTAGTGGCATAGTATCAGGTCTTCTAACCAAGTAATTCAGAGTAGAATGGTACCAAATGATGAAGTATAGAGTATAGGACATGCATAGCATTTCATCCTTGTAACTGTTTTATTATGATTGAATTAGATTAACCTTTGATATTATTTTCTTGAATGTTCTCTTTATTTGTGATGTTTTGACTAATTGCGTGTTCTCCTCGTGTATTTTATACTGTTACATAATTTTGAAACTCACCCGTTGTTGTTTGTGTTTGGCGTTTGCGATGGACGCAGACGAGCTGCAAGCTGCAGGTGAAGACTAATACTCTCGAAGTGTAGGAAGCCGTCTTATCTTGAAGACTTTTATTATCTACCTTTTGTTAACGTCATTTTTTAACATATTTTATTTTGGGAATTCCCGCTCTGATAGTGACATCAGGTTGGGACTACATTTGCACTTAATATTAAACTTATGTATGTGTACTTCAAAAAGGATTTTGCTGTCTGATATTATGATTTCGAGTTGTTAAGTTTGATGGAAAATTTAGATTTATGTGACATGTTCATGATTACATGATATTCTTGACCTTAATATAAAAAAATGTTTGGAAGTTTATATATCTATTTATTTGAAGGATTTCATTGTTTTAAAAATAAGAAAATTAAATTTTTTTTATTTGGGGTTTAGGGTGTCACATAGCTCCCATTTTATTGTTTCAAATAACCTTCCTGAGGTAATTAATTAATGAATTAAAGTAATGCAACCTATTTAATTAGTTGATGATCATGCTAACTAAAAAGTTCACTAATAGTTATATATTGATTATTGATTTAGGGTATCACATCTTGTGTATTCTATTTGTGATCTCTTATTTTTCGTGTAGTTGGTAAAGGAAAGGTTTATGATATTTTGGGAGACATACTACACCACAAACCACTCGAGAGTCTCAATTAAAATTGCTTTAGATTTGATGTTCCATTGCCTAAGATGAAAGTTGAGATGCAAAGTTGGTGGGAGAGGCCATAGGGTCATATGTGGCATGGCCAATAAACCTCATTTCTCTATATGCTGAGGTATGTTAAAAAAACATATTTAGTTAATGTTTCTAATTTTACTTTTTATTTTGTCTTGAAATTTTCCCAAAGTAAATGGTAAGGATATTGTTAAGAGGAACGAGCCAGTCAAGTCAGAAAAGCAGGTACATTGATATATCGTAAGAGAAATGTTATGGACAACCAATTAGTTAATGTTTTACTATTTAAGCTTTGGTTAATCATTAACCAACTTAATTTCACGATGTTTTAGATTCAAACACAAAAACTGCAACAAGTCAGAAAAAATGAGAAGGTTGGACCTAGCAATATGCCGGTTGCAACACCAAAGCAAGGTCTTGCAAAATCAAGACATCAACAGTCTTCCCTTAAAAAGGATTGTGCACCTGTTTCTCGATTTATCAATGTCTTGAAACATTTGTAGAAGCAAATATGTCTATGGATGCGGACATGCGTGAAATACCAATGGAGAAAGATATTTTTGGTGTTTCTTATGTAGAAAGTATTAGTAAAGAGCAAATGATAAAGTTTTTCAAACATCAAGAAATAGGTGCTTATGTTATCGTCATATATTTATAAGGTATACCACCCCGTGGCCCATCATGGTCGCCACTAACTATTAAATGCATGAGCATACTCTTACTCTTTCACATCAATTATTAGTTAAATGCAACTATTAAAAGACTCTTATTTTAATACTAACTAAACACTAATCATTCTTCAATACCTTTTCACAAAGTATATTCATAACAATTTATCATCAATAAGATTCATAACACATAGTAAACACATATTTTATCAGTTATGAATACATAATCTCACCAAATACATAAACAATCATGTTCACATTTATTCATCACTAGCACAGAGAACATGTATGCAGAAACACTATGCATTCAAGCATATATAATATCGTTAGAAAGTGCTCTTAACTCAACAATGTTTTATTACACAAGCAACTTATGCTATGCCAGCATAATCTATCCAACGATTCTAACGACACCTCTCAATTTATTTGAACCTTAAACCAATCAATTGACTTAATCAATATAAATTTCTAAAACAACCCCCAAATGAACCATAGGTTTGGCCATCATCCAAATCAATTTGGGTTTGGCTTTCTCTTAGGTTTTGTTACCTAATTAGGTTCCCTAAATTCAAAAAGACTTTGGTTTAGATCCTTGTGAAAACGAATTTCAAATCCTTTTCAAAACACTTATGTCATACTTTGATTTTTTCCAATCTTTTTTTTTTCCTTCAAAATTATTGAAGTTCAATTGATATCATTGTCTTTAACAACTTAGCACAAAATATTTTTTAACATAAAACTATTACATAACTCTTCTCACAAATATTTTTCTCAAAGAACACAACTTTAAAATCCCATCCTTTAACTGGAAGGGACTATTTTCAAATTATTACACACATAAATCTTTCAAACTTTCAACACTTTCAAATTCTTCAAGATTAGGGCTTTCCTAAAATTCTCAACTTGATTACCTTTGAAAATTTACTTTGACATAACCTAAACAAATTAGGAATTTATTCTTTAGAATTCACAAGTTACTTAAACATTTTATTCTTTACCACTTTCTAAAATATTTCTAGGGTTTTTCCCACTTTATTTACTAAAAGATTTATTACTAAAATTCATTTAACGATTAAGAATCACAAAAGTTTTCAACGCTTAAATCTTTTATGAGATAAATAAACTATACACTTGTTTTAAAATACAATTTGTCATAATTATTTCCAAAGTTTTTTCCCTAAAAGATTATGACTTTCTTTTTTGTGTCTTTTTTTTCCTTAAAAAATTTCTCACATAACCTCAAAAGTCTTCCATTTTTTTCTTACAACACCAACACTTGTAAAAAAATATTTCCAAAGTTCCAACTTCAATATTTTTGTTAACATTTCTAAAACCCTAAAATTTTCAACAACATTTTAAACAAAAACTCTTTAGATTTTCAACCCTTTTTAAAATCAAGATCACAACCTCTTTTAGAACCTTTTTTCAAAAGAAATTTTTTCAAATCAAGATCACAAGAAATTTTTTGAAATCCCAAACCCTAACACCATGTTTGAGTTCGGTCATGAGTAAGGTGGGATAGGAAAAATTCCTCTTCCAAAATTACTTTCATCCTTAGTTATAAATACATATTTTAGAACCTTTTCAACAATAAAAAAATACAAACTTAGAGATCAACATTTCCAACATAAATGCATTTTTTTTAGCAAAAATCCAAAGTGTTACAAATTTGATTTTCCCTTTAGCTTTACTATCACAAGTCATGGATCTATCATATTTGTGAAGGAAATATCATTCTAGTATAAAACCAATTTTTCGTATTAACTCAAATGTTTTACAACAATTTTTTTATAGATCATTTACTACAACAAGTAGATCTACAACATTAACAAAAGAGAAACAACATTTTAACATAGTTCATTTTTTTGAAAAAACTTAAAATATTCAAAATCAAATTTATTTTCTTTGAGATCTATTATCACAACTTATAGATGTACAATATTAACAAAATAAAATTTCAAAACTCCAACTATAAATTTTTCTTTTAGATCTACTAGTACAAGATTTGAATCTATAGCTTTTGTGAAAAAAAATTGAAAAGAACAACAATTTCTCTCATACATTAAGGGCTTAACGACAATGTTAGAGGAAAGGGAGGAAAAAATGAATTTTTTATGACAAAACAAACATCAATAGAAATAGGAGAATGAGAGAAGAATGTTTGATTCAAAAACCATGATCAATAGATGAATGGATTTGAAGGAAGGACATTTTTTTTCTAAGTGTTTGATTACTAACACTAGTAAAGAAGGAGAGAGAGAAGGGAAAGGATTGTGTTTTTTTCTTAAGTTAGAGAATGAATAAAATAAGTGAGTGAATTATGATGAGTTGGATGAAAATGAGGACCAAAGAGAGACCAAAATTTTTTCCTTTTGTAACTCTTACTACACCAAAAATCTACTCTTAAAAAAATCTTCCTACATGAAGAAAATATCTAGATATTTTGGCTGACAATAAATTTAACAGTAATGCGCAACATTGTAAAATATATGTCGATCATAATTCCTCTGTAATTCAATTAAATTATTTCCCAATGAATAATTTTAATTGAGTCTCCAAAAATATTTTCCAAACATCTTACTAATCCATCATTTTCCATCTGATCCTTCTTACACAAGTCAAGCTAGTCCACACACAAAAGGATGGTGAGGTTACTCATTTTGGTCCTTACAATGTCTTACTAGATAGTAAGAAAATATCAAGATATTTTCACTAATCCCTCATCAAAATATTAATATCCTAGAAAAATATCAATGTGACTTTATGTCACATCATCTCGCTCAGTCTTAAACGAATTGCATTTCACTCACGGATAAATTTCTAGATAATAAATTTTTTTTTTTATAATAAATCTATAAATTAAAACTTTTCAAAATTTCGCAAATAAACTTTTATCCAACAAAAAATTTGTTCCTTAGCTTAGAAAAATATAATGAGATTAAATTCTCATTATATTCGATATATAAAACTCATGGTTAAATTTTGGTGTCATTCGGAGTCTGTAAGACCCTTAGTTTTAAATTCTAATTTATGCAATTTTAGTATATTTTTGGTGTTGAATTATGAGGCTTTTAGCCAATTTTAATGGTATTTGTGTGTTAAATGCCAAAAATATCTTTTGAGACCGTTTAAAATTATTTGACGATAAATAATTTAATTACGTCATGGAGAATTTATTACCGGACTGTTTTGTTAAAAATATCTCTAATTGCTAAAAAAATTTACTTGTCAATTGAGTTGCAATGAGGATAGATATTTTTATCAAAATAATTGGGGTGTGTGTAAAAATATTTAGATATTTATTGATTTGGTTTAATTATAATATATATATATATATATATATATATATTAGCTAGCATAGTATACATATACATATATGTTAGTAAGTAATATAACTATATATATATATAATATAGTAACAGGGAGGAAGGTTAGTTTAGCAAGTTAGTATAAGTTATATATATATATATATATATATTATTATTATTAAATTAGTAAACATATATAGATGTGAGGTAAGCCTCCAGGAAGCAAAACAAACTTTCATTCCCGTCAGTAGCTTTCAGCCTCCCGTTTTTTCTTTCTTCTTTCTTGCCATTTCAAAAATGGTGTGGGTTTAAAAAAAAAAAAAAAACACAAAATCTCTATTTTCTTCTAGATCTAAGCTTCCATTCGAGAAGTGACAGAAGAGAAAGTTGCTCACCTCCACGCTGCGGTGCTAGTGAGCTAATTTTCGAAGTGACGTGCGAACAAAATATTTTATCGGAATTTATCGCGGTACCGTAATCGGCTGTTAAAGCTATCATTAAAGTAAGGGCTCCTTCCAAACTTTTAGTTTGCATTTAAGACATTATATGTGATTTTATGGAAAAGAAATTCGGTGTATTTGATGTGTAAAATGGTGAAAATGAATTTAATTCGTTTATGCGTGAATTAGCGGAATTTAAAATTGACGCGGTTGAGATGTAGTTTGATGTGAATTGTGTGTGATTTGCTGAGATTGAATTAATGTGATTAATGTGGTCGATTTTGTTAGTAATGGTTAACAAAAAAAAAAAAAGAAATTGATTTTGAAGTGTTTGAGTTACGAAATGAGTTATTTTCAAATAAATGAGTTC
This sequence comes from Cicer yamashitae, assembly GCA_037974755.1. Classification (NCBI taxonomy): domain Eukaryota; kingdom Viridiplantae; phylum Streptophyta; class Magnoliopsida; order Fabales; family Fabaceae; genus Cicer; species Cicer yamashitae. The sequence continues at coordinate 34,403,469 of JBBPBQ010000003.1, forward strand.
GAACTAAAGTTGAAATTTTAAAAAGAAAAAATTTAGAGTACTTTATTAACTCAAAATTTTGGTGCTTTAATAGTCGAGTGTGCGTACGTGCGATTTGGATTATATTTGTTTTATTTAATTTTAACTAAATAATGTAGATTATTTGGTTGTAAAAGTTTGGTGTGTGAAAAAGATATAATTTTAGAATTTTGTTATGGTTGGATAAACTTTAGTTGTGAACAAATTGTTACAAATATTTATGTTTATGTAGTTAGCTCCTTGAGTCTCGAAAAGGAATCGAGGCTGTTGGCACCGAGTTAGCGGTGGGGAGAACTCTGAGATATTAATGTTGTTGTGGTTGATGTGTTCATAATTAATATTATGAATTTTTGAGATGTGATTGATGTGTGGATTATGGTTGAAAATTTTGGAGATTAAATTTGGTGGTTTATGTTTGAAAATGTGGAGTTGTGAATACGGATGATTCATGATTAAATTTGGTGTGAAATTTTGGAATTCGAATTGATTGAATTTGTCGTGTTTGATGTGTGGATTTGTAGAAAATGAATTTAAGATGTCTTATGTGAAATTGTTTTAATGTGTTTGAGGAGTGATTTGAGGAAATAAATTTGGTGTAAATCCATGTTTGAAATTATGGAAATTAATGGGTGTATTGTGGTTGAAATATGAGGAGTTTTGAAAATGAGTAATTTGTAGTGATTTGGTGTGGATTTGTGGAATTTAGATTGTTGTATTTAATGTGGTTTATGGATTAAATTTGATGTGAATTTGTTGGATTATGAATTAATATGTTTGAGTATGCTCTGTGAAAAGATTGAAAGATCATTAGTGTTAAATGAGTATTAAAAAAGGGGAATCTTTTAATAGCTGCATTTACTTAATGGTTGTGGTGAAAAGAGTTAGAGTATGCTCATGCATTTCATAGTACATGGTGACCGCGATGGGCCATAGTGATAGTGGTAACCGTGATGGGCCACGAGATGATGCCACGTGAATAGTTGGTTCATCTTATCCTTGCGGGGATTTTTGCGTCGTGCTGATCTGTGAGAGATTGCACTCTTGTAAGTCGGGCTGACCTGTGAGCGATTGCACGCATAGAAAATTGTACTGGTCTGTGAGAGGCCGTACGATAGTAAATTGTGCTGATCCGTGAGAGATTGCACCTTGATAATTAGTACTGGTCTGTGAGAGGCTGTACAATTATGAATTACGCCCTTCGAGGAGGGTTTTGGTTTGGAATTCCGGAATCATGTGCATTGGCATATACGCATTGCATTATGGTGATTGGCATGCGAATCATGTTTGATATACTGTGATGGTTGTATATACATACTCGGTTGTTGTTTGTATTGTGCTGTAATTGATGAGTGTGATTGATTGATTTTGTGTGGTAAGTGTTGAATGATTTCGAAATGTTTTCCAAACTGAAATTTTGCCATTTTCACAATTGTATTCGGATACAAGGATGTGGTATTCGAATACGACAATGTAGTTTGTTAAAAATTCCATTTTTCAACTTTGATTATGCATGTTTGGCATATGAAAATCCTTTCTAGATATATGCTAAGTTGAAAGGTTATTTTGTGCATTTAAAATTTAAATGCTATGTGATATTTGTTAATTTCGGTTGGTGACCTTTACAATTATTGTGGAAATCTGGGCTTTGCCCTCAGATGAGAATCAGGATCGTCCTACCAGTTAGTACTCTGGAGATAGGAACGGAGTTAGACTTACCTGACCACTGCTGTGTCAGAAGGATTTCTGCGGGGCGCGTGGAGATCACTTGGGTTATAGTTTTTTGTAGCATGATCAGATTAGATGGCTGTATAGGGGCTAGATGTCTATCGATTGTGATTGTATTTATTTCATTCTGGAAGATTGTACCTATACCATATATTGTCAGCTTGACTTTTATTTTGATGGGTCCTTGTACCACTTTTTGATGTGACATGAGGAAGTTAAAATTCTTGGGGCAGTGCTTTTGTACAGGTGTCTGCCGAGAATACCCCAGGGGTATGAGCTACGTTGGATAGGTCTCATAGCCCCGGCGTATTTTTCTGTTTTAAATATTTTGGATTTTCATTTCAAAACCGTTTCCGCTGTTTGTAATTATTATTGACTTTTGTCGTTGTGATACGACTTAAATATTTTATCCAAAGGTATTTCTCTCTTTATTATGAATTTGTTTTGAAAAAAAAAATCGGGCTGTTACAATTGTGGTATCAGAGCATTGGTTATAGATTGTAGGTTAACCTGTAGGTTGGGGGTTGTCATCTGATCATGCGTCGGGGTGATTTGTCCGAGTGTCGGGTTTGGTGTAGTGTTGAGTTGTTGAGGTCGAATGTTGCCTTTTGGAATTCTTCTAAAGGGTTTTATAGGAAACAATGCCTCCAAGAAGGAACGACGCTGCAAGGGTCAACGTCAATAGGGATGATCAAATGGCTGAAGCAATGAATAACATGGCAGCTTTTGTTGCTGCACAGACAGCTGCAAAGACTCTGCGGGATCTGGAGAAGAGGGAAAGAGAGATCCGTGCTGTTGAGTCAAGGGGGTTAGAGGACTTTCGTCGTTACAATCCTCCCAAGTTTAGGGGTGATGAGAATTCAGAGAAAGCGGATCAGTGGATCCAATAAGTGGAAAAGATCTTTGAGATGATAAACTGTCAGGCGGGAGTGAAGGTCAACTATGCCACTTATTTGCTGCTAGGGGATGCTGAGTATTGGTGGAAGAGTACAAGATTGTTGATGGGATCAGCTCATGAGGAGGTGAACTGGGAGTCGTTCAAAAGGAAGTTTTTAGACAAATACTTCCCGATTAGTACCAGGACTAAGCTCGGTGATGATTTTCTAAAACGTCATCAGGGTAATATGACTGTGGGCGAATATGCCGCTAAGTTTGAATCGTTGTCGAGGCATTTCAGGTTTTTCCGTGAAGAGGTTGATGAACCATTCATGTGTCATCGTTTCCAAGCCGGATTGAAGTATGAGATTCAGGATTCTGTCTTACCCTTGGGAATTCAATGTTTCCAAGTTCTTGTGGAAAAATGTAGAGAAGTGGAAGATATGAAGAATAAGAGAGCTAGCCGAGGAGGGAACTTTAGTTTAGGGGGGCCTAGTCGGGTGAGTTATCAAGGAAACAAAGGGAGACAAGTTGCTAAGCCTTATAACCGACCGCATGACAACAACAGGGGTCAGAATCACCCGGGGAACCAGAACCTTGGAAGACAAGTGGGGCAAGTGATTCGATGTTTCCGATGTGGGGAAGAGGGGCATTATGCTAATGCTTGTATTTCTAAGACTCTTACTTGCTACAATTGCCAGAAACCAGGACACATTGCAAGGGATTGCAGAGCTCCGAAGGTGGAACCAGTTGTGAATGCAACTAGAGCTACTCGTCCTACTGCTAGGGGACGCGTTTATTGTGTGAGTGCTGAAGCTGGAAATCCATCTAGCAATCTGATTCAACGTGACTGTGAGATTGCAGGTAACACTCTAAATGCACTTTTTGATTCGGGGGCAACCCATTCCTTCATTGCTATGGATTGTGTGAATCGTTTGAAGTTATCTGTGTCACCTCTACCTTTTGATTTGGTTGTTTCCACACCTGCTAAGACGTTGACAGTAAATACTGCATGTTTACAGTGTCAAGTGACTATTCAGAATAGGGATTTCGTGATTAATTTGATTTGTTTACCTCTACAATCACTCGAGGTCATTCTCGGTATGGATTGGATGTCGTATCATTATGTGATCTTGGATTGTGCTCGCAAACTGTTTCTTTTTCCCGAACCAAAAGTTGTTAAGTATCTAGCTGCTAACAAACTCGGAGTGTCACTAAGAGAAGGAACTCATGAGTTTTTGTCTTTGGCTAATGTGGAGGCAAAGATAAATGTGAAGATAGAAGACGTGGTGCTTGTCCAGGAGTACCCGGACGTATTTCCAACAGAAATTCCAGGATTACCACCGGTAAGAGAAGTGGAGTTTTTCATTGATTTGCATCCAGGAACCGGACCAATTTCGATTGCACCGTATCGAATGTCGCCATTGGAATTAAATGAGCTCAAAAGCCAAATTGAAGATTTGTTGGAGAAGAAATTTATTAGACCAAGTGTATCACCATGGGGAGCTCCGGTATTGCTAGTTAAGAAGAAGGATGGAAGCTCACGCTTATGTGTGGATTATCGACAGCTTAATAAGGCGACTATTAAGAATCGTTATCCTTTGCCGCGTATTGATGATTTAATGGATCAGTTGAGAGGAGCCGCAGTGTTTTCAAAGATTGACTTGAAATCGGGTTACCATCAGATCCGAGTAAGAGAGGGAGATATTCAGAAAACTGCTTTTAGAACTCGTTATGGGCATTATGAATATCTGGTTATGCCATTTGGAGTTACCAATGCACCAGCAATTTTTATGGATTACATGAATAGAATCTTTAGTCCATTTCTGGATAAATTTGTTGTGGTGTTCATTGATGATATTTTGATTTATTCAAGGACTGAAGAAGAACATGAAGAGCATTTGCGCCAAGTTCTTGAAATCTTGCGCGAGAAGCGATTGTATGCCAATTTGTCGAAGTGTGAGTTTTGGCTGGAGGAAGTGAATTTCTTAGGTCATGTGATAACTAAGGAAGGAATCGTTGTGGATCCGGCAAAGATTGAGTCAGTTCTTGCTTGGAAACAGCCTCAGACCGTCACTGACATACGAAGTTTTGTAGGGCTGGCAGGTTACTACAGGAGGTTTATTGAAGGTTTTGCGAAGATTGTAGCTCCATTGACGCAACTTACTAGAAAAGATCAACCGTTTGCATGGAAGGAGAAGTGTGAGGAGAATTTTCAGTTACTAAAGAAGAAGTTGACAACCTCACCAGTTTTGATCTTACCGCAACCAGAAGAACCGTATGAAGTTTATTGTGATGCGTCTCACCAAGGCTTGGGATGTGTTCTGATGCAACACAAGAAAGCTGTAGCTTACGCCTCAAGGCAATTGAAGATTCATGAAAGGAACTATCCTACTCATGATTTAGAGCTTGCTGCTGTAGTTTTTGCATTGAAGATCTGGAGGCACTATTTATATGGATGCACGTTCACAGTGTTCAGTGACCATAAAAGTTTGAAATATTTGTTTGATCAGAAGGAATTGAACATGCGTCAGAGGAGATGGATGGAGACTCTCAAGGATTTTGATTTCACATTGCAGTACCACCCTGGGAAGGCCAATGTAGTGGCGGATGCATTGAGTAGAAGAAGTGTATCAGTGTCTTCAATAGTGATGGCTAGACAACAAGAGTTGTGGGAAGCATTCAGAGACTTACACTTGAACGTAGAGTTTGCACCGGGAATTTTGAAATTCGGAATGATTAAGATTTCGAGTGGACTACTTGAAGACATTGCGAATTTTCAAAACGACACTTTAATTCAAGAGAAGAGGAACCTAATAGTGCAAGGGAAAACGACTGAGTTCAAGATTGGGCCAGATAATATTTTGAGATGTAATGGGAGAATTTGTGTACCAGAAGTTGCAAATCTAAGGAAAACAATTTTAGATGAGGCTCATAAGAGTAAATTGAGTATTCATCCTGGAGCGACAAAGATGTATCAGGATTTGAGGCAGAATTATTGGTGGCCAGGAATGAAGAGGCATGTCGCAGAGTATGTATCAACTTGTCTAACTTGCCAGAAAGCGGAGGTGGAACATCAGCGGCCTGCTGGAATGTTGCAACCTTTAGATATACCTGAGTGGAAGTGGGACAGGATTTCCATGGATTTTATAACTGGATTGCCGAAAACAAGGAGGAAGAATGATTCTATATGGGTGATAGTGGATCGATTGACTAAATCCGCCAATTTTTACCAGTGAAGACCACATATAAGGTAGATAAGCTAACTGAGATCTACATTGCTGAGATTGTGAGATTACATGGAGTACCGTCGAGTATTGTATCAGATCGTGATCCGAAATTCACGTCACACTTTTGGGGAGCATTGCATGATGCGTTGGGAACGAAGCTAAGGTTGAGTTCAGCTTACCATCAGCAAACTGACGGACAGACTGAGAGAACAAATCAGTCCTTGGAAGATCTTTTGAGAGCTTGTGTACTAGATGATAGAGGAAGTTGGGATGATGTACTACCGTTGGTTGAGTTTACCTACAACAATAGTTTCCACGCAAGTATTGGAATGGCACCATATGAGGCTTTATATGGGCGCAAGTGTCAGACGCCTTTGTGTTGGTATAAGGACGGTGAGAGTATGATTGTAGGACCTAAGATGGTGCAACAGACTACAGATAAGGTAAAGAAAATAAAGGAGAAAATGAAGATTTCACAAGATCGTCAAAAGAGTTATGCGGACAAGCGTCGCAAACTTCTAGAATTCGAGCAGGGTGACCATGTGTTTCTGAGAGTCACGCCTACGACTGGAGTTGGTAGAGCTTTGAAATCGAAGAAATTGACTCCGAAGTTTATTGGACCTTATCAAATTTCTGCACGAATTGGACCTGTTGCTTATCGGATTGCTTTGCCTCCGATACTGTCCAATATTCACGATGTTTTTCATGTGTCGCAGTTGAGGAAGTACCTTACAGATCCATCTCACGTGATCGAACCGGACACGATCCAACTGAAGGATAACTTGTCATTTGAAGTACTACCTGTGAGAATTGATGACAGCAAGATTAAGCGATTAAGGAACAAGGATGTTTCGTTGGTCAAAGTGATTTGGAACCCAACTACGGGGGATGCGACTTGGGAATTGGAAAGCAAGATGAGGGAACAACACTCGGAGTTGTTTATCGACGCGTAGTTTCGAGGACGAAACTAATTTTAGGGGGGTAGAATGTAAGACCCTTAGTTTTAAATTCTAATTTATGCAATTTTAGTATATTTTTGGTGTTGAATTATGAGGCTTTTAGCCAATTTTAATGGTATTTGTGTGTTAAATGCCAAAAATATATTTTGAGACCGTTTAAAATTATTTGACGATAAATAATTTAATTACGTCATGGAGAATTTATTACCGGACTGTTTTGTTAAAAATATCTCTAATTGCTAAAAAAATTTACTTGTCAATTGAGTTGCAATGAGGATAGATATTTTTATCAAAATAATTGGGGTGTGTGTAAAAATATTTAGATATTTATTGATTTGGTTTAATTATAATATATATATATATATATATATATATATATATATATTAGCTAGCATAGTATACATATACATATATGTTAGTAAGTAATATAACTATATATATATATAATATAGTAACAGGGAGGAAGGTTAGTTTAG
>JBBPBQ010000003.1:34410989-34439772 GCA_037974755.1 Cicer yamashitae
GTTAGTTTAGCAAGTTAGTATAAGTTATATATATATATATATATATATATATTATTATTATTAAATTAGTAAACATATATAGATGTGAGGTAAGCCTCCAGGAAGCAAAACAAACTTTCATTCCCGTCAGTAGCTTTCAGCCTCCCGTTTTTTCTTTCTTTTTTCTTGCCATTTCAAAAATGGTTTGGGTTAAAAAAAAAAAAAGAAACACAAAATCTCTATTTTCTTCTAGATCTAAGCTTCCATTCGAGAAGTGACAGAAGAGAAAGTTGCTCACCTCCACGCTGCGGTGCTAGTGAGCTAATTTTCGAAGTGACGTGCGAACAAAATATTTTATCGGAATTTATCGCGGTACCGTAATCGGCTGTTAAAGCTATCATTAAAGTAAGGGCTCCTTCCAAACTTTTAGTTTGCATTTAAGACATTATATGTGATTTTATGGAAAAGAAATTCGGTGTATTTGATGTGTAAAATGGTGAAAATGAATTTAATTCGTTTATGCGTGAATTAGCGGAATTTAAAATTGACGCGGTTGAGATGTAGTTTGATGTGAATTGTGTGTGATTTGCTGAGATTGAATTAATGTGATTAATGTGGTCGATTTTGTTAGTAATGGTTAACAAAAAAAAAAAAAAAAATTGATTTTGAAGTGTTTGAGTTACGAAATGAGTTATTTTCAAATAAATGAGTTTGAACTAAAGTTGAAATTTTAAAAAGAAAAAATTTAGAGTACTTTATTAACTCAAAATTTTGGTGCTTTAATAGTCGAGTGTGCGTACGTGCGATTTGGATTATATTTTTATTTTTATTTAATTTTAACTAAATAATGTAGATTATTTGGTTGTAAAAGTTTGGTGTGTGAAAAAGATATAATTTTAGAATTTTGTTATGGTTGGATAAACTTTAGTTGTGAACAAATTGTTACAAATATTTATGTTTATGTAGTTAGCTCCTTGAGTCTCGAAAAGGAATCGAGGCTGTTGGCACCGAGTTAGCGGTGGGGAGAACTCTGAGATATTAATGTTGTTGTGGTTGATGTGTTCATAATTAATATTATGAATTTTTGAGATGTGATTGATGTGTGGATTATGGTTGAAAATTTTGGAGATTAAATTTGGTGGTTTATGTTTGAAAATGTGGAGTTGTGAATACGGATGATTCATGATTAAATTTGGTGTGAAATTTTGGAATTCGAATTGATTGAATTTGTCGTGTTTGATGTGTGGATTTGTAGAAAATGAATTTAAGATGTCTTATGTGAAATTGTTTTAATGTGTTTGAGGAGTGATTTGAGGAAATAAATTTGGTGTAAATCCATGTTTGAAAATATGGAAATTAATGGGTGTATTGTGGTTGAAATATGAGGAGTTTTGAAAATGAGTAATTTGTAGTGATTTGGTGTGGATTTGTGGAATTTAGATTGTTGTATTTAATGTGGTTTGTGGATTAAATTTGATGTGAATTTGTTGGATTATGAATTAATATGTTTGAGTATGCTCTGTGAAAAGATTGAAAGATCATTAGTGTTAAATGAGTATTAAAAAAGGGGAATCTTTTAATAGCTGCATTTACTTAATGGTTGTGGTGAAAAGAGTTAGAGTATGCTCATGCATTTCATAGTACATGGTGACCGCGATGGGCCATAGTGATAGTGGTAACCGTGATGGGCCACGAGATGATGCCATGTGAATAGTTGGTTCATCTTATCCTTGCGGGGATTTTTGCGTCGTGTTGATCTGTGAGAGATTGCACTCTTGTAAGTCGGGCTGACCTGTGAGCGATTGCACGCATAGAAAATTGTACTGGTCTGTGAGAGGCCGTACGATAGTAAATTGTGCTGATCCGTGAGAGATTGCACCTTGATAATTAGTACTGGTCTGTGAGAGGCTGTACAATTATGAATTACGCCCTTCGAGGAGGGTTTTGGTTTGGAATTCCGGAATCATGTGCATTGGCATATACGCATTGCATTATGGTGATTGGCATGTGAATCATGTTTGATATACTGTGATGGTTGTATATACATACTCGGTTGTTGTTTGTATTGTGCTGTAATTGATGAGTGTGATTGATTGATTTTGTGTGGTAAGTGTTGAATGATTTCGAAATGTTTTCCAAACTGAAATTTTGCCATTTTCACAATTGTATTCGGATACAAGGATGTGGTATTCGAATACGACAGTGTAGTTTGTTAAAAATTCCATTTTTCAACTTTGATTATGCATGTTTGGCATATGAAAATCCTTTCTAGATATATGCTAAGTTGAAAGGTTATTTTGTGCATTTAAAATTTAAATGCTATGTGATATTTGTTAATTTCGGTTGGTGACCTTTACAATTATTGTGGAAATCTGGGCTTTGCCCTCAGATGAGAATCAGGATCGTCCTACCAGTTAGTACTCTGGAGATAGGAACGGAGTTAGACTTACCTGACCACTGCTGTGTCAGAAGGATTTCTGCGGGGCGCGTGGAGATCACTTGGGTTATAGTTTTTTGTAGCATGATCAGATTAGATGGCTGTATAGGGGCTAGATGTCTATCGATTGTGATTGTATTTATTTCATTCTGGAAGATTGTACCTATACCATATATTGTCAGCTTGGTTTTTATTTTGATGGGTCCTTGTACCACTTTTTGATGTGACGTGAGGAAGTTAAAATTCTTGGGGCAGTGCTTTTGTACAGGTGTCTGCCGAGAATACCCCAGGGGTATGAGCTACGTTGGATAGGTCTCATAGCCCCGGCGTATTTTTCTGTTTTAAATATTTTGGATTTTCATTTCAAAATCGTTTCCGCTGTTTGTAATTATTGTTGACTTTTGTCGTTGTGATACGACTTAAATATTTTATCCAAAGGTATTTCTCTCTTTATTATGAATTTGTTTTGAAAAAAAAAAAAATCGGGCTGTTACAGAGTCCGTCCAAATTTAAACATCGAGTATATCTTGCCTGTTTTAAAAAGATTAATAGAAAATCGTTTTTGAAATTTTAACAATGCCATGACATTCACATAGTCATTTAACATCAAGCAAAACATCTGAACAATTTTTCATAGGTCAATTTGCAAGTCAAACACAATTACAACAAATTTTACAAATAAACAGAAAATGTACACGGTAAACAAACAAAAATAAACAACAAAAGACACAAATAGACACTAAGCCTAATTCTTTCTATAAATAAATTACGGGTTATACATTGCTACCCTCCAAAAAACGTTTCTCCCTCGAAACTTAAAGTAAGTGTAAAAACCCAAATTAGGTTTGCATTTATACTCAACCTCCACGAAAAAACTCGTTTCACCGGGGTCTACGTGAAGAGGTGACCTCTTATCCCTTTTCATAGAGTGTCTAATAACTTTACACACTATCATAGCTGGTAAGACTCATCCATTCCATTCAACATGATTTCGTCTACTATCAACAAGAGATTGGGGATGACAAGTTCCCCAATTTGTCAATAGGTAACCGACAACCATGATGGTGGCCTAGACCATCTTAACCTAACTTGAATAACGCTCCTTGTTACTTGCACTCAAGGTTATCCAAAAGCATATGGTGTCTAACAATCTCCTCAAGGTCTACTAAGTTTCCCTCTGTTTCCTATTACTTTGATCTCATTGACGAAACACAATTTCCCAAAACACGTCACATAACCTCATATTCGCCCATTTATTATAAAAAAATCCATTGGATACTAAATCGAAATGACGAGAATGGGGGTTGAATTGTGTTTGTCTAAGTTGGATTCTTTTTTATCATTTGATTAAAATTGTTTTGGGTTTGATGACTTAGAGCAGAAACAATAACAAAACTAAGGAATGCAGGAGTAAAGTTACACAAGCAATTCATCATAGTTCACCACCAACTTGGTAGCTATGTCTAGTCCCCTCACTTAGAAAGTTTAATCAACTAATTCAACTCCTTGACTTATACAACACCTAACCCTACAAGTCACTTTTCTCAAAGTAGCCTGACAACTCCAAACTTTTTGAGGAACACAAACACATTGACTCTACAATCGAAGTCTTCTCCACACAATTTAACAATCCCTGATAGTTGAAGGCACACAACACCTTGACCCCACAAGTCAAGTTTTCTCAATACAATTTGACAACTCCATGTTGCTTGAGGAACACTAAAGCCACTATCGGGTTGGGTTACAAGAGTTTGGAACTTGATTGATTTGCTTCTAACAAGCTGATTTGATATAATGATTTTCCCACACTAGAACACTAAGAGTATGTTACTTTAACAAGTGATTTTCTAGAACTTAAAACCTCAAACTCTAAATACTTAGAAAAATTGAGCTATTGAGGTTTTTCTAAATGACTTTGATTTTTATGATTTCTGAGTTTGTTGTTCGTTGTGGTTGTACATCCTTCTTTAGCTTTAATCCACTATTTTAAAGATGAAATTAGGGTTCGTGAATTTTGTCCCTCAAGAACTGTGAATCGTATCTTCATTCCAACTTGGTCAATAAATATTTCTTCCAAATATAATTCTAAAAGATATGTTTTGATAATATGACCCTTAGCCAACTCTTTATTTCTGAATCTGATATTAGGAACTCTACTAGAAAGATATTGTGTGTACTTGTTCAGATTACGATTGCAAATTGATTCACTTGAGTCTTCCTTTATACGTTTGATTTGATTTGAGCGGGAATGAATCTGGGCTTGTTCTTGGACCTTCACAAGTAAGAATACGGCTAAGTCCAATTCAGTATTTTTCTCAATCTATCAAGGCATTTGACCTTCCATCAGAGTCATTGATTTTTCTCCATCAGAATCATTGACTTGATTGTTGGAGTCACATGTTGTGCTGCTTGAATAATCAGAGTCAGAGGCAGATGCAAAGCTATGTGACTTAGAATTAGTGGCATGGGCAACTTCACCATGAAGGTGCAAACACAAGAAGGAGAGTTGAATTGTGTTTGACAAAGTTGATAACTTTTTGCTAATTTGATGAAGGCTGGTTGGGTTTTATGAATTACTTAGATAAGAAACAACCGGGTTCAGAGGTAGCAAACAATGAAAGAAGAAATAATTTGACACATAGATTTATCCTGGTTAACCACTGACTTGGTTACATCCAGTCCCCTCATTCAAAAAACTTTTAATCCACTAATTCAAATACCTTGAATTACAAAACACCTAACCCTCCAAGCTAGTCTTCCCAAACAGCCTGACAACCCTAGACTTTTGAGGAACAACACCACCTTGACCCTACAAGCCAAGTCTTCACAAACAGCCTGACAACCCCAAACTTTTGAGGAACTAACCACCATGACTCTACAAGCCAAGTCTTCTCCTAACAACCTGACAACCCCGGATTGCAGAAGGAACTAAACCACTATAGGGTTGGATACAAAAGATTGGAACTTTAAGTGTTTTCTTCTAACCAAACTGATAATAATAATAACTCTCACACTCTAAGAAAAAACACTCAGATAATAATTCTCATTCAAACAAGTGTTTCTCTCTTTGAACTCTAAGATGAATTTGGAATTTGAGCTTGAGTTCTTCTACTCTTTTATGATTTTTCGATGATCTTCTTCTTCAGTCTTGGGTATCTATTTATAGTTAAAATTAGGGCTTCAATTTAGTCTTTATTTAGTTATGAATTGTATCTTCATTCCTAGCTTGGTCAACAATGATCTTATTCACAAATAATTTTGAACAAGATGCTTTTTGATAATATGTTCTTTAGCAGTTTAGCCAATTCTTTACTTATGAATCCAATCTGAGCAGTTCTTCTAAATTGATTTTGTTCAGATTGAGTTTATAAATTCTTCAGATTGATTCTGTTCGTATTTTGTTCATATTAAGTTTGTAAATTCTTCAGATTGATTTTGTTCAAATCTTCTCCAAATCTTGACTATATCTTCTCTTCAACTTGCTCAAAGATTTTCTTCAATTATAAATTTAAATTAAATGTTATTTTAGATTTTCTTCAATTATAAATTTGAATCAAATTTTCTTTTAGATTTTCTTCAATTATAAATTTGAATCAAATCTTATTTTAGTTTTATTCAATTATATATCTGAATCAAATCTTATTTTAGATTTTCTTCAATTATAAATCTGAATAATATCTTATTTTAGATTTTCTTCAATTATAAATTTGAATCAAATCTTATTTTATATTTTCTTCAATTTATAAATCTGAATCAAATTTTATTTTACATTTTCTTCAAAAATACGAATCATCTTTCATACTCTTCGAAATCAAATATATAGTTATCATAAAATACTTTTGTTATCATCAAAACTTTAAGTATAAAACGAACTTGGTTCCATCAATCTTCTCCTTTTTGATGATGACAAAATTTGTATTTTTTATAACAATTTTTCTTTTGATTTCTTTGACTCCCACTAACTTAGTACTTCCCCTAAGTCTAAATATCATTTTCTCTCCACTTTATCAAACATCTTTCTCCGCTTTTTGTCATTAGACAAAAAGACTTGAAAGTGAAACTTGTTTTTGTTTTTTATTATTTTTTTGAAATTATCACAACATGAGTCAGAAGGTAAGGTTTAGGTTGTTCTTGATGAATTCAAACCTAACCTATCAGGTAGTGATTCGGCGAATATGTTAGCCCATTGTTATTGAGTGTCTACAAACTGAATGTTTAATACCTTTTTGAACAAAGTCTCTAACGAAGTGATGTTTGATTTATATGTGTTTAACTATATAATGAAGTATATAGTTTTTGGCTAGACACGGTACCCATATTTGTCATAAATATAAAAAACACAAAATGAATATTTATTATTTATAAAGATTAAAAAAATAAGGGACAAATTTTTATCATTGATAAATAAAAAAATACGGGACACATATTATAACTAATTCATAAAAAAACACATAACAGATATTTGTTAGTGATAAATATAAAAAATTATGCAATAAATAATATCATTAATACAATAAAAACACATGATAAATATTTATTATGAATTAATATTAAAAAAATCTAGAACAAATCTTTGTCATTAATATAAGGAGTATTAAAAAAAATTTGAGACAAATATTTATTATTAGCACATATAAAAAATATGAGAATTTTTTTTAATAAATATATAAAATATTTGATAAATAAATTGATAAATTTTAATTTGCATGTGAACTTACATTATAAAATATTTTGCGCCATTATTCTAAAGATCGTTACATTACAAAAACTCTTTTGCATATAAATTAAATCATTATTTAAAATTAATATTTTTTAAAACGTATAAAATAACAAAGCGCTTTTGCATTTAAAAGAAAAACAGGTTATTCCTGAAATTTCATACTCTAAGGTGAACTAGGGTTTAAGGAGTAGGAGGCTCAATTCCGCAAACACAAAGCAGGGCACTCACCACCAGCAGTTTCGCTGTCCTCCAAATTGTAGAAGAACCAAAAAGCAGCACCATCATGGCCGAATCAGAGCACGACGACCACACCTCACCCGAACGCGATGACCAAATAAACAACAAGAAGAAGCTTCGCAAGAGGAAAAGATCTCGTAAGTTGGAGAAGGAAGTAGAAAAAGAACAAGAGGAGGAGAATGAGAACACAGAATCTGAAGTAGAGAAGAATGATGACACCGCGCAACAACAAGGAGAAGAAGAAGACGGTGAAGATGGCGAAGAAGAGAAAAAGGAGGAGATTGTTGTTTCATCTGGAATTATGAGCACCAAGTCTTTTTCTTCTCTAGGGTTGTCACAACCTACTTCTAAGTCTATTATGGATATGGGTTTTAACCGTATGACTCAGGTAACACATTTTGCTCGTTTTTTTTAATTGTTTTCAATTTCAATAATAATAATTGTGAGTTGTAAGTTTTTCTATTAATTAATTAATCAATCACATATGGAGTAATGGCATGGAGGTTTTAATTTAGTTGAATAAATGAATGGTGAAATGCAGATTCAAGCGAAAGCAATTCCCCCGCTATTGATGGGAAAGGATGTTCTTGGTGCTGCAAGGACAGGTGCTGGAAAAACTCTTGCATTTTTAATTCCAGCTGTGGAGTTGTTGTACAATGTGCAGTTCACACCTCGTAATGGAACTGGTGTTGTTGTCATTTGCCCAACTAGAGAGCTTGCCATTCAGGTATACATTGCAAATACAAATATTGTTGTTAATGCTTTTTTATTTCTTGTTTTAGGGGCCTATTTGCCTAAGATTAAAATTAAAGTTAAGTGATTATTAGATAAAAGAATTCTAGATTATTTTGGGGATTTTTATGTGGAGTAGAAGTTGATTTGTGTTTGTTTATAATAGTCAATACTCAATAGTGAAAATCAATTATTTAATCTCCTCTCTTATTTATCACACTCATTAAAATCAGTTGTTTTTTAATAAAAAATAGCTATGAAAAACAGCTTTTTATTTTAATCACACAAATAATTGTTTTTAGAGTCTATCTTTCAATTTGAGAAGCTTAAACCAACACAACTAATACCATTAAAAAAGATTTTTTTTAGATAAAAGTGTTTTTTTCTCAAATAATCTGTAACAAACGAGCTCTTAATTTATTCTGATTTTAGCCACTGATTTGGTCACCTGATTTTTCAGACACATGCTGTTGCAAAGGAATTACTCAAGTATCATTCACAAACTCTTGGATTGGTTATTGGAGGTTCGGGTAGAAAGGGAGAAGCTGAGCGAATTGTTAAAGGGGTAAATCTGTTGGTTGCAACGCCTGGTCGTCTTCTTGACCACCTTCAGAATACAAAAGGATTCATTTATAAAAACTTGAAGGTATGTTGTGGATTTGCTTCTTAATTATCTGGACTTATTTTATTACCAACACTGACAAGTTGCAAACAATGTTGATATTTTTTGTTCATTGTAATGATTTTGTAGATATGTTATGGGGGAGTTTGTGGTGTATATGAAGTTATTGGGCTATCATTTGGATTTAGAACATTCTTTTTGATCAAGTCATTTTCTTTACTTGCAGTGGTGGCTTTAGACATACAGATGTTTCTTGTTTGAGGGGTTTTATTTTAAGAATAAATAGCAACTAAATAATCTCCATGTATAAAGCAATAAATTTAGAAAGCATATGAGGGGCAGGCAGAGTGTCTCAAATATAATACATGAGGTGCTGCATCTGCCTAAGGGTGTTGTCTTTTAGTTTGATTTCTTCTCCCTCTTGAATGGAGCTTGCTTCATTCACTATTATCATTTTCTGTTTCTGCTATAATCTGTTTCTTCGGCTTCTTTTAACAGAGAAGTTATTCTCTGGTTGGTTTTAAGGAGAATTTCCATTTATGTTGGTTTGCATTTCTACCATCATTTGGTTCCTATCAATATAACTTCTAGTGTTTTGTTTTTTTACCATTTGGAGTTTACTTGTTTTTTTTGGAATAATTTTGGAGTGTACTTTGATTTATTGGTTTTAGATATATCATACCCAGAGTAGAATATCACAAGAAGCATACCTGCATATATAAGTCTATATTCTGCTTATCATTCTTACTCTGAGCTCTTGCATGATTGGACAGTGTCTCATGATTGATGAAGCAGACAGGATATTGGAAGCTAACTTCGAGGAGGAAATGAAGCAGATCATTAATATACTTCCAAAGGTATTGGAACTCTTAGAGTTTAATGAAGTCATGAAATTTCATCATGTTCAACCACATTGTGTGTCTGGTTGGGACTATTTAACTAGAAAACCCCATGAAATATACTTAAGCGATATATGTATTATATAGAGGGAAGTACATTGGAAAATTATAGCAGTAGATAGCTTTTTGTATGATAATTTTCAGCATCTTTTCCACTGTTGCTGAAAATGCATGGATGTTTATGATGCAACCAAACAGGTTATATATTTTCAAAGATTTTAAAAGAAAAAATAAATATAGGTGACTTTTTTTCCATTAGGAAGGTTTGTCTTTTTGACCAATATATGATTATTTTGTTATCTCCGTCAACAAGATGTATAGTAATATAAGGTTTTCAATTCCAAAAGAGTAATCTGCTTGTTTTTTCGTGTTGGCTACTCTACTGCACTACTGACTGAGATGATTGACTACTTATCTGTAACTTAACTTAATACTGGCTAGTGAGATTATTGATTTTGAATATCAGCAGCTGCGTGTAGTCGAACTTCTAACATTCTAATAATACTGGTGTTTTTTTCTGACAAAAAGACTGTGCTTTTGGTAGGTAGATATATTGTTTAAGTATCAATATTTCTTGTAAAGGTTCCAACTACTTGTGTTCATCTTGTTAATATGTATCGAGGTTTGGTGGCAAGGTTTTTAAGTGGGACGTAGTTGCTAACTTGCTATACCCCTCATTAAATTTTCCATGTTTTCCTGACATTTATATTAAATGTAGCTTTTTGATATCTTAATTTTGGTTTTACTTAATTTTTATGAGCATGGTTGAATAATCTCTTTTTCATTTAACAGCAAAGGCAAACAGCTTTGTTTTCAGCCACACAAACTAAGAAGGTTTGTTAATTTCTATCTCTCATCATGCACCTTCCCGTATAACAAATCGTATGTCCAATTTATTTCTCCACTCAATCTTAAATATGAATGTACTATTTTTTTTTTATATATTTGAAGTTAATGCTTAATAATGCATGAGCATGTTATATGTGAAAGTGATAAATCTGGGGAATGCAAACATATTGCTTAATTTATTATCTGTTCTTTTAAAACATTTTCCCTGTTCAATTACAGGTTGAGGACCTCGCCCGCTTGTCTTTTCAGACACCTCCTATATATGTTGATGTAGATGATGGGAGAAAAAAGGTGATGCCTCCCCACTTCTATACGACCTTTGAGATTTTTGGTTTTAGTGTTTTTTAGGATCTAACAATTTCCTTGTCGATATAGGTCACAGTTGAAGGATTGGAGCAGGGCTATGTTGTTGTTCCCTGTGCCAAGCGTTTTGTTGTTCTCTATTCATTCTTGAAGAGATATCAATCAAAGAAATTGATGGTCTTTTTCTCTTCATGCAACTCTGTCAAATTCCATGCAGATCTTCTCAAGTGCATTGGATTAGAATGTTTAAATATTCACGGAAAACAAAAGCAGAATGCTCGGACAACTACCTTCTTCAACTTCTGCAAAGCAGAAAAGGGGATCTTGCTCTGTACTGATGTTGCTGCTCGTGGACTTGACATACCTGATGTGGTATATTATTTTTTCTTATTAAGTTACTCATGAATATACTTCTGACCTGTAATGTAATTCAATTGCGTCCGACTCTTAAGATTATCATCCAAAACTCTTCAGTTAAAATTTGCACTAATACAGTGTTCCATTTTTATAAAACATAAAGAGAGGGGTGGGGGATATAAAAGAAATTTTATAAAGATAATGAAAGAACGGGAATAATGCAGTACTCTATCATTGTTGCTTGGGTGACTGTTGGATATGAAATCCAGTGGTAAATGTTACGGTACCGAATAGTACAAAAATTTGAACGTACAGGAAAAGCACATCAGCTAAGTTTCACCAGATTTCCTGCATTCCTCTAATGCAGGGATAGAGACCAATTGCAACTGGAACAAAAGTTGGAGACAGACTCAACCCCAACTTGATCCATCAGTCATAGATAATAGATATGTCATAAGGCCTCTCGCAAGTGTCCATGTTTGAATCCCACATTGACTGATATGTGTCAAAAGTAGTCTTGTAATCAATGTTTGATTCTCAGAACTGCTTAAATAGCCATTGCTGAGCTACATAATAAACAGAGTTAAAAAAGCTACATTATCGTACAGTGCCTAAAATGAACAAGGCCAGGAGCCTTGTCCACTACTCCCGAAACCTGAAATGATGTATGTGAAAGTGCTTGTAACTCTTGGAAATATCCACTTCCAACATTTCCAAAAAATTCTAGTTTACACCCCAAATAGCTAGCGGCTGTGCACTGTATGTTAAGTAGCTACTAGTAGCATGTGTTTAAGAGGGCGACTTTTATGTATCTGCAGACCTGCTAGAATAATGAGCCTTGGATTTTCAAAGGGGTTTAGCTAGAAAAAAGTTGGGTTCTCACCTATAATGATGGCCCGTGTAAAACAAAACAAGAGAGAGTTGTTAGATTTGATTTATTTTATTTGGTTCATACCATGCCTTTAAAAAAATTGGTTCATATTACAATTGTAAAACTGATCAAATTTTGATTTAATATTGTCTTCTTGCTGCAATTATGTTCTGTTAATTTGACGTCATTATTAAAGGTCATGCAAAAGGTTTACCACTTTTTCTCCTTTTCTGCTTTGCAGGACTGGATTGTGCAGTATGATCCACCTGATGAACCAAAGGTGCTTCTTTTGTTTTTAGTTTGCAGTCACGATCGTGTTCAATTTGTTTCGTAAATATCTTATATATCAATGCACAGTATAACATATGTTATTGTACGGCTTCCAGGAATATATCCATAGAGTTGGTAGAACAGCTCGTGGGGAAGGTGGAAAAGGAAATGCTTTACTTTTCCTGATTCCTGAAGAATTGCAATTTCTTCGCTATTTGAAGGTCAGGCTCTTTTTCTTTACAGAGGAAGCTACATAGTTAACTAGAGGCTTTTAATGAATGCACTTGCTTTATCTCAAATGTTCCAATATAAGTTGCTTGAGGAAACCTTGAGTTTGTCATCGTGCTTATACTGTAAAGGATAAGGAAGTAGTTTTGATTCCTTTGGACGTGCATAAAATTAGGTGGTGAAATGAAAATATATTATATTGGTAAATCATTAAAATTTATTTTTGTGCTTAATTTCAGGCAGCTAAGATTCCTGTGAAAGAGTATGCATTTGATGATAAAAAGCTTTCAAATGTACAATCTCAACTGGTATGTTCCTCCTTTCTCAAGTGCTAATTAAAAAATTAATACAGAACCAATTGTAGCTTATCTTAAACAATATCATCTGGATTTTGCAGGAAAAATTGGTGGCCGGCATTTATCATTTGAACGCTTTGGCTAAGGATGCTTATAGGTCATATATATTGGCATATAATGCACATTCTATGAAGGAAATATTCAATGTTCACCGCCTTGATTTACAGGTACAGCTTTTTCATCACATTTTACATTTTTTGTTTTCATATTTGCTGAACTGTCTGAATATCCATGTCTGTAAAATACACAAGACACAAATCTATATTGATCTAGGTCTTAAGTTGTGTATGTGTACAAACTAGAATTACAATATGATGACTGTAAAAATTACTGGTAGATAAAAATGACAGTTTAGAATTGTATCGTATATTGACTAGAATTACAATATGATGACTAAAATTTACTGCTTTTGCACAGGCTGTTGCTACTTCTTTCTGTTTTTCAAACCCACCAAAGATAAATCTGAACATAGACAGCAGTGCTTCGAAGCATAGGAAGAAAATTCGCAAAGTGGAAGGAAGAAGACATTGATTCGGCGACAGCAACCCTTATAGAAAGTATATGCAGACTATAAGTTGCTACTTCTGAAACATTATTTGCAGGAAACATGCTACAGCTGTGTAGTGGATATGATTCTCATCTTCTCCCTCCTGCAAATCCCCCAAGAAAGTTTTGGTAGGAATCCCAATTTTACAGTGAGATAAATTGACACTTTGTTCAACATTAAAGTGATTAGAAGGTTAAAACTGGAATGTGTTATATGCAATTTTGGACTGTAATACTGTTTGACGCGATTATCTGTTTACGATCGTACATTTCTAATTTGTAAGGTTATTTTTTGTTGTAATTTATATCATCAACTTTCAAATTAAGCTTTTGAAAATCAACTACAACTCAGTTGAGCCTCATCTATCTTTCTGATTATGGTAATAGGTTGTTATAAATGTGGTGGTAAACATGGAGGCTTGTGGCAATGTGTGATGAGATTAAATTTGTGCTATACAATCTTATGTTAAAAATCGACAACATTTACTAATAGTTCAAACCACTATAGCCTAGGTATCATGTTTAGGGGGTACCATTATACCAAACTCGAACTTAATTTTGACTAATAATTGAAATATAATAATTTAAATCATCAGTATAGATTAAATCTGTAAACATCCCTTACAAAAATATTACTCTTTCCGTTTTACAATAAGTGTTATTTTAATAAAAAAATTGTTTAAAAAAGAATATCATTTTTCATTTTCTATGCAATTTTAATTTTTTTTTAATTTATTCTTCGATGGTAATTATATGTGTAATTGGGCATTATGAGATAGAGGGAGTTAGTCTAGGTGTTCATTTACCCAAAATTTTGAATGCAATCAAAGGCTTTACAAACAAAAACTTAATGGATATTATATTCGGAAATATCAAAATTATAGCTCTCACTATCATAAACCTAAGACGTGATTAATGGCAAAAACAATTATACATATACGATATTACAATCAATAATTCTGTTAATTTCTTAACACTTATTAAATGTAAGAACAAGAATCTCATTGACTAGATCATACGTCAATAAAGTTCCTTGAAGTAGGTGACTACCAATCACAGTTAGAGCAGAACTTTTTCCTTCTGCAAATGATAGACAAATTGTTCCTTCTTCTGCTGTGAAGAGTAACTGATTATTGTTCAACTTGTAAGAAACAAAATTCTCACCTGCAATATTTCCATTTTCAAAGTAAAGTTCAATAGTTGGAAATACATTAGATGAATCATCTTTATAACAAAACTCTAACCCCTCATATCCTGGCTTCATTGTCAAGTTATGATCTGTTCTTAGTATCTCTGATCTGAACACATTATAAGCTTCACTTGGTAAATAAGTTAGCATTGTTCCAATATCTATAATAACCCCACCATCATAGTTCACGCCATACCCCCAAACTCTAGATTGAATATCCAACATAAACCCATTAATACCTATGCCAACAAATTGCAAAAAATAATAAAAAGGGTATCCACTATTCTCACTTAAAGGAACCATAATGGAACTATTATCACCAACACTACCATGTTTGTCCATTATTTTAGGTGGAGTGTCATAAAACTCAAGAATTGAAGGTCTTTCTGATTCTTGACTTACAGGACAAATAGAAAAAGCCTTTGCATTGAGTTGACTTTGAACTGAAAGTGGACCACGTCCTAAACCAAAAACACCTGAAAATTGAGTCCTAAATGGACCCTCAAATGAATCTCCACAACCAATGATGAAATTCTCAACCTCTGTATTAGAATTTTCAAAGTTAAGTGTATCGGTCACCATTACACCAAAAGACTGAGATTGATCCTTACCATATTTCACATTATATCTACATGTCCATCCAGTGCAATTACCAAAAAGTTTCCTCATCATTGGAATCAAACATGTATCTGAGTAACAACCAAGTTCTCTAAAGGTACTTGATGCTCTAGTATTAAAGGGAGAACGTTGCATAGGGTAACAACTATTACATGGGTCACATTGTGACCAAGAGATTGGACTTCCTATGTCCAACATAACTAATATAATTTGCACTGGAGTTCCAATCCATAAGAATAATCCATATGCATCATCTCTTGGGTATATTTCTGTTGTGGCTTCCGTGTGAGGATGTTGAATTCTCTTGTGATATAGGGGGATGCTAATTATTGATTCAGTAGGATTAGGTGAGGGAGATGCAGGATGAAATAGTTGAATTGTTGTGAATAAAATTATACAACATAATTTTATTTGAATATTCATTTTGGTATTGGTTAAAGGTGAATGAATAATTTGGAAACTAATATTGGTAGGTTTTTTTATATTGTTTTTGGATCACTACACCTCTTTAAGGGGTTCATAACTCTATAGCACTTAGTGATGGCCCTTAGATGTTTTTTAGTATTTTGTCAAAACAAAAAAGATGTTTCTTAGAATTATTGTTCCAAGAGTTATTTGATGAGTGTGGGGTTGGTAACTCATTTCATTTGCATGGTTTTGAAATGAAACATTAGAGTAGTCGCTAGAAAATGTTTAGACAATAGTTATTATCACATGTTTTCCACTACAAACTGCTCGGGTTTTTGAGGTGTACGAATCCCCACTCAAATAGATTAATTCTCTTTTATTTCTTGTCGATAAACGTATTATTATTGATAAATTAAGTGATTGAATTCAAGTGGTTAATGAATTTCAGTTAAATATAAATCGTTTGAGATAATCCGAATTTAGATCATGACCGGACAGTACTTTACTTACCTTTTGTCCGAATTTTGGATTATTAAAGTATTTTTCCTATAAGAACTAGAGAGTTTTTAAAAAAAAATTATTATTATTTAAGAGTGTATAAGATGTTACACATACACAACATTAGCCTTTCCACTAGTTCCTTTTAATTGTTTAAATTTGCATGTACACTTTTTTATTTTGATAAGAAGTCCAAGTATTTATTTTTTAAAAAGTACTAAAATAATTCCACAAAATTAAATACTTAAATAAATGGGTATAAATATAATTTAACTTTTATTTTATAGTTTTTCTCTCTCTCTATTGTCTAATTTCCGTCTTCTTTCCTACTTGTTTCTGCCAATTTGCTAAATAATTTTTGTGGTCACAAATCTTCATAGTCACAACATGTGAAATGATAGAACCACTGAACCATCACAAAAAATACAACTTCAGTTGCACCAACTGCCCCGTACTCCGACGAAACAATACAAAAATCCAGATTTATTTTCAATTTCAATAGAGGCCCTGGAGTTTCATTGCACAACCACCACCACAGTACGAATTTGTTTATAAATTGATTAGGAAATAAGTAAAACAATTGCTGCACAAAGCATACACATCAAAACTGATAATTGTTAGGAAATCAAAAGATAGACTTTAAAAAATTCTTTGGAAATCAATCTCAAGTGCATAAAATCCCTTTAGCTAAGGATCACATAAGCACAAATTTCACTAGAAGGATTCATATACCCGTGCCTGAGTGGAACTTAGAGAGTGAGAGGTTGTTAGTGATTGTCACTTCGAATCTGCTTTTGATTTGGGTATCGCAAGAACCTCATCTAGAGTGTGACTGTTTAAGGAATGCCCTCATGTATGATCCTCTTCCGTACTCATGTATGATCCTCTTCCGTAATGCTGTTTCATTATGAAAGAGTACTTGAAAGTTCAAGTGGACTTTATTTAAGACATCGAAAGATAGTCTGCATTTTCGATTATTCCTCCTTACCCTTAAATAATTAGGGCATTCATCCACTAGCTTAGGCATTCCATCATTCAACATTACTCTAAAAGGTAGCAAACATGTTCTTTTATTTTTTCTAATTTATTTTATCATAATTGCACAATTAGACATTCTCATGCATTCTTTGTTACATGATAAAATTATGCCAATAATATAGCAGCACACTGCATTCACCATCATCTCATTTCATTCTTGAATAAGTTGTCAGGGAATTGTAAGCACCATAATTTTTGAGTATTTATAACAAAATATCATGGGATCAAATAATGAAACAATTTCGAAAAAGCTCATACATGTAATGACGAGGATGACATAAGTTCAGAGTTTGGTAGATTTTGAAAAATTGTTGAAAGGAAAAATACGCATAGACTTTAATGATAAGTATGGAAAAATTCTTGCCTTACTAGAGGTCGATGTACAAGTGGAAGCCATTACAACATTAGCTCAACTTTATGACCCTCTATACAAATGTTTCACATTCCAAGATTTCCAAATGGAACCAACCTTAGAAGAATATGAACAAATTCTAGGATACTCTTTGGAAGATGCTAAGCCCTACCACTATATAGGGAGTTATCCTTCTCCTGAAATAGTTGCTTCAATTCTAAAGATCAACAAAGATAAGTTGGAGGAAAATGTGAAGAGTCTGAATAGTGTCGATGGTTTTCTACTGGCATACTTAAAAGAACGATTGGAGTTACTTTCAAAGAAAAAGGATTGGGTCGCCTTTACAAATGTATTAGCCTTTACCATTTTTGGAACAATTTTGTTTCAAAATATGGATGAACATGTTGACTTTGCAGCAATTGATGTTTTCCTTCGCTCTATGTATGGCTCACCACCTATACCTTCTACAGTGGACTTAAGACTTCGTGACCTATTGTTGATTTCAAATGGTGTTCCGTAAAGCCCAAAAGCAAGCATAGATGGGAACAATTTTTGAGTAGTCTTAATGAAAAGGGTATTCGTTGGTATCCAAAATGGCGAGAAGTGAACAAGGTGATCTATCAATGTCGCATTTTTCCAAATGTGCCCCTCTTGGGAACAAAGGGTTGCATTAATTTGTAATCCTTCTTTGACGGTTCCATTAAGTGTACATGGAATAGATATAAAGGATACATAAGAGCATAAAAGAGTCTGAATGATATGGAACCAAATTGTCAGAAAAGGAAAAGAACTTGGGAAAAGAAGCACTAGCACCGGTTACAAGTATCGTGATAGGGTCGAGGATAGGGTTTGTGATTGAGTGCATTCCCCTTCCAAACTAGGATATAGAATTTCTTAAAGCAACATTGGTAAATTCCGAAAGAGAGAAAAATGAGTTAAGAGCTGAACTCGAAAGTGTGACACAAAAGAACAAAGATATGTAATTAGGAAACACATGTAAAGAACTCTTCATCAAAATAAGCAATAAAAGAGCAAAGATAGAAAAGAAAAGTAAGGTTGACATTAAAGATTGTTTGAGGGGTGCAAATGAAGATTTGAAAATGTGCAATTGAGAAATAGACGAGGCTATATATAATGCTTATATGTGGAAAGAGTTATGGACTAAGTCCATAGTTGCTGAAAAGAACTTGCAAAAGGAGCTTGAGGAATTAAGACATGGTTGAGTTAAAGAATAAAATTGAAACTGAAAGGTTAGATAACATTTAGTTGGAAGAGATACTTGTGAAGCATCAGGATGCACTAAAAGGAGAACAGGATCATTCAAATGAATTGAAAAGTTACATTGACTATCAAGAAAAAATATATGATGACATGAAACATGAAAGCTTGTACTGGGAGGATCGACTTACAAAATTGGCTAGCCACTTGGAAAGTCAAGAAGTATTTCAAGAGTTGCGAAACGATGGCCTATATTGGAAGGATCGTTTTGAAAAGTTGGCCTTGATAGTATTTACACGATCACAAATGTCCTTAGGCATCTAAGGAAGGCTAAATCAACAATGCACCCTCTAAATACCCCCTTTGAAGTTTATAACTTTGTTGAATATTATAGACGTCTGATAGGAAACTTAAAAGTAAAGGCATGGTTTCCTATTAAGAAAAAGTGAAATCCCTATTGTAATTGATAAAGTTTAAGCTGATCTTTTTTCCTATTAATGAAGGATTAATTATTTTTATTGGATTCCATTAGATTCTTTGAAAATTTAATGTTTTTTTAGATTCTTATAATATAGCAATGGTATGCCATTCCCTGAAATAAATTATACAAAAAGCATGCAACCATCATTCTTTTACTACAAACTCGTACCATTTTTTTATTAATCACCAAAAACTTGAAACAAACTGGTTCTTCGACATCGTTATCAGACACATTCTCAATCTAGAATCATGGATGAATTGGACCAAGCAAAGATGGCCAAAATCTAGAATCTAGAATCTGAAAGGTCAAATGGCCAAAATCATGGAAGTCCATAAACTCTCGACACTAGGAATGACAAGAATGCTTCGAAGGAAAACATGATACCACTAGTGACTCCTGTTCACCCTCCCAGGATTCACTCCACCAACTTAAAGGGAAAATACACAACAATTCCCTTCTTATGGACTATCTTTAGGTTATATGCCACCTCAGGATATTAACATATGGATCATGACTACAATTTCTACAAACATTTATATTCCACAAGATTCTGGTCCTAACGTGAGTCCTCATGTTCATTTCCCACACGCTACTTCAGGACTACAAGAAGAAATTCCGAGGGCCACGCTTGAGGTACTGAATATACATTATGATCATCAACAACTTGATGCCTCTTTACCATTGGAAAACCACCAAGCTAAAGAAAAGTGGCAAGTTCTGGAAGAACATTTGAGAGCCGTTGAAAGAGAAAGAATTTATGGTTTCGATGCTTTAGATTTGTGCCTTGTTTTTGATATATTAATTGCCCCAAAATTCAAATTCCCCGAATTTGATAAATACAAAGGAGTTACATGTCTGGAAAACCATCTAATCATGTGTTGTTGGAAGATGGACTTTTGTGCACATGACGAGAAACTATTGATCCATTTCTTCCAAGATAGTTTGCCTATAGCTTCCTTGAGTTAGTACATGTACCTTAGCGTACTCGTATTTTTTCTTGGAAAGATTTGGTGGACGCTTTCTCGAATCAAATATAAGTAAAACATTGACATGGCTCTTGACATAGTGCAATTGCAGAATATGGTGAAAAGAGATAATGACACATTTAAGGAATACGCCCAACAATAGAGGGGATTAGCAACTCAAGTGGAACTACCTTTGGTTGAAAAAGAAATAGTGGAAATTTGTATTGATACTCTTAAGTCACCCTTTTATAACAGAATGATAGGAAGTGTATCATCAAACTTTTCAGACATGGTCATTATAAGTGAAAGAGTTGAAAATGGGATGAGGAGCAGAAATATTTCTCACAATCACGTTGGAAAAAATAATGTCAAGAAGCCTCCTAGTAGGATCATGAAGAAAAAGGAGGTAGAAACCAATGATGAAATAATGGGTTAGGGAGGTCATACCAAAGGAAGACCACCTCGGTACCACCCACAACTCTTCTAATACCCTTAATTTCCTTCTCCATATGTCGCCGCAACTTCTCATAACCCATCCTCTCAACCAAATGAACAAGGAATGCCTTTTCAACCCTCACCTATTGTACAACCACAAACATCACCTATTGCATCCTGTAACACCCCGGTCATTACCGTTACCGGCGATGCTACCTCACGGTCTTCTCGTCCCCCCTCACCACCCAGTGGAAATAACGAGTTTTTGCCTTCCGTGGGA
This sequence comes from Cicer yamashitae, assembly GCA_037974755.1. Classification (NCBI taxonomy): domain Eukaryota; kingdom Viridiplantae; phylum Streptophyta; class Magnoliopsida; order Fabales; family Fabaceae; genus Cicer; species Cicer yamashitae. The sequence continues at coordinate 34,431,878 of JBBPBQ010000003.1, forward strand.
TTCGAGCCCGGTACCTGGGGGATAAGTACCGCCTCCACACAGTCCCACTACCAATTGAGCTTAACTGGGTGGTGAGGGGGGACGAGAAGACCGTGAGGTAGCATCGCCGGTAACGGTAATGGCCGGGGTGTTACACATCCCCTCAAGCAAACGCTCAAGGGAGCCTGGACCAAATTCCACCAAATAACCAAGACAAAAAAGCTACCTAATTTGAACCTATTCCAATGTCTTAGACAAATTTGTTTCACCACCTCCTCAATAATTATTTGGTTTGAAGGTGCAAACACGAGAAGGGGGTTGAATTGTGTTTGACAAAGTTGATAACTTTTTGCTAATTTGATGAATGATGGTTGGTTTTTATGAATTACTTGGATAAGAAGCAATCGGATTCAGAGGTAGCAAACAATGAAAGCATAAATAATTTGACACATAGATTTATCCTAGTTCACCACTAACTTGGCTACATCCAGTCCCCTCATTTAGAAGGCTTTAATCCACTAATTCAAATACCTTGAATTACAAAGCACCTAACCCTCCAAGCCTGTCTTCCCAAACAGCCTGACAACCCCAGACTTTGAGGAACTAACCACCTTGACCTTACAAGCCAAGTCTTCTCCTAACAACCTGACTACCCCAGATTGAAGAAGGAACTAAACCACTATAAGGTTGGATACAAAAGATTGAAACTTGAGTAGTTGCTTCTAATAAAGATGATAATAATAATAACTCTCACACTCTAAGAAAAGAACACTCAATAAAGATGATAATAATAATAACTCTCACACTCTAAGAAAAGAACACTCAGAAAATATTTCAAGTGTTTCTTTTTTTGAACTCTAAGACTAAATTTTTATGCTTTTCGATGATCTTCTTCTTCTTCAGCCTTGAGTATCTATTTATAGTTAAAATTTGGGCTTCAATTTAGTCCTTGTTTAATTCTAAATTATATCTTGTCAAGATTGAGTTTGTAAATTCTTCAGATTGATTATGTTCCTATTTTGTTTAGATTCAGTTTGTAAATTTTTCAGATTGATTATGTTTGTATTTTGTTCAGATTGTGTTTGTAGATTCTTCAGATTGATTTTATTCATATTTTGTTGTAGATAAACCTTGATCAAATATTCTTCAAATCTTGACCATATCTTCTTTTCAACTTGGTCAAAGATTTTCTTCAATTATAAATTTGAATCAAAACTTTATTTTAGAATTTCTTCAATTATAAATTTGAATCAAATCTTATTTTATATTTTCTTCAATTATAAATTTGAATTAAATCTTATTTTAGATTTTCTTCCATTATAAATTTGAATCAAATATGCTTTTAGATTTTCTTCAAAAACATGAATCTTCTTTCATACTATTCGAAGTCAAATATACTGTTTTCCTAAAATACTTTTGTTATCATCAAAACTCTAATTATAAAATCAACTTGGTTCCAACAGGATTGGGGAAGTTTGAGCAAGGAAGATATGGGATGGGGTATGAACCCAATACGTCTGACAGGGATATGATTTTTAGAGAAAAAAATGATAGCTAGATTGGAAGATAAATAGCCAAGTGATCATAAAATCTTTATTTGTGACATAAGGCAAAGCTTTCAAAGCAGAGGAACAATGAATCTAGACCAAATAGTTGTTGCTGGAAGTGATCATGGTGCTGAAGATATCAACTTTGTTCATCTTTGCCCTCCAACGAAAGAGCTTGCAAATTGGGATATTGCGGACCCTATGATCTTTGTTTCGAAGTAATCATGTAATGCATTTTAAGCTTTAGAATAATTTAAGCTTTAAAACTATATTGCTCTGCCAAGGCTTTAGAATAATTTATAATTTGAAAGAGCATATTTTTCATATAAGTATCTCTATCAATAAAATCCATTTTGATTTTCTTTCCCATTTCCACCATCTGCTTTACTTTGTTTCCACCTTAGTTTATCCGTTTTCGTTTCATTATTTTAAAAACTAATGTGGATTCGAAAACATTGTCTCTGAAAGTAACATTACGAGTGATCTGTTCTATAATTTTGGCTACCCCATTAATCATACTGAGGAAGATAGCCAAGAAGATTGGGAAGCCCCTCTTGAATTAATGAGTCTGATTGGACAAGAAGCTAAAGGGATTAAACCTTACGAGGAAGAAACTGAAATAATCAACCTTGGCACTGAAAATGACAAAAGGAGGTCAAAATATGTACCTCAATAAAGAGTGGTGAACGAGGAAAATTGGCTAAGCTTCTGTTCGATTACGTGGATGTCTTTGCATGGACATGCCGAGATATGCCAAGATTGGATACTAGCATAGTTGAGCATAAGTTATCTTTAAATCCTGAGTGTCCCTTGATTAAGAAAAAGCTTAGAAGGATGAAACCAAATATGTCACTCGAGATCAGAGACGAGGTTAAGAAATAGTTGAATGTCAGCTTCCTAGCAGTGGCCAAGTACCCCCAATGGGTGGCTAATATTGTTCCGATCCCAAAGAAAGACGGGGAAATTAGGATGTGTGTTGATTATCGAAACCTAAATAGAGCCATCCTTAAAGATGATTTCCCTTTACCACATATTGACGTCTTGGTAAATAGTACTGCTCAACACTCATTTTTCTCTTTCATGGATGGATGCTTTGGGTACAATCAAATTAAAATGGCTCTTGACGATATGGAGAAAACAACGTACATCACCTTGTGGTGTTCTTTCTATTACAAAGAAATGTCATTTGGATTAAAAAATGCTGGGGCAACGTATCAAAGGGCAAGATAGATGGACAAAGAGACAAAGGTCTATGTAGATGACATGATTGCAATGTCCAAGATAGAGGAGGAACATATCATTAACCTGAAGATGCTTTTTGAACAATTGAGGAAGTTTAAACTTGGTTTGAACCCATCTAAATGCACTATCAGTGTACAATTAAAGAAATTGCTAAGGTTCGTAGTCAGCCAAAGGGGAATAGAAGTTGATCCTGCCAAGATCAAAGCAATCTTGGAAACCTCGTATAGACAAAGAAATCTATGGAATTTTGGGTTGATTAAATTACATTCTTAGGTTCATATCGCAACTAACTGCAACTTGTGAGACAATTTTCAAATTGATGTGCAAGGATCAAGAAATGAAATGGAACGACAATTGCCAGTAAGCTTTCGAGAAGATCAAGCGGTATTTGAAGGGTCCGTCGATTTTGGTGCCACTCATACTAGCTAGGGAGACCTCTCATCTTGTACTTGACGGTGTTGGATGAATCAATGGGTAGGACAACATGATGAATCAGGAAAGAAAGAGAACACCATTTATTACTTAAGTATGAAATTCATTTGGGTGCGAGACAAGATATTCATTTTTGGAATGAACCTATTGTGCTTTAGCTTGGGCCATACATCGGTAGAGGCAATACATGTTATACCACACTACTTGGTTGGTATCCAAAATGGATCCAATCAAATATATTTTTGAAAAGCTTGTTCTCACCAGAAGGATTGTCCGTTGGCAAATTGATGAGATCATGAGTTTATTAAGCATGTGGAAGAAAACTTACAAAAAAAACATCGACAAAAGAAGGACAAAATTGGGCTTCTTTGGAAATGATGGGCATTGATTGTTTTAGCAATATCTTGAGTTTATGAAATTTGATTAAAGTGTTCTTTGATGTGTTGAACAGATAACAACATTTGCTAAAACTGGTATTTCAGGCGTCATGACCATATTAAACATCTATAATGGTAAAAAACGGGCTGGACATTGACGAAAAAAATTTGCGGTGTTTTTAATGTTTTATGGGGTTCGTTAGAATAATATCTAAATGAAATAAATAGGGACAAACAATAAGGGGTTGTTGAAAAAATGTCTTTTGCCTTTCCTTTGATTGTTTTGTAACTATTTTCTAATTAAGACTAGACAAAAAAATTATTAAAAAAGTTAATGTAGCCACTAAGACCAATGTTAGTTTAATGTGGCTTTTCTTTTCTTCCACCAATTAGCTCATTTCACTTTTATATATGTGCTTCACATATGTAGAAAAGACAAATTGGATTAAATCAAAAATATTTCTCTTTGAGAATTGTGAGTGAGATTTTCTCCTCTTTGAGTTCTTGGATTGAAACTTGTTTGAATCTTATCAATGACTTCCTTACCATAGTTGCGATTCCTCTTGACTTATCATTCATATTAATTTTGACACCTTTCTTCTCCATCTCTTAAACTATTCCATCTTTTTGTTTATTTATTTTAATTTTCCTATTTCTTTTATCAATCCTTATTTTAGGTTTTGTCATCATTCGGTAATCAGAGCTTAGGTTTGAAAAAGTTTGAATTTGTTTTATTAGTTCATCATGAAAGGCAAACAAAGGAACACTGTTTTCTTTACTAGATGTCTTTTGAAAAATAAGAATGTAGTCTGGCCATTGGAAGAAAATATTGGATCAATATGGCTATTACAATCATGGTTGAAAAATTGGAACTTCCGACTTTTGTGCATTTTCAACCATACTCACTTGAAAGCCTTGAGGATCCAGAGTTCAAAGATATGTTGGATGTGATGGTGACCAATAAAGTACAAGTATCATTCAAGAATAGAAGATATGAAGATGAAGTGTTATGTGATGTGGTCCCAACAAAAACGAAGCATTTGAAACTTGGACGGCCATGGGTTTGTGAAAGTCAAACACAACATAATTTCAACACCAACAATCATTTTATTTAATAATCACAAATTTATCCTTGTGTCATTAGAAAAATAAAAGGTGTTAGAAGATCAAATGTTAATTAAGAGATTGAGTGATGAAAAACAAGAGTGTGACTTTGAAAAGGAAGAAAATAAAGAGGAAAAAAATAAGGTTGAAAAAAAATCTGAAAAAGAAGAGAGAAAAGAAAGTAAAGAAAGTGTGAAGAAAGAAGTGGAGTCGAAAGAAAACTGTGAAAGAAAAGAAGATGAAAAAGTAGAGAAAAAAAGATAGAGAGAAGAACAAGGTAGAGAAAAATAGAGGAAAAAGAAAATTTTGAAAAGAAAAAGTATAAAAGAGTTAAATATAAAAGAGAATGTAGAGAGCAAAATGGAAAAACGTTTCAATAAAACTTAGTATAACTTTATGTAGGTTTGGATTTAAGGACAAATCCTTTTGAAGAGCGGGAGAATGATGAGATCACTAGTTCATTAAGCATGTGGAAGGAAACCTGCAAAAAATACATCAACAAAAAAGGAGAAAATTGGGCTTCTTTTGAAATGATGGGTCTTAATTGTTTTAGCAATGTCTTGATATTTCGAAGTCTGATTAAGGTGATCTTTGATACTTTAAAAAGATGACAACTTATATTTCACGCATGATGACCAAATTTAACATCTGTAATGGTCAAAAAGTGGCTGGAAGTTGACCACAAATTTGTGGTGTTTTTATTGTTTTATAGGGTTCATTAGAATAATATCTAAATAAAATAAATAGGGACAAAAAAAATAAGGGATTTCTCAAAAAATGTCTTTTGCCTCTCCTTTGATTGTTTTGTAACTATTTTCTAATTAAGACTAGACAAAACAATTATTAAGAAAGTTAATATAGCCACTAAGACTAATGTTAGTTTATTGTGACTTTTCTTTTCTTCCACTAATGAGGTCATTGCTCCTATATATGTGTGCTTCACATATGTAGAAATAAAACATATTGGATTAAATAAAAAATATTTCTCTTTGAGAATTGTGAATGAGATGTTCTCTTATTTGAGTTCTTGGATTGAAACTTGTTTGATTTTTATTAATAGTATCCTTACTATTGTGGCGATTCCTCTTGGCTTATCAATCAACTTCATTGTTGTGCCTTTCTTTGCCATGTCTTTCCCCAAATCCACCTTTTGCTTATTTATTTTAATTTCTTATCATAATATTTTGTTTGTCATCACAAATGTTGTTATTTGAGTATGATATCATCTATGTTACCCAAAAAACGATTAAAGGAATCACTTTATCTGAATACTTGGCTCATCAACTAGTGGAGGAATATCAGTCAATGCAGTGTGAATTTCTATATGAAGATATAACGATCTTGTTTAACAAAGGAAAGTCCACTAGTGATGATAAATGTACATTGTTATTTGACGGTGCCTCTAATGCATTGAGGGCATGGAATTGGAGCTGTCTTGATTTCCCTAAAGAATTGCTTAATTCCATTTACTACAAGGTTGTGTTTTGATTGTACAAAAAATATTTGCAAAATATGAGGCATATGCCATGGGTATTCAAGCAACCATTGAATAAAAAGTCAGAATCCTTGTGATATATGGGGACTCGGTCTTAGTCATTGATCAATTAAAAGGAGAGTGGGAAACTAGGGATACAAAGTTGATTCCTTATCACATTCATATGAAAAGACTGATTGAGAAATTTGATGAAGTTACTTTCCACCATATCCCTCATGAAGATAATCAATTAGCCGATACGTTAGCCACTTTTTTGTCAATGTTTAATATCACTGGAAAGAATAATATGCCACTCATAAAAATACAAAGTCATGATTAGCTTGTGCACTGCCTAGGAATAAAGGAGATGCCTAAGGAGAAAGTTTGGTATTTCGATATCAAGCAATATATCATGAATAGGGAATATCCTCTAAATGCTTCAAAAATGATAAGAGGAGACTAAGAAGGTTGGCAATGGGTTTCTTTCTAAATGGTGAAGTACTTTACAAGAAAACTATGACATGGTACTTATTAGATGTGTTGGTAAAGCTAAAGCAGAAATGATCATGCAAGATGTTCATGAAGGTTCCTTCGGAACTTATTCAAATAGGCATGCACCGACAAGGAAAATCTTGAGATCCGGATATTATCAGTTTTCTATGGAGGCTGACTGTTTTAGTCATGTGAAGAAGTTCCACAAATGTCCAATTTATGCTGATAACACTCATGTACCGCCGACTTCCTCGAATACCTTGACATCACCATGGTCGTTCTCAATATGGGGAATATATGTCATTTGACTCATTGAACCTAAGGCATCAAATAGACATCGCTTCATCCTTGTGACAATCAATTATTTCACAAAATGGGTTGAAATTGCTTCATATGCTAGTGTGACTAAAAATGTCGTCAGATTCATCAAAAGAGATTTGTTGTGTCGATATAGTTTTCCAAACAAGATTATTACTGATAATGAAACTAATTTGAACAGTAAGATGGTGAAAAAGTTGTGTGATCATCAAGATTCAACATCATAATTCATCACCATACATCCTAAAATGAATGAGGCAGTTGAGACAACAAATAAGAATATAAAAAAGATTGTGCAAAAGATAGTTATCACGTTTAAAGACCGACATGAGATGTTCCCTTTCTCCTTGCATAGATACAAAACTTTTGTTTGTACCTTAACAAGAGAAACTCCATTTTCCCTTGGTCATTCCTACGATGGCTAAGAGTATAATATCTTGCAAAAGAAGAATGTGCAACAGGGTCGCAAAATACATCCATACCAAACATATTACCACCAAAATACCTAAATATGATTAGATGTTCTACCCATAAACCATACAAATTAGCTATTCAGACCATTCTTCAATAATCCTTGGGTAGTGAAGTGATTGGTTGAATTTAACAGCATGATTTTGTCCCGTACAGTTATACATAGTCTATCTTGAGGGTACGATATCAAAATACTTGCTAATAAATTGATGAACTTCACAATATGGCTGAAATGAAAAAAAAAAGAGCTAATATTTTTTCAATTATAGATAACTTGTCATGTTGTGTACGCAAATTGCAATTTAACATAAGGTACATTGATAGAAAGGTCATTAGGTTTTATCTGAATCATCTAAACTGTCAATTCATTATTGCTGGTAAGCAATGTTGTAAATTGCAAAAACTAACATCCATGTATGTGCAATGTGTGATAATAAACATCAGATTAGTTGAAAGGGG